>PVJD01000756.1:0-357245 GCA_004026545.1 Mormoops blainvillei
TATCAACTGATGGGTCAGACTGACATTGTGGGGACATCTAGACATCTGGCTCTGTCTCTTTCTCTCCCCACTGGTTCCACCCTGTCCTCACCATGTACACACACACACACACACACACACACACACACCCAAGTGCAAGTTCCTTTCATTTTCCTCTCACTCCTGTGTGCATGGCCCAGCCTCTGTGCCCTGCATCCATCTACACTCTAGAAGCTGGGAAGGGAAGGGTGAGAGTGGTGCTTGCCCTGGCAACCGGTCAGGTGGGCCAGTTCTGCCCCTCACCCCTGAGCATGGGAGGCGTGGGGGCGGGGCCTATACACTCTCCCTAACCTGCCTGGAACCAGGAGAGGGCCCAGATGCGGCCAGACCTTAGAGCCATGGCTTGTTCCACCCTGCTTCCCCCCAACCAGCACTCAATTACTATTCATAGTACACAGCTGGGTGATTAATGACCTGATTAATAATTACTCACGCTAATAAAATAATTAATTAATTTGGCAAGCCATTATTTATCTGTTCTTCCTCAGCCTGAAACTCTGCAACTAGGAGTTTGGGAATCTCCCCTCCAGGCTCTTTCAAAAATGTGCTCATTAACCTGGGCAGGGAAGGATGGGGGATGGGACTTCTCCACCCTGAGACCCTCCCAAAGTAGGAGAAGAGAAGGCCTGAGGGCCTGAGAACAGGATGGGAAGAATTGAAACTAACTGATCAGGTAACCTGAAGTCCTGGAAGGAGCTGCCAGGGAGGCCCAGGTTGGGGGTGGGGGGGCACTTTTTGGTGGAGGAGAGCATAACAGGGAGCTTGGGGGTAGCTAAGCACTGATGCTTGGGGAATTCTTGGATGTAGTCTCTCTAGCAAATGATTGATGACACAATTTTCAACAAATGATCTTTATCTCACCTCTTGTCTCCCAAATTTATGATTTTGCCCCCAAGCCCCAGGCTAGACAAGAAAGGACTGGGTAAGTTCTGGCGAGGGGGGTGGGCTGACTTGGGGTGGGGTCCAAGAATCAGTAGGGTGTCTCCAGGACTCTGCAGGGAAGAGAAGTCTCCCTCTACCATCTGTTTCTGGGCTCTTGAGAAAGAAAGCTCTAACTGGAGTTCGATTTGGGTCTCTAGAACCTAGGGGGTCTGCAGCACCCCCTCCCCATAAGGTGGGAATCAAAAAGCAGGGAGAAAAAGGAGTCAGACAATTTCCTGCAGGTGGGTGGATGCAGAGGCCTGCCCCAGAGGAGAGTGAAGGAGGTGACTAGCATGTCCAGCCAGTCTTTAAGCAGGCAAGGGCGTCCCTGCCATGGTCTAGGCCTAGAGGCAGACACAAGACAGTGATTCTCAATATCTGGGGTGGAGGTACCAGTTGGTCAGTCACTGAGCAAACCCCTGTTAGCCTGTCATTCTGTGCGAGGACAAATAAGAATCAGACCTTCACCTGAAACCTATATAATTGTATGAACCACTGTCATCCCAATAAATTCAATAAAAAAGAATCAGGCCTTTCCCTAGGGGAGCTCAAGTACTTGTTGCGGGGTGGGGTGGGGGACAGACTTGTAAATAATAACGCCCCAGCATAAGTGCCATAAAAAAGGGGTGTGTCTCAAGTCCATGGAAACGCAGAAGCAGTCTGTCCAGGGGAATGTCAGAGAACAAAAATCCCAGAAAGGGAACATTTGAAGTGAACCTTTAGGAATGCATAGGAGTTTGCCAAGTAAAGCCACAAAGACATGGAAGAGCTTGATGTGTTTGGAGAACTGTGAGTAGGGAGGCAACCTGATGAAACAGAAGACCAGGTCATAAAGGACAGAGGTGGCCTAAGCCCGAGTGAGTCTGGGCCTTTTCTTGTAGGCAGTAGGGAGCTACTAGAGATTTAAGTAGGAGAGTGACCTGCGTTTTAGAAAGAGGCTGTGCAGAGGAGGGATGGTAGGCAGGGGCTCCGGGTAGAAGGCTGAAGCCTGTCAGAGCTGAGGATCCTGAAGGACTAAGAGTTTGGGACTTGGCGGTGGCCAGGAAGCTGAGAGCGGGAAGGTTGGTTTTCAGTCCTCCGTAAGTGTGGATACAGACTCTACACATGAGGCCGCTGAGATTTTCCTCACCAGACACCTTGCCACCATCCAGAGTGGGTGCAGAGATGGGTAAGAAACCTGGGGCTTTAATCCACCGCACTTCCGAAGGGTAGGGAGGAGCTGGACCCTACTCCACAGAGCCGAGGAATATGGAGAGTTAGAGCCAGGCCTGGCTAGAGGATCCGACGTCTGGGTTCCACCCAGCTTCTGCAGGGGGGTGTGGACAGGAACACAGAGGTGCGCAGCAACCCGCCTATTGGGTGTCCACAGGAGAGGGAGCCTCGCGGCGGTGCTCTCTGTCGCCAGCAGAGGGCGTGCTGAAAGCGGGCCGGGCCTGGAGAGGGCTATTGCGAGGACTGTAGCGAAGTGACTACGCTGGCCTGGGCGCCCTCTGCTGGGGGTCCGCTCCGTATTGCCGGACTTGCGGCTCCCACAGTGGGGTCTCCGACTCCCGGTTTCTGGATCCGAGCCCTACACCCAGAATCCCGCGGGGAACTAAGGACCCACCCTGGAGAATCGTATCCTAGGTTTGGGACAGCCAGTTCTGGGGCCACCGGTCGCACTCTTGAGTTCCCTGTTTAGTATCTCTGACAGTTGGCTCTCCAGCTTTTACTTGATTGCCTCCCCGGGGCCGGAACTTGGCCCCTCCAAGAGCCTCAACGTGTGTGTGAATGTGGGCGTACTTATGCCTACGCACGCGGGTGTCTGCGTGGATCGAATTACCATAGCTCACCTTTGCATAAAACAAAATGCTTTCATTTCCATTATTTCACGCAGTCCTCCTTTCAACCTAATAAGACAGACGAACAATCCCCATTTCAAAGATGAGGAAATGGAGGCTTCAAACCTAGGTCACACAGTTAGTGAATGCAAGAATTAAACCCAGGCCTCCATCCCAAGGCTATATTGATTTCCCTACTCTATGCTAATCAAGCTGTGATCCCTATTCACAGATGAAAGGTCACCAGGGAAACTGATAGAGGAGCGAGAGGACTCTGGCCCAGTAGCTGAGAGAGGGACAAGTTTCCGGAAAGGTAAAGGGAGAACATTTCAAGATGTGCCCTGGGTGCGCCAAAGTGGGGGGCAGGCGGGCGACGTGCTCCGGGAGCCCATGTAGGATCTTCGAGGAGGTCTGTACCGCCCGTGTGCGGTCTGGGACTCGGACGCATCCAGACGCAGCTCGCCCCATCCGGCTGGGGAGAGCTCCCCGACCCCCGCTCTCCCCCTGCAAGGCCCTGGCCTGGGGGTAGAGGGGCAGTGCTTCAAGGCCACCCCGGTGTCACTCCCAGTGGGTGGTCAAAGTGAGAGCACCTGGTTCGAGGCCGCCTACTCCTCGGACCCCGCAGGCGCTTCCGTGGGGGAAGGGCTGCCGCTTCTACCTAGGCTTCCACCAACTGTGTCTAACCTTAACTGTATTATCTCTCCCGCTCGCACCACCCCAGACGGTTTCCATGGTAAAGGGGTTCCAGGTAATTCACCTCCAGCCCCCGGGGAACAACGTCATCATCCCCGTACACCATCCCCCACCCCACCCCCAGTCTGACTCCAACGGGTAAGTCCTTTTTGGTGTCACGGGAGAAAGTGGTTGCTTTAACATTCCTTCTTTTAGCTAAACAAT
Source organism: Mormoops blainvillei (assembly GCA_004026545.1). Taxonomy (NCBI): domain Eukaryota; kingdom Metazoa; phylum Chordata; class Mammalia; order Chiroptera; family Mormoopidae; genus Mormoops; species Mormoops blainvillei. The sequence goes on from PVJD01000756.1 coordinate 3,678, forward strand.
CTAAAACTCCGGCCCCTTTTCCACGCTGATGTCCCATTTCGCCATCCTGTCAAGACCTCCCTTTAGGGATCCCTATCTTTCGCTTCTCCGCCTTTTGTAGTCAAGGTAATCAAGATTGCTTCCTGATTGGCCGTCCCCTCTCTTCCAATTTCCCCTCTCACTACCGGACCTCTCCAGCTGTACCGATACCCAACTCCCACGCGCCTGGGTCCATACACAGGTGGCCTTAGTTTTCCTGGTAGGAAGTTGCACCTTCCCTGTGGCACCCTCCTATTGGGGGAGAGGGGCTCCTGCTCCCCCGCTTCTAGGTCATCTCGTCCTTCCCCCAGCTTCTGAACAGAACACTGCCACACTCTTTCATTCATCTCAAAAACATTTATTGAGCGCTTATTATATGTCTGCTTCAAGTTCCTCCCGTGGACTCCCAGCCCTCTGGCTGCTCCCAAGTTTAACGGAAGGAGCGGGCGATCCAGGAATGCCGATCTCCAGTCCAGAGCTCTGGGTCCGAGAGCTGAAGGTCGTCTGCAACTGGGTGAAACCACCGGGGTAGGGCGGGTCTGAGTGCTCGGTGACCGCAGAGAGGACACTGCGTCAGGCGCCCCTGCTCCCAGCACTCGAGCCTGGCGCAGAATTTCCCATTCTTAGCGCAAGGAAGACCCCTTGTGGCTGCTGTGGGAAGAGCCGGCCAGGAAAAAGGACCAGGGCAGGGAGATGCGAGTCCCCAGCCCGGACACCCTTCTAGGTTTTGCCAAGGGTAGGAACTTTTTTTTCTAGGGGGTTTGGTGGGGGTCTGGTGGCTAGTTGTGCTCAGAAATCATTCTCCCCATTCCCATACCCTCAAAACTCAACAACAGGTACTTCGGTAATAGAGTCTTCTCCCCAAACTACAAGGAAAAGTAAAACAGCAAGTGTGACTGTGGTTAGACTTCTGGAAGTACTTCTTTAGAAGCGAATGAGAAGTGGGAAGAAGAATGGCAATGAAGGGGTAAAAGAAGACAGGCCTTCCGACCCACCGGCGGTGGGGAGAGAGAATTTTCTGGAGCTGGGAGCGTGTGGGATAATCAGACCCAGTCTTGGGGCTCCTTTCCTCTCACAGTGTAGGAAGGGAGCTCTCACCGACAGGGGTGCACAGGTAGTGTGGACGCCACGGGCTGTCCCTCTGCCCACACCTTAAGATGGGATGGGGGTAAGGGTGCACAGATCACTGGGAACAGGGAAGGGACCCCACGTTCGTCGTGACAGACTGTCAGGGTCGCAAGGCGGGACCACCAGGACAGAGAAGTTGCACCCCACACACACCCTGTCTGCACATCTTTGGAGAGCGGAACAGCACTAACAATGCTGCGCCCCCTCCCCCACCCTTTGATGCAGCTAGCGACCAAGCCTTGGCCTAGGAAACGCAAATTTGCATATATTTGCGTAAGCAGCTGCGCACAGCTGCATCCGGCTTTGGGCCATAAATTCGTGGCAGGCGGTTCCGGGCGCGGGGACTCCAAGCGGCGTGGACGCTCTCTCCGCGCGCCACAGCGCTTGTTCACGCCCCGGGTGCCGGCGGGTTCTCACGCCTCTCTGAGCAGCCGCCCGCGCTGCCCTGCCTGCCCCGCCTGCCCCGGCTTCCCCGGCTCGCGCCACCTTCAGGGCATCTGTCTGCCTCGCACGGCCTCAGGCCCCACCTGAAACCCTATATTCCCTTTTCTTTTCTTTTCTTTTCTTTTCTTTTGGACTCCACCTGGTCAGTGTCTTCTGAATGTATTCACCTTTCCCTGACACCTCAGGCCAGGTTTCTGGTGGGAGTTTCCTGCCAGGACTAGTGCGTACCCCCTAAAGTGGTAGTCCTGCCTCCGAGGGTACCTTGCTAAAAAAACAAGGCTAATTATTGTCAACAGCTTAAAACTCTGTGGACTTCCTAGGCCTGAGAATAAAGTGTATATTGTTCACTCTAGCCAAGGAAAGCCCCTTACGTTCTGCCGGCATCCCAGACTCAGGCACACCACAGCCTGTGCCTCGGCTACATAAAACTGCAGGAGATTCATTAAATTCGCAATAAGCTCTCTCCCTCTCCCTGGCCCTTACCTGCACCTTGTTTCTACCTGGACTGCCCCTCCCTCTTGTCTACTTGACAAACACCTTTTTAAATCAGTGCTAAAACATTCCCTTCTCTGGGGAGAGGTCCCTAATTTCTCTCACCTCTGGCAATTTGCAGAGATATCTATTAGCACTTACTGCATAAACGGTTGGTAAATTGCACCCACCAGATTGTGGAGCTTGCTCAGTTAAAACGCGGAACTACGTCTGTTTGTTGCTGCGCCCCAGTCCGCAGATACAGAGTCTGGCACCGGGAGATGAAACACTGAATGAGTGAATGAATTAATGAAGCTGGAATTTTCCCAGGCACCCAGAGTAGGACACACATACAGAAGATACTCAGGGCTCTGCTAGGCCCAAGCAGCCTTTACAGGACAGCCCACAGGAGAGTTCCTCCTCCCCCTCCTTTTGGGTTCAAGCTCTAGTGCAGCATGACCTTGGGGGGGTGGGGGATAACGGTCTCTTTCCGAGGTTGTTTCCTCAACTGTAACATGGCAATCATATTGACCACTTAATAGGGACTTCACAATGATTGAATGAAATAGTTCAGGAAATGCTTATAGTGAACATATAGTGTCAAAAAGAGTTGGATTCTTCGAGATTCCAGGCAGATGTGAAGATCCATCTTACTTGCCCACTTCCCCTGGGAGAAAAGTACTTCCACTAACAATCTAAGCCAAGATGCTTACGGGATTGAGGTTTCCAGAGCTTTGAATTTCACCATTCTGCAAGAACCTATGGGACAGAAGGACATTCATCCCTTGGGTGGAGGTTGCAGGTTGCACCCGCTTGTTTGCAGACAACGGTCCTCACTGCTGTTCCCTCAATGGCTACCAGGGGGCAGCACAAACTCCCAAATCGCCTCAGGCTGCCTAAGAGCTAGAGGCAGGTGAGCCTTCTGAGCCATCCTCAGAACTGAATCCTGATCTCCACCCGCCTCCCCAGTTTATTATCCTCTCCCACGCAGATCTGTTGTTTTTTTTTAAAGACTCACCCGACGATACGTTTATTGATTTTAGAGAGAGAGGAAGGAAGCGAGGGAGAAAAACACCGGCATGAGAGAGAAACATCAATAAGTTGCCTCCCGTAGAAGCCAAAACCAGAGATTGAACCAAAAATCTAGGTATATGCCACGATCGGGAATGGAACTTGCAACCTTTTGGTGTACCAGACAATGCTCCAACCAACTGAGCCACTCTGCCAGGGCCCAGGCAGCTCTTGATGTCCTGTTCTCTCCCACACTTTCCTGTGTCTCCGGTCTTTTCAAATGGCTTTGTGCTCCCTTACACAACTTACAGCAGGGTCCCAGGCTCCCTAATTGCCCAGCCTGCCCTTGATTATGGCCAATCTTGCCCTAAGGAGGCAGCCCAGGATTGGGAAGCACACAGCCAAAGCCCCTGCAAACAGAATAGAGTAGGGAATTCCGGGGAAGACAGACCTGGGTTCTAGGCCTGGTTCTATGGCTAATCAACTATGACACCTTGGGCACATCACAAAGGCCTCAGTCTCCTCTCAGAGTTGTGAAGTACAAATGTATTCACTGCATGGAAAAACTCCACTTTGCTCTATGCGCGTTTTATTCAGCACTGACTTCTCTGACTTTGCCCAGGATTCACTCTACCTCTGCTTAGGCCAGAGCCTCCCTCATACTAGCCCTATCTTCAGTCTGGTCAACTTCTTTGCACTGGTACTAAAAACCATCATCCTTAACTCTAATATCCCCTCAGATACACACACTGAGTCAGTCCTAGCCCTCCAAGAGATGCAGTTTGGATCCAACTTCACACAAGGCAGGGCTTGTGCCCAACACTGAGGAAACAACATTGAGTTCTAGCACACTCCCACTTACAGAGCCCCGCTGGGCATCTTTTCTGGGTGAGACAACTAACGACTCATTACTTTATAGGATACTGGTATGTGTGTGTCAGGGACTATGACATCCAAGAGGCGGTGCCCCCTCCTGTCAGCCCACAGACAGGACTCGAAGTCGTTCCTGCTGAGAATCTCATCACCTCCTTTCATGGTGATGGTGCACAGGCGGTCACAACTCTGGTGCTTCTCCTTCATGTGGTAGCTTTTCCCTCACTCCCTACCATATCTCATTCTTCTTGCGCTTTTTTATTCTCTTTTATTTTCCTCTCTTTTATGCACCTACCCTTTCTACTTGCATTTCCTTTCTCTTCATTCTTCTGGGACTTAGTTTCTTTCCATCCTTCTTCCTCTAGAAGCCCTATCCTCTCTCCATCCCAAACGCTTTCCCTTGCTCTCCTAGGGGAGCTTCCCAACGTCTCCCTTCAATTCCCCTCTCTGATCCCTCCCAGACCTGAGACACCACCAGGGCCCTAATGATTTATGATCCGTTTTTTGGAGATCTCAAACTCAGGAACACCTTCTGAAGCTTCAAAGGACATAATGGGCAACCTTGCTGTTGGGACAAACTCATTGATAAGGGTATCGAGAGCAAGACAGCCTCTTGCAGAAGGCAAGAAGGCAGAAGGGAGGCCTGTAGGGCTGAGGCCAGAAGGGGCCAGAGAGAACATCAACAGTTGTTGATGTTCTTGGTGATTTTCACACTTGCTGGTGACAGTGGAGACAAATCTAACCCCCCTCTATGTCATGTCATTCTTTAAATTATGTTCACATCCTTGTTCACTGTCCATCTGTCTGTAATGACCACCCCCCAAGACCAACTATGTCTTAGACTGTGAGCCCCAGAAGGCAGGGATGACGTGTAATTCTTTTGCTAAAGCTCTTTGCCTTGAGAAGTCTCCAGGATACTCAGGAGGAGGCAGCAGAATGTGAATGGATACAGAGAGAGCAGAGAAACAGGTTTGGGCCTTATTATAAGCAGCGGTTGAAATTTTGAGAGTAGATACACTGTCTCGGGAGAAGGAAACAGTGACATGAGAACAAGAGCTGAGAATAAAACACGGGAACCACCACTATTTCAAAGGCATGAGGCTGAGTTGAAATGGCCAGATTTTTTCCCAGTGCCCAGCTGTTCTAGCCTGGTGCTTTGGCTAATTTGGGAGCGAGGTCAGTTGTGAGCTTATATTGCTTCCTAACCTCTCTCACGCCAAACTTCATCCTGCTCCTCTTTATGCCCTCGGCCTTCCAATAAGCATGCTGCCCCTGAGGTCCTCTCTAGCCTCCTTGACTTTCCACCTGAAGAGACACATTGCCTGCCATTTTCTGCTTCTGATCTGTATGGCTGCCCTGGTGCAGATCTAAGAGCAGTTTTCCTTTGTCCCCATTAATGACTACTTCTTGATCCAGAGAAGCCCACAAGGCACCTTCCAAAGCCCAACCTAAGTGCAATCCAAAGCCCCTTTCAGTCATACTCATAAATGATTTGGAGATTATCTGCTGCCTTGAATTACCTAGGCCACTGTTTCCCCTCCATTAGAGTGACTCAACCTGGACTCAATGGAATTTAATATATTCAAATGAGCACAAACATATATTCAGAGTTATATTCAAATTAATACATTCTTCCAATTCTCAAACACACACACACAGACTGGTCATTTTAATGGGGGTGAAGAGGGAAGCTGTTCGCCCTGTCTGTCCTTTGGAGACAGCAATAGCTATTCAGTCCCGAGAAATCTCTAATGCACATTAGGGTACCCCTATCTGCAACCAATGATGCCTGTACTGCAAACCTCCCAATCTGTTGCCCTATACACATTCTCTTCTCATTCCTTTCCTGGGACCACCTAAAGCAGGATTGGGGATCAAGGGAAGAAAATGTCAAGATTCCAGCCCCTCCACCCCCAACACCAGAGTGGAAACTGAAGTCATTCAGGATGCAGAAGGGCCTCCTGAAGTAATCAGAAATATTTTTTAGATCCTCAGGACAGTCATCCAGTGCAGGACAAAGACTATTCTAACTCAAAACACATGAGGGTAAGTGCTAAGTTGATTCATTGCCCAGAGCTCTTCTGAAGTGAAGTTCCAGCTTTCAGTATCAGGGTGAAGAAGACATTCTGTCTGAAGGCAGAGGATGCAGCCTCAGGGGGTCTTGCAAGCCCCTCTGTGAGCTTCCACATTCCATTCCCGGCATCTGTGTTTTGGCACGTGCACGCATTAGTGCACGCACGTGCATGTGCACACAAAGACACACGCCCTGCACCTTCCTTCCTCGTTTCATTCCAGTCTCCCAGTTTTTCAGAGACAGCCTCGTGCGTCCTCTCTCTTTCACCTCCTCTATCCAAATTTGTAACTTCATCCCCAACCACCCGATTCAGCTCCTTAAAGCAAAACAGAAACTTTCCTCTCTGCTTTGCGTGAAAGAAGCATGGGGGAAGTATAAGGTGGGCATGAGTGAGTCAATCACCATTCCTAACCTCCCTCTACAGACAGGCTGAGAGAGGAAATCAGGGAAATGGTTTCTACCTGCCCGTGATCTCTTATGCTGATGAATGGAGCTACAGGAACCCCACAATGAGAGAAATTGTAATTCCGTGCTGAAAGGCAGCAAGAAATTCAGACAGAGTACTCCTTTTAGCAGCACGTATACTAAAATTGGAACATTAGCATGACCCCTGTGCAAGGATGACATGCAAATTCGAGAAATGTGCCATATTTTTTATGAAAAAATGTTCAACATCACTATCCATCAGCGAGATGCAAATTAAAACCACAATGAGATACTACCTCACACCTACCATAATGGGTATCAGTAAGTGAACGAACAAGTGCTGGCGAGGATGCGGAGAAAGGGGAACCCTAGTGCACTGTTGGTGGGAATGCAGACTGGTGCAGCCATTGTGGAAACAGTATGGAATTTCCTCAAAAAATTAAAAATGGAACTACCTTTTGACCCAGCAATTCCACTGCTAGGAATATACCCTAAGAATCTGAAACACCAATTCAAAAGACTTATGCATCCCAATGTTCATAGCAGCACTATTTACAATAGCCAAGATTTGGAAGTAGACTAAGTGCCCATCAGTAGATGAGTGAATTAAAAAAGCTGTGGTACATTTACACAATGGAATATTATGCAGCAGAAAAAAGGAGTTTCTACCTTTTGCAACACCATGGATGGAACTGGAGACGATCATGCTCAGTGAAATAAGCCAGTTGGTGAAAGATAGATACCATCTGATCTCATTTATAAGTGGAATCTAATGAACAAAATTAAGTAGTGAGCAAAATAGAACCAGAGGCACAGAATCATGGAATAGACTGACATGTACGAGGGGAGAGGAGATTTGGGACTGACTGAAAGAAGGTGAAGGGATTAGTCAAAGGACATATAAGAAGGACCCATAGACATGGACAATGGTGTGGGCACTGACTATGGAAGTGGGGAGTGGGCTGAGGGGGGCAAAGGGCAGAAAACTGGGACAACTGTAACAGCATAAATAATAATAAAAAAAAATAGCCTGGTGTGGCTCAGTGGATTGAGCGCTGGACTGCGAAGCAAAGGCTCGCTGGTTCAATTCCCAGTCGGGACACATGCCTGGGTTGTGGGCCAGGTCCCCAGTAGGGGGGGAGTAGGAGGCAGCTACACATTGGGGTTTCTCTACCTCTTCCCCTCTCTCTAAAAAAAATTAATATAAATATAAATCTTTAAAAAAATAAAAAATATGAAAGGCTTTGGAGACGGTGGTGGTGATGGGTGCACAATGATATGAATATGCTTAAAGCCACTGAACCATACTCTTAAAAATGGTTAAAACAGTCAATCTTATGTCTATTTTACCACAACAAAAAAATAATAATAAAAGAAATCTGGACAGAAAATAAGGATCTTATTGGTTTAGCTAGACACTAAAGAACAGTGATTTCCAGCCTTGTTACAACATCCCAAATGACTCCAGTCATTTCAAGGAGTTATAAAATTCTGAAGTTATCTTAAAATTTTTAACAAAAAAACACCACAGAGAACTCACTTTGTTTTTTGTGGGGATGGCAGGGGTCTCTCTCACATACAAAATCATGAACACAGTAAAAATAGAAACTGCATTTCAAAGTGAAGAACGCCTATTTTAGACATCACTGCTGAGAGAACCAGGAAATCTAAGGATGAAGAGATGCTCCCATCTCCAGGAAAAGAGAGAATAGCAATACCCCCATCCCCCACGCCTCCAAAGGAGAAGAGGAAAAACAATCTAAACTTTCCCTTAGGTGGTTCACTCTTCCCTCAAGCAGTTTTATTAGGTGTCTACTCCTCAAATATGGAAATAAAAAAACAGGGAGGGGGGGAAAGGCAAAAAGAAACTTAGAGGGCAATTAATTAAAAGAGAAGAACAGTAACTGAGAAAGGACAATGAACAAAAGAAAAAGGGAGAGGCAAGCAAAAAGAAGGGCAGAGAAAGCATGGAAAGAGGGCACATCCTCTGTGTCCTGGTCTAGAAGCCAGAGAGATGAGCCTGCACGCTGGCGGAGCAGGTAGCCCCAGCCCTACTCTCTCCAGGTGGCATTGTAGCAGCTCCATTCCCTCTACCTCCCAGCTCCATGCAGACATGACTGGAATGGTGAGGCAGCAACTAGAGAAAGGGGTATGTGGCAGAGGACAAAGGACCACAACCAGGCCCAGGACTCTGGGAGCTGGGCTCCCTGGCGTCTGCCAGAAATCACTAAAACATAAACCGGCAAAGAGTTAGTGTGAGGTAGGGGAGTAAGAGGGGACCAGGAAACACAGGGAGGTAGTATCAGAAATAGGGTGAAGGAACAGTCCATCCCATTCTTAGGCTAGGGCTAGGGCTTTGATTCACCTGCTCTCCTCCCCAGGCTGCAGATCTCTCTTGCCCCCACCCCCACGGCAGATGTAGCATAATTTCATAAGCTGCAGTGGCTGTGGCCACTACCTCAGCTCCCCGCCAGCTTCCTCAGAAGACAGCAGCAACATGAAGGGGGAGAAAAAGGAAAGGGTGCAGTAATAACCCCAAACCTCATCTCAGCAGCCCCTCAATTTATCAGCAAACTCAATTCTCAGCATCTTTCTCTCTCCCTGGCTCAGAACCAAATGATCATACAAGGCTTTGCCGAGACGAGGCATGGCTTTTGAGGCGGCGCTGCCTCTTCCCATCTGGGAAGACGCATCACAATGTACACAGAAAGAGATGCACCTGTTTTCGGAGGTGGCATGGGGTAGAAAGATCTCGTAAAGAGTCCCAGATTGTTGCAAAAAAGATAATCATTTAATGGGGTTGAAATTAAATGTCCAAATTGAGGCTGTTTGTGGACTACAAAGGGAGTGGAGAGAACATGGTGGGCGGTGGGGGGGGCAGAAATTAGAAGAAAAAAAAAACACACACCATATAGCAGACAAAGGAAAGAAACCATTTTTTAAAAATACAGATGCACAAATAAAGACAGAAGCTGAGATGAGGGAGCCAGCACCTGGAGAGCAAGATGTTACAGCTGCAGAGGAGTGGGGGAAGCAGGAAAGCAGACTGGGAGGAGGAAACAAAGGCAAAGGAGCCAAGGAACTGAGGGCCAGACAGCCCCTCCTGTGCCTGCAATTTGTCCATGAGTTGTAGGTGAGTTCATGAGATTCCTCACTCTTGTCCTTGGCGATTTTCCCTTCACCTCTGCTGGAAACAGAGCCTGTCTTTGTGGCTTGCTCACACACCAGTTGATTCCAGCTTATGCCTTGTCTGCCCCCGGCCCCCCTGCCCCCGGTCACAAAGTTTGAGTAGCAGCCTGGCACGTCCACAGGTTGGAATCATGGTTTCCCCTCAGCACATGCTTATGTGCAGGAGCCAGCACTATGCTCTCACCCCTCAGCTCACAATTCCTCCCAAACGCAGAGGTTGCCTGGGGGGGGTCCTTGCTCTAACAGGGCGATTCCAAGCTGTGTGCTCAGTGATCCAGTTAAGCACAGGCCCCCACACAGTGATCCTCCATTTCCCCCAGCTGTCAGTGCTGCATTGATCTCACTGGCTTTGCAGCCCTGTAGTGGAGACAAAGGGAAGCAAAACCGCCTGACGAGGCTTCTCGAGCACCGGGCGGCAAGATTCCTGGGAGAAGAGTTATGAGCAATGATGAGCTCATCTGAATGAGTGCCATGCAGGCAGACCCCTTGACATAATGGAGGGAAACAAAAACCAAGACAACAGTTGTTTAGGAGTGGGAGTACGGGTGTCAAAACCCTGGAGTCACCGGATGTGCCCTAGGCAGAGACGAAGTGGCCTTGTAAGAGAACTATAAAGAGATCGAAAGGGAAGGGGGCAAGCAGTCCCGGGCTTCAGAGTTAGGAAATAAATAATGTCCAGAAGGGTCTGGCTCTGAAGTGGGCCAAAATACTCTCCTGTCCTGTGTTTATGGGGTCATGGGCCATTAAACCAGCCAATCTACCGATGTCTTCATAAGACTTTACGAGATTAGACTGAAGAGACCCTATAACTCAGCAATAAGAAGGGAACATGAGAAGGGAGAATTAGATAAGAGACGGTGGAAACAAGACAGCTCAGCCTTTGGAGGAGTCATATCTCAGTGGGGGGACGTCTGGGTTCTGGGATCCCTATCTTCCTCACTTCTCATTCTTCTGTGGGAGGTTTCTGCCCATCCCATTAGAGTCAGAACTACAATACATCAGGCCTACACTACCCAATAAATTTTCAATTATCTACTCTTTTCCCATCCTAATCCAACTTGCCCACTGGCCCCCAATCCCATGTGGTCCTCAGAGAAGAGAGTTTCCTTGGTATTTATGAGCAAATCAGAATGATAGTTATATTTACAAACTCACACATATTGGGATTTCAGGCCTGATTTAGACTTTCAATGTGGTTTTCCACAAACTCTTAATAACTAGGAGCTCTCTCTTTTAGGGGATCCTGAAAGGTGATGTTTATTGAGCCACTGGGAGCAGACAAGCAAGTACACCAGGAAGCCGTACACCTGAACTGGCTCAGGGACTAAGGGCAAGGAACAGGACCCTTGTTCTCAGGATACTCATTCCCTCAAGCCTGCGCCACCCTGTGGCTATCTGCAGGAAGCCAGAGACCAACGACCCTTAGAAAAAAGCTGTTCTCCAAAATTCACTGCTCTTTTGAGAAATATGTGTGACTACTGGCTGACATTCCAGAACCCAAACTAAGGGGTGTAAAACCCACATCTTCAAACCACCACTCAAGATCCATATTTGAAAAGCAACCATTTATTAGAACCAATACAAGAGTATGAAAAGAGGGAAAAGAGGAGGGTGGAAGAGGGGGAGAGAATGAGGTGTGCATTAAATGTCAGTTGTGGAAACACATAAATTGCTTACTTTGGAACATTTACATTTAAAAGGCGAATGTGTGTGTATATGTGCGTGTGTGTGTGTGCGTGTGTGTATAAAATCACATCCTAAAAAATTAAATCAAAAGCAGACATTTGGCTGAAATAAAACCACGACATAACAAATACTCCCCCACAAACCAAAAAATCCATAAAGAATTCTTTCCCATTTTTCCACTCAGAAAGCTGGCTACAAAGTGTCATTTATTTTGCTACTCGGGATGGTAGAGTGCTGAAACCCAGACTCTTGAGTCTCTCAGATCCCATCTTGTGGGTCTTGGGCAAGTCAACTCCTGACTAGTTGGCAGGAGGTCAGACAGTGATCTCTCCATCCTCCAGAGCTCTGCTGAACCACCTGGGGCCCGCCAGTGCCGAGAACACAGCAGAATCCACAAAACACAGAGAACCGGAATATGACTGTAGCAGGGGGCCAGGACCTTGTGCTTCTTCATGGGTTACACATCTAGGGCCAAGGAGAGGGAAAAGGGGAAAGCGCCCTATTGGGAAGAGGAGCTGGGTGAGCCCCTAAGCTGAGATGGAAAGTAAGGCTCTTAAACCTACACCTGGGCAAACAATGCCCACAGGTTTCCCAAACTGGAGGGAAAAAAGTGTCAGGTTCACACTGTGGACACTGAAAGTTGACAAGAGGCTGAATGCAGTGAACTGGATGAAGCTTCAGAGAATATCAATGCCCAATTCTGAGTATTAAACATCTCTCTAGAAAAAAATATTTTCTGATGTGGATTTTTGGGTGGGGACGTGAGGAAGTGGTTGTTTTTGAGCCAGCTGGTTCCTGTGGGGAGATGGAAGCTTGGGTACAGATACCATGAAGGGCACTGGGTGTCCCAGCTGTCTGGGGGTCAGTTCAGGGAGTGATAAGCAATAATAAGTATCAAACCCATTGTCTATGCTTGCTTGAGACAGCCCAAGTGCATTCCAAGCCCATGGGGCATGGGATCTTAATCCCCAGCCTGCAGAAACAATCAGTAGCATCCCTGACTCATGATTCCCTAATCCAATGCTCTTGGGTCTGAAAAAGCCACTCTTTATGGATTTGAAATATAAAAAATACTGAGAGCCTTCCCCCCAAACATCCTAACTTTGTACTATTAAGACTCCAACATTCACGAAACACTGTCAACATCTGCCCTAGCAGCTTTGATGAGGGGTGGGGAGCAGAAAACTTCCTTAGGTCACTAAGTAGTTCCAAATTTGGGACAACTCAGTGAGGACTAAATCCTGTACCAGGCCTAGATTTCAGCTCTAAGTATCCTCCATTGAGGACCCTAAAGTATTCTATCAACTCTGATTTACAATGCCTCACAACACCCCTGTGAGGTAGGTCAGTATTATTACCCCCATTTGACAGATGGGGAACTGAGGCATTGAAAGGAGTGACTTGCCCAAGGTCAGCCATCATGAATCCATTGAGAAGGTTGGCACATAGTCAGCACCCACTCAATTCTGTCCACTTTTCAGAATGCACTTGGGAGCAAAAGGAAGCCAGTAAGAACACCTCACTCCGCAACTAGATAAACTCAATCAACCCACAAGTATTAACTGAGGGTTATTATTTATCTAGCATAATGCAAGAAACCTTGGAGAAACAAACTGCTTCTGAAAAAATGGATGTCTTGAAAATAAAATTACATTTTAAACATTAAGGTGAAGAACTAAGTCACACTGATTTCCCAAAGTTCTGTACTGAGTAATCCAAATTCCTAAAATCCAGAATGAAGCAAGACCATGCTCAAGCAGGAAGAACCATTTTCCCAGTAGTGGTCTTGGTAGTGCTCTGAACGGCAAGGTTGGTGGGGAAAGGCTGGCAGCAGCGGCGACAGCAGCAACATCCTCCCCCGGCTAAAACAGGAGCATAGGAATCCCCCAGCACCACTAACCACTCTCTACAGCTACTGGTTCCACCCCAAAACTCCTAGGAGACAGCATCTTACCAACCTTTCTGAACTCAGCTCAACTTCAGGAACTGCAGCACCTTCATAAGCAGCTCAAGATTTAGGATATAAATGGTGACTCTCCTACTTTTCATTTCAGAGAAAGGGGATAAAATATTCTCTAGAGTCATAAGACTCTCATAATATTCTTTCCTCCTACCAGAGGCATCACCCTTTAACAAGAGGCAAAACAAAAAACTTTTTCTCCCTCTTTTTGATTTACAGTGGATTCTGGTAGAAATCATGACCCTTATCCTAAAGCTAGCAAGGGGGTGGGGGAGAGAGGGGACTAAATCCACAGCCTGCCCTGGTTTAGAACCAAATATTAAAGCCGTAGCCCTTTGCAGTAGCCAGAGTGGCAGGACTCTACACATATCAGAAGCTCAAAGAATGATTTATCAACACACACAGTATATGTTCACCAGGGACACTCTATTTCCTGGAAGGACCAACCATTCCAAGACCTACATATAAACTTTTTTGCAATGATTGCTTATCACACTGAACAAGTCCAAATGATGATAAAGTTCAAAACTGATTAAAGTGGCAGTGACAGTCAGATTCAGTCTGTGTTTGGAACTCCTTAAAGTGTGACAAACTGGCCACTGGGGCCTGGATCAACTGTGAGGGTCACACCTGCCAATGCCAGGGGACATCACACACAAAAACACACAGAATGGTAAGATAAAAAGTTCATTGCATTCAATTTGACCTAATTTCTTCATAATAGTTTCCTATTAGATTTTCTGATTAATACTGATGGCTCTTACCTAGGCTGTGATAATTAGGTTTTGATCTATTGTGACATTAACGATCACAATCAGTTGACTTTGAAATTGTCTTAATTAATGGCTCTTCCCTTATAGGCTGCCTCCAGTGCAGTTCTGTCCCCTCCCCCACCACCTTGTTTTAACTCCTTTCTTTACTGATCTCAGAAACAAATAGCATTTGGAGAATCACTTTCTTCCCATAAGACAGTATTTTAAACTAAAAACATTTCTCTGACAGAGGAACAATATGACATTAGGTGAAATGAGGATCGGGATGAAAAGGCAAGAGAATGTGCTGTCAGTGAACAGGAAAAAAAAAAATCCATCTTAAAAAACAGCCAAAGTCAAGCATGTTAAAGAGGCAATGGCAAGTTGAAGTAACTCTATAAAGTCAAGATGAGGTAGTTTAAAATTCAAGAAATCCAGAACAAGCAAAAAGAAACTATTGTTTTTATGAAGCTATCTGAAGAACCTTCACACTTTAATTTTCCAGAAGTTATTCTAATTCTTGGGAATTCTGACTTCCAACAGTAGTCAACTCTCAATTATCCAGGCAGAGAAAAAAGTATTTTCCTTGTGGTCAGAACTAAAAAAATTTTTCTTCTCCCTTTTATTCTCCTCCACCCTGCACCACACCCCCCCGCCACTTAAAAAACTTCTTTAAGGTCAGAATGTTTCTCGGTAATGCTAGACCGCCCCCTAAATTGATTAAATCTAAAATTCCAGGGTATGTATATTCCTGGGAGGGTTTCCACATAATTGAGTCAAGTCTCTGCTTAGAAATCACCACCTTGCAGTGTTGAATAAAACTATACTACCCAGAGCAGATGCCCAGGTGTTAACAGATGTGCCTCAAGCCTTCTTTTTAGCAAATCTTGTCATTTCAAAGTATGTCCCTGTTTTAGGCTTAAATCCAGCCTAATGTTAATTCCTCCAAAAGGGATGAGAAAATGAAAAAGGTGTGAGCAACCCTGATAAAATGTCCATGAGGAATAAATGTTACAGAACCCACAATAACGTAACCAACATGTAACTGGATCTGCAACACAGTTAATACTATTCACAAGCAAGGATTAACCGCACCATTAAATACTTTGGCAAAGAGCCTAAAATAGGGACCAAAATCTTGGGTTCTCAACACCCACTCACCTGTCGTTCTCACTCAGTAATAGCAGCATTTCTAACCATCAGTTACTTTTATTTTCTGGAATAAAGTAAGCCCTTGTTGTGGTCCATCTATGGCCAGTCAGTTTAGTTATTCAAGGTCACAGGTCTTTTCCACATATGAACCAATTGTTACCCTTCTACTTTAGAGCCACAAACTGTATCACCAGCTATCTTTGCCCCCAAATCAGAAATGAGTATCTATTTTGAATATTTATTACACTGAATTATTAACAGTTTACCCCACACCAATATGAAAGTTCTTTGAAGTCAGGGACTGCATCTTTTTGAACTTCGTATCCCCTAGGCCAAAAAATGTTGAGTGAATGTTGATATAGACTAACGTGACTGGATATGGATGGCTCAAAACAAACCTGCCACTATTAATCAGGTGGGGGTACTCAATTCTTAACATATGCCCTTGGATGCAAAGCTGGTAGTCTCTCTCTTTGAATACATAACTTTTACAGTTAGTGATAAAGCCCATATAAAACTGGAATACATTAGGTTCAGACCTTCCTTGCTACAGGTATGCTTGCTTGGTGGTCCGATTACAAAAGTACAGGCAACATAGAGTTTTTACTCTAAAAACCTAAACCAAAAGCATGGAGTCATGGGTGCAAAATAAACTTTTCATTTAACCTAATTTGTAAAAAACAATTTCTACATTTTGAATCAAATGACATAACTCTTCCTGGGATTCTCATGTCATTGTAAAGTAGTATTTTAGACCCCTGAATTCAAACCCTAAGGGCAAAGACAATCACTCTCCAACCCAAACACAGATCCCCCTGTACTTTACGTGAGCTGGCCTACACACAGATCCAACAAAATCACAAGATGAAAATCCCCAAGGCCCTATGATCTGGCCTGAACATAAAGTAAATGCATAGCCGGATGGCTACAGAACAGGAATAAAAAGTTAGTAACTGCCCAAGCAATGAGAACAGGACCAACCTTTCATGAACAACAAAAAATAATACAGATACGACTGTGGGGGACAGCCAAGGACCATGAAAACTTGAGTGTTAGGGAACACCACAGGTCCAGATGCTTCCTTCAGCAGACAAATACTGACTGCAGGAGGAAAAATGATATGGCTCTCTCCAGGTTAAAAATGGGTGTTTCCATCAGGGACGATGTTCCTAACAGCTAATATTAATGTGAGGGTATCAGTACAGCCCAGGGCTTAGAAAAGCAGCTACAATAACCTTAGCAGACTCTGCTGGGCAAACCTATATTCTGTGAAAGGGGAGATCCCTGAATGCTGATTACTAAAGAAATTCATTATTAAAAAGATGTTTTGAAAGGACTCAACACAGGAAAAACATACTGAACACCTAAGACCTAGATGTTAAAAGTGCTTAGCCCATGGCTACTAATTCTTCTGAGAGGAGAAAACCCCATGAAAACAAGTTTCTGTTTGAGGATGCAATTCTCCAAGGGCCAGGACAGCTTCTCAGCATTAACAAAAGGTGGAGGCATAGGGTGGCATCTGGTTTCCTTTCTGCTGAGGACTGAAATCAGTATTGGCCTCTGGCTCCCTACATTCCTATAGAAGCACCTGTGGACATGCAGGGAGAAGGAGAAAACAAAAGTTGTTTAGGTGGTAGTCAGTACAAGACCTTGATTCAATAAACTGTGGACAGGAAAAGATGAATAAAAGGTTAAGGTGTTAAAGGGGGTGATGAACAGATAATACTATGGTTATTTTGTTAAAAGAAAATCAGATTTTGATAAACACCTTAAATATTACCTATAACCCCTGGTAACCATGTGTCTCAGGTTTCTCAGAATCACTCTCAGTACAAAATAATTGTTTTGTCCACATGCTAGATTTTGGTTTTAAAAATATGGTCACTGTAGTTTACATTCCTGCTGCTCTTAGGAGACACACATTAGCTACTTGGATAAGCTGTCATTTTCTCTACCTGCAAATTGAGACCCAGATAACCGCCTCAGAGGCTCTGCCCTAACCTTTATCCAATCCTTGTCTACCCTAATTGATATCCTTGAATATCTATATGGCAAATCTATCTCTGGACCACCCTTTCTTTTAGATGCCCATCAGATTAGTATTAACAACTGTCAATTATCTAGTACTTGATCTAGGTCTTTAATTTCTTCAGAGAGTAAAAGAAAATGGAGATATGGGTTATGAGTTCTTACCTAATCACATTACCATTCAGAAGGATTTTCCTGGGTAACTTAAACCAAAATCTTCATTGTTCCAGTCTGTCGTGTCACTGCATCAACAGCTGTCTCTTCAACTGGGCAGTATAACTTTTGACATAATTTATACAAGCACACAGAATTCAATCAGCAGCTAAGCAGGGAAGCAATGTTAACAAATGCTATCAATGGGTATATGATTTGCATATTATTCAGCTCATCTGAGGACTAGAGCAATCTATTCATTCCCCTCATTACTCTGAATAATCTAGAAATGGCTGAGCGCTCCTGGGCAGCTCTGTTCTAAAAATCAAAGCAACAACAAAATAACCTCAATGGCTGGTGAACTCTAGAGTTAAGGCTATTCCAAGCATTTATTATTATTTCCTCAGCTTTGGGCTAGGACAAGGATGCTCAAAACCCTGCTGTTTCCTTACTTTAGTCTTGATTCTCTAGCCCCCCACCCCCAACAGGAAAGAAGAGTAAAGAGAAGTAGGGCATCTCTTAGGAGACAAAGACAGGTTATGATCAGAAAAATAAACTCTCAATATAATGGCAAAACAGGAGAAAGCTAAAAGGGAAATATTTTGCTGAGCAGGGAGAGAAGGCTGTGTCAACATGCTAATGCCAGGGGCTGTTACTCTCTGAGGTGATAGTCTTCCATGGAAATGTATTTTCAAAAAGAAGACACAGGTAAGAGTTTTATGGTGGAAAAAGGAAGAACATTAATATTTTGGGGGCTCTTGGCAAATCCAGGAGTCAACAAAGAAGACATTTATGACTATAAATGCTATGAATATTTAAAATTGATAGTGTGACCAATGGCTCCCCTCCAAGAATTTGCCATTAAAATAATGGCATGGTGGGGAAACTTGGGTCCACTGAGAAGTGAAAGTCAGGTTTGAAGCCTCTTTGGTTAACAGAAATGCTTTGGGAGGCCACAGAGGTTGGCAGGGTTGGAGGGTGCCTAGCACCTTGGCATAAGCAAGCACCAGGCGGTCACTCACACCTACATAAATATATAGTCCAAATGTGAGGGATGGAAGTAAGTAATACATATATACCATATGTGATAATAAAGACAACTATATCCTACCTCATCATCCTCATGTGTTAACAGCTAAAAAACTCCACAGTTAATAATCTTGCCATTTTATGACAGACTACACCACCTTGCAGAAGCAGAATCAGGTATTGCTAAGAAACAAAGGCAAAAGTCCTGGGGCTAAAAAGAGTGCCTTGACAAATTTAAGTGTAAAATTTCAACTCCTCCGAAGGATGGAGATATTCTGGGAGGCTGGGTGAGGATGAACTACAGACGGCGGCCCAGAAGGCCACACCAGGAACCCTGTATTCCTGGGTAGGGCTGAATGAGGTTGGGAAAGCCCCAACAGGTAGGCAGTTGCTATTGGCTTTTTTAAAAGGAGGGCAACACCTTTTCCATCCCAACATCTCAAACAAAGGCTAGCTAATCAACATGTTTTTAGAACCAATTCATCATCATTGTAACAAAATCCCCCAATCTAAAAAGTGACCAACCCTGAAAAGATCAAGACTCTTAAGGTGATTAAAAAGTTAAAACTCATCTTGAGGTCACAGGGGAGCAGAAGAAAGAGTTCAGAGCAAAGGAAAAAAATTGTGGGAATTACACACAGTATGTAAATGCCTGGTCTTCACAGAGAGACACTGATCATGAATCAGACCATCAGTTATGTTACAAGAGAACGAATACCAACATTTCTCCTGTGGAGCACAGTGATAAGCACATTTTTTATGAATATGTTTAGGATAGAAGGGGTAGGTATAAGGGAGAGGAGGCAAGGAAGTTAATGTACTATGTACAAAGAGAAATGACAGAGACCAGCCCCTCCTTTAGCTCTTTGCTGTTTCTTTCTCTTTGTTTTCCGCATCCTCAGGATATGCATGCCACGTCAGTCTCTCTTCATAAAATGCTATCACAATCTGTGGACATTTTACATTAGCTTCTTTTGCAAGGACCAGGTCTGCTTCATCTGTGTCTTTCCTGGAGAGAAAGAATAGGAAGGAGACTTAAAAGGGGAGGAAATAGGAGTGAAAGTTTGTCCAAATATAGGCTTCTGTCATTATTTGGATTTAGCTAACTTTCCTCTTCATCCTGATTTCAAGTGAGAAGAATCTTACCAGGTCTTTCTTCTTCTTTTTAAAAATTTTGAAGTGAATTATCGGGGTCCAGTTCAATATTTTCAAGGAGAAATTTAAGTAAATGAATTAAACTATAGTAGTTCCCCCCTTATCTATGGTTTTGCTTTTAGCGGTTTGTTACCCAAGGCCAACTGCGGTCTACAAATAGTAAATGGAAAATTCCATAAATAAATAATTCCTAAGTTTTAAATCGTACTCTGTTCTGAGCAGCATGATGAAATTTCATGCTGTCCCGCCCAGGACGTAAATCATCCCCTTGTCCAATGTATCCATGCTATACATAAAGATATCACAAGACAGAGAGAGATCACATAACTTTGATTACAGTATACTGTTCTATTTTATCATCACTTACTGTCGTTAATCTCTTACTTTGTGCCTAATTTACAAATTAAATTTATCATATACATACAGCTAGGTATGTATATGAAAAAAACATAATACAGAGTTCCATACTATCAGCAGTTTCCAGGCATCCACTGGGCGGGTGAGAGGTGGGGGGGTGACGGGATTGGAATATATCCACCATGGATATGGGGAGGGGGGTGACTGTATTTATGAATATCATTTAATGACTACATCAGACAGAAACAGAAATCTTCACAGCTAGAATTTAGTTGGAAAATATACCAGCCTTAATCAAAAGACAAAATTAAATTATATAAATTCTGCTCCCATACTTTGTTATGTGTGAGCATGTGAGTGAACACACAATTAAACCTACATTCACCCCTATTGCTTATGCATAAATTGATCAATCCTATTTCTGGATCATCTAAGAAAGCATCCTAATCCTCATCTTGTGGCGTTCTAAACATTCTTTATCCTTTTGTTCAGAACTGTGGATTGGAACAATAAGAAAACAGAAATTTAAGTAAGAAACTGTAGTTATAAAAGGGAGAGTAGGAAAAATGTATAATCTAGTACTAAAATGAAATGTGGGAATTAGCTGAAAATTTTAATTATGCAAGTTACAAAGGCTCTATTATAATGTATAACAAAAAATCTAGCAAGTTCCTTAACCAGGATTCCAAATCAAGAAAAAATTTTAATCAGAATTCCACTGAAAAGGAGCAGGAGAATAATGGCCTCACAGGATCCCTATAACAAGCCCTTGCATGGCCACTCCCTTAAGCATCAATCCCTAAGGATAACATCTAGGCCTCGGTTGTGCTTCAGCTCCAGGCCCAAAAAAGCAGCAAAACCAGACAAGGGATGCCATGGCTGACATCAGGACCAGTTGTATTCAATAATGACCCCCTGCCCTGGTGCCAACCTATCAGTCAAGACCATGGCCCTAAAAGGACATAGCTGGAAATCTGATAAATATTCTATTGAGAGCCTCCTGTGGGACTGCCCCTAAAATCCCCACCCTTAAAAGCCTTTAGGATGGAAGGGTGGGAAGTGGGGATGGGTGGGGATGGGGAAAGTGGTGGTGGAAAAATGTTGACAAAAAAAAAAGACCGGGGCGGCGCAGGGCGGGGGGGGAGGGGGAGTGCGGCTAAGAATAGTATAGGAAATTGAGAAGCCAAAGAACTGATATGTACAACCCATAAACATGAACTGAGAGGTGTGCGGACGATGGGATGGGGTGCAGGGCGGAGGGGATAAAGGGAAGAAAGAAAATGGGACAACTGTAATAGCATAATCAATAAAATATACACCCCCCCAAAAAAAACATCTTTAGGATGAAGAACACAGCCAGCTCTCCCTCGCACCTTTCACCCAAGGTCCCAGGCCCCCAGGCCCCAAGGCATGTTACCTTAGCCTTTCTCTCTTCTAAGTTCCAAGGGCCCTTCTTTTGCCTCTATAACTTGTCTTTTGAGCACATTTCTCCTACCGCTAACCTCTTCTGCCTCTGTAACTTTCTAAATACACTTTCTCTTAAAGTTTGGGGGCAAAAAATTCCACTGAGATGTGAGCTAAGACGACTACCTCATTGTTTAGAGAACTGAGATGTTTAATTCATAGAGATGAGTATTACAGGTGAGAAGAGAAGGGGGAAAGAGAAGGTGCTATAATTTGGAATGTGGTGGAAAGAGCTAGTTACTTATAAGTAACTATAAGTCATAACTAACACATATATAATCATAAAACTATAAATCGTAAGTAACACATACAACTGAGTGAGAAAAGCAGTCAATACAGCTCCTTATTTCTGAAAGTGTATAGTGATTCTTCAAAAATAGGCTTTTGGGTAATTTACCAACAAAATTTTGATCAAATAAAATGTTAAACCTTTTGATTATACGACATTTAAGGTAATTAGCTTCCTTAGTGGCACCATAGCATGAACCCTCTATTTACAGATGAAACGTAAATCATTACGCACAGAACACATGAATACCGGAGGCAGTGGGGGCCAGACCATAAATCACCCTGTCTTTTAGAAACCAAATTGAGGGGAAGTAACTATACTTTCCTCTAAGAGCCATTCCCTCTACCGGATGAAATAACTTGTGCTTTGGCCAGTGTTATTCTTAATGCTTTTTGTTCAGATTATTTTTCTCTTTTATTCACATTATTCAGTGGTCTTGGTCCTCAGTTGATGGCAGAAAGCCTTACGCAACTCCTATCTCATGGCCACCGCTCATGGTTTGACGGTAAATGATTCAGAACTGTTTAAAAAAATGGTTAGGTCATGTTTATATGTTTCCTACTTCAGTTCTACCTTTTTCTAGTATTTGGATGAATCCAGTATAATTTGGCTTAATACCAAAGCTTGAGAATGTCTAGAATTCATTCCAAGCCATAATTCCTATTTAATACCGACAGCTGGTGTCAGTTAAAAAGATCCTTGACGATCAAAATTCTTGGTTAGGGAATAATCTTCCCTCCCTATCTTCCATACAAATTCAAGTCACTGGCCAAACCCCACCCCCCTCAATTGTAAACTAAAACCCAATCTCTCTCACCATTTCATTAGGAACATTAAATCGCCACAGGAATCTGTCGCCCCAATGATCTTTTCTGGTTCCAGTCCTCTCTCAAAGCCCCGAGCAATATCGTTGCTTTGCTATAAATAGAAGATGAAGAAATGTTAAAAACCACCCTCTCAGCTTGAAAAAGCACAACCTAATTTAGTATCACCTGATACGGTTTTTTAAAAAGACTTTATTTATTTATTTATTTATTTATTTATTTATTTATTTATTTTTTATAGAGAGGAGAGAAAGGAGGAAGAAAGAGAGGGAAAGAAACATCAATGTGTGAGAGAAATATCAATCAGTTGCCACTTGGCACATGCCCCAGTTGGGGTACTGGGCCCACAACCCAGGCATGTGCCCTGATCAGGAATCGAACCAGTGACTTGCCACTTTGCAGAAGGATGCCCAATCACCTGACTTACACCAGCCAGGGCTTACCATTCATAAAATTCTTAAAACTTAAGAAATACAATACTGAGTCCCCCAGTGACAGTGTTGCCAAGAAATATTTTTGCAACAAGATGCAGTTATCCCTCCAGTATTCCTCAAGATTGAGTGGCCCCTAAAACTCTTTCATGTCCATTAAAATATTCTGGAGTCATCATCTGGGAGTTTCTCTAATCCAATCTCCTTAATGATATAAACTGACTACCCCTAAATCGCTTCTGAAATGATAAACAAGTCCATGAAACGTGTCCACTTTTACCCAAACTAAACCCTTTTCACACTATAAACTTCAAATATACCACACTTCTCAATCTTCATTTTTTTCAGACTTTTAATTTATCTTAACACTCACCAATATTTTTACTACTTCTTTTCACATAGTCATTTATATTTATGAAAGAACAGAGGTAACAATGATTTAAGGAAGTACCATAAGGCAACAAATTTCTTTCAGAGTTCATACACTGCAATTACCCATGCATTTGGAGATGAGACCCTGCTCTGTGTCTATTGGTTCTGGATGTGGATGGGTCACTGGCATTTGAGAACAGAACTGAACGGTGATTTAAAACAAAAACAAACGGCCCTGGCTGGTGTGGCTGAATGGATCGAGCGCCAACCTACTAACCAAATGGTTGCCAGTTTGATTCCCAGTCAGGGCACATGCCTGGGTTGTGGGCCAGGTTCCCCAGTAGGGGGTGTGAGGGAAACAACCACACATTGTTTCTCTCCCTCCCTTACCTGTCTAAAAATAAATAAATTAAAAAAAGAAAAGCAACAAAAAACCTATTCTCTAGGGAGTATTCAAATTTGGTCAGAATACAATCATGCAGTCCAGACAAGGAGCACAGGGTCTGATTCGGGTGTGATGGCACTGGCGAGAACAAAATGGCCACATTTTATACAAAGCAAGTAATTTTAAAGATTTCATTTATTTATTTTTAGAGAGGGAAAGGGAAGGACAAAGAGAGGGAGAGAAACAGCAATGTGTGAGAGAAACATCTCGATAGACCCCTCCCAGAGACCTGGCTGGCAACCCAAGAATGTGCTCTGACTGAGAAACAAACCGGCAACCTTTTGGTTCACATGCTGGCACTCAATCCACTGAGCCACACCAGACAGGGCAAAAGCAGGTAATTTTTAAAACCTTATTATGGAAGATAAAGACTGCGCAAATGAACTAATATTTGATGTTTGGTTTTCATAATACAATCTCTTTGATCTAATGTTCACCTTGCTTCTGAGATAAAGAAACATTCAGGATCCAGGTGGTCCCCAAAGGTAACAGAACCCTCACTGGGAAGGAAATTTCATGCACGGATCAGGGGAGAGATACTGACTCAAAAACACAGCCTCTTTTGGGGGGCCTTACAGGAAGGAGGTTCCCAGATGTGCACACAGCTGCTCACAGCTGGAATGCTGGCGCATGAACTGAGTTGTAAATCATAGCTGGCGGCTGAAAACAGGTTTACCACATAGGGAGGGAAGGGAAGAAAAATGTTCAAGTTGCTGAAAAGGAGACGAGGTGAGGAAAATGCTAAAATCATCACACAAGCAGTAATCTTAAATCAGGCATAATGCCGACTAACAAATTTCTTCTTCAGTGGTCTTAAAAAAAAAAAAAAGAAGCAACCCCCTCCTGTACTTTTAAAACATACAATCACCTATCTTCCTAGCTGCCAGCCACCAGCACTGTTGAGAATGCTGTCAGAGGCCCCAGGTGAACATTATAATGTAAGGGACATGTGGGGGCTGTTTTTCAAGGTCAGCAGTATCAGAACGTGGACTAGGAACAAAACTCTCTGCATTGGCCAGTGGCTCTAAGCCAAACTGCTCCTTTTTAAAAGGACAAAAACCTTAGGGTGAGGAAGGACACACTATATGTCATAAATAGCTAGTTAGAATCTTATACTGTGTTGTTTTTTGGTCTCTTTACTTAGCTGGAAAAGTAATCAAATGACAAAAGCCAGACTATAAAGGACTAATTAAAAACCAGATTATGTATTATAAAATTGTACACCTGAAACATGTTATTAACCAGTGTTACCACAATAAATTTAAAAGAGAAAAAAACCAACCAGATATTAGCTCCTTAGAGAATGCATCCTCAAATTCTTTTACATATTTTTTAATTTTTAAAAATATACTTTATTGATTATGCTATTACAGTTGTCCCATTCCCCCCTTTATTCGCCCCCACCCCGCAACCCCCTCCCACCAGCATTCCCCCACTTAGTTCACGTCCTTGGGTTGTACATGTAAGTTCTTTGGTTTCTCCATTTCCTACACTATTCTTAACCTCCCCCTGTCTATTCTGTACCTACAATTTATGCTTCTTATTCCTGTACCTTTTCCCCCATTCTCCACCCCCCATCCCTTCCTCGCTAATATCCCTTCATGTGATCTCCATTTCTGTGAGTCTGTTCCTGTCCTAGTTATCCGTTTAGCTTTTCTTTCTTTTTTTAGATTCAGTTATTGGTAGTTGTGAGTTTGTTGTCATTTTACTGCTCATAGTTTTCTTCATCTTTTTCTTAAATTGGTCCCTTTAACATTTCATTTAATAAGGGTTTGGTGATGAACTCCTTTAATTTTATCAGGGAAGCACTTTACCTGCCCTTCCATTCTAAATGATGGCTTTGCTGGACAGAGTAATCTTGAATGTAGGTCCTTGCCTTTCATGACTTTGCATAATTCTTTCCAGTCCCTTCTTGCCTGTAACGTTTCTTTTGGGAAATCAGCTGATAGTCTTATGGGAACTCCTTTGTAGGTAACCATCTCCTTTTCTCTTGCTGCTTTGAAGATTCTCTCATCTTTAATTTTGGATAATGTAATGATGATGTGCCTTGGTGTGTGCTTCCTTGGGTCCAACTTCTTTGGGGCTCTCTGAGCTTCTTGGATTTCCTGGAAGTCTATTTCCTTTGCCAGGTTGGGGAAGTTCTCCATTATTTTTTCAAATAAGTTTTCAATGTCTTGCTCTTCCTCTTCTCCTTCTGGCACCCCTATGATTCAGACGTTGGAACCTTTAAAGTTGTCCCAGAGGTTCCTCAGCCTCTCCTCATTTTTTTTGAATTCTTGTTTCTTCATTCTGTTCTGGCTGAATGTTTACTTCTTCCATCCGCTCCAAATCACTGATTTGAGTCCCGGTTCCCTTCCCTTCACTGTTGGTTATTTCACTTTGCAGAGCCTTCACTTTTTCCATTTTGTGACTATACTCCACCAATTCTGTGAGCATCCGGATTACCAGTGTTTTGAACTCTGCATCTGTTAGGTTGGCTATTTCTTCATCGCTTAGTTCTATTTTTGAAACCTTCATCTGTTCTTTCCTTTGGGCCATATTTTTTTTTTGTCTGGCACACCTATTATGTTGTAAGGAGCAGAAACTTAGGTATTCGCAAGGCAGGGTAATCTATATCACTGCCTTGTGGCGCTGTATGTCGGGAAGGGATCCAAGAAGGAACAATGCCACTTGCTTGGCTCTTGGCTGGCTCTCAGTCACTTCCCCTGCTACCCAAAAGCAAACTGGGACCTTGTGGTGCTGATTCCTGGGTGGATGGGTTTGTGTACATTCTAGGACCCTGTGGGTCTCTCCAACTCTCCAGTGAGACTGGTAGTCTCTCCTGCTGCCACAACCCCCACAGGTTTTGACCAATGTAGGTTTTGAGGCTTTCTTTTCCCGCTCCAGAACCCTAGGCTGAACAGTCTCTCTCATTCCCAGTTATTCCTCCCGGTTTATCTGCATGCAAATGTGGGACCCTGGTCCGCCAGACACAGGTTTTCCAAGAGTCCTTCTGCCCCGGCTACCCATTTCTGCCCCTTACCAGTCTTGATGAATATTTCTTTTAGCTCCTTGGCTTTCAGACTTCCATACAGTTTGATTTTCTGGCAGTTCTGTTTATTTTTTGTTTCTAAATTTGTTGTTGTTCTTTTTTTTGGTTGTGCAAGGAGACAAAGTATATCTACCCATGCCTCCATCTTGGCCGGAAGTCACATTCTCAAAGTTTTTATCGGTTGTTTATCATAATGATATACACACTTCACCAGAATAGGGCAGTTTTAAACATGAGGTAAAAAATAAAATTAATGAGGGAAACAAGGAGACAGACATAAATCCAGAGTCTTTTTTCACTTGCAGCCTCTAATCTTTCACTCTTATATCAATCCTTTTGGAAAACTGGTCTTCCATTATCTCTCCTATGGAGCCCAGGAATTGTTTATATATATATATGTCTTTGTAAAATACTGATGCATAGATCCAACCCATAGAAATTTGAATTTAACTAGTCTGGAGTATATTTTGAGCTCTGGAGGTTTTAAAAACTGCCCCCACAATCACCTCTGTGGTTCTAACATGCAGCCAAAGCTGAGAACTAATGCTCTAGAAAGATGAGTATCCAAGCAGAATGAAGATAATAGGGATGTTTGACAGTCATACTAGAACATTCAGATGCATAATTATGCTTTTACTTCATTAAACTTTAAGGGTACGATACATCCTTCACCACAAAAGGCTTCACAACCTTGAAATAAAGGAAACAAGTGGAAGCTGGAGGGGGTCGTATGTGTGTATGTATGTGAACATATGGAAAAAAGAGGCAATAACGCCCTAGCTGAGTAGCTCAGAAGTTTAGAGTGTCGTCCCGATACACCAAGACTGCGGGTTCAATCCCCAGTCAGGACACATATAAGAATCAACCAATGAATGCATAAATAAGTGGATCACAAATCAATGTTCCCTTCTCTGTCTCTCAAATCGATAAATAGCCCTGACTGGTGTGTCTCAGTGGGTTGGGCATTGTCCTGCAAACCGGAAGGTTGGTTCAATTACTGGTCAGGGTACATGCCTGGGTTCTGGGCCAGGTCCCCCATTGGGAGGGTATGTGAGAAGGCAATGTATCAAAGTTTCTCTCACACACTGATGTTTCTCTCCCTCTCTTTCTCCCTCCATTACCCTCCCTCTAAAAAATAAATAAAATCTTTTAAAAAAATGTTTTTTTTAATTTTCAAGAGGAAATAACAGTGCTTATGCTAGTTACTTGAGACTGGACGATCAAAAGGACTAAAGCAACTGAATCAATCCCCAAAATTTCACAGACTTTCCAAACTGAAGAATGATTTAAAAAGATGAAAATTAATTTATCAAGTACATTAAAAAAATCAAAAGAATATACATGTCAATGAATTGTACACTTTAAAATGGTTAATTGTACGTTATGTGAATTTCTCCTCAATGAAAAAAAGAGAAAGAATATAAATGAATGAAAATCAGGGCAGTGCTCACTTCAGCAGCACATATACTAAAACTGGAAGACAAATTCGTGAAGCATTCCATGTTAAAAAAAAAGAAAAAGAAAAGGCAAAAGAAAACGAAAAAGAGAAAGTAAGGACTATCTTTGGAACAAGAAAAAAATAAAGTGGAATGGTAAATATTTTAAGCCCTTTCCTATTCTTAAAAAATTCACCAGAGACCTTTCCTAAGATAGCTTAGCCTTCTACTTTGGAGAAGACAGCGAGTGGCTGAATGTTTTATAGAGATTTAATTTTGTCACCTTACTACAACTCAGTGTATATACGTTACATTTCTCATTCAGCCAGGAGGGGATGCTGTAGTTAATTAATATACCTCCGGGGAAATTCTTTTGTTCAACAGTTTTACCTTGTGTGCCATCCTTAGAACAGAAATAAACAAAATAAGGTTTTTGGGGATGGGGGTGGGCAGCAGGTGAGCAGAGGATAAGGTGGCAAAAGAATAGTATGTAGGGAAAAGGGGAAACAAAGCTTACCTCTCTCTTTTTTTTAGATTTGATATCATCAGCACTGTTCGAGAAACTGGATTTCCTCTTGTTACTTTCTGATTTTTCCCTGGGTTTGTTATTTTCACCCTCCTTCATCTTCTTATACTTTTTCATAAACTCAGAAATTAGCTCAGGGCAATCCAAATTTTTCTCAGGTTCCCAAGTATTGTGCTCCCTGGGCAAGAACAGAGAAAAAAGGAAAATAATAAGGTGGGGGAAATCCAATACCTTAGTTTAAAGAGGATAAGTATGCAAAATTAGGAAAGAGACCCTACACTTACAGAGATAAAAAATTTGATCCTAGGAATTTATCCAAAAGAAAATTTAAAAATATGTATCTATAAAAAAATTTGGCACACAATTATTTATAGCAGTATTTTAATTGCCAAAAGACAAAATAATTCAAATATCCATGAACTGGTGAATGGACAAACAAAATGTGGTATATCCTTACAATGAACTATACTATTCAGCAACAAAAAACCCCAAAATACTAATTAACACATGCTACATGGAAAAACCTCAAAAACATAATTTATTCTAAGTGAAAGAAACCAGATGTAAAACACTATATATTGTTGATTCTATTTATATGATATGTCTAAGAAAGACAAATTTAGAAACAGAACTTTAGATCAGTGGTTCCCTGATAAGGGGGCTGGGTCTTGCTTGGGATTACTACATATGGACCCAAGGAAATGTGGGGAGGTTATGGAAATGTTACAAAACTAGAGTGTGGAAATGGTTGCACAACTCTATAAATTTACTTAAAAAAAGAAAGAAAAAAGGGCACTGGCTGGGCAGCTCAGCTGGCTGGAGCACTGTCCTATACACCAAAAGGTCACAAGTTCGAGCCCCAATCAGGGCTCATGTGGGAGGTAATCAGTGGCTCTCTCTCACATTGATGCTTCTCTCTCTCAAATCAATAAACATATCCTTTGGTGAGGATTAAAAAACAAAAATCACTGAATTGTACACTTTCGATGAATGATTTTTACGGATTGTAAACTGTTCCTCAATAAAGCTGTTAAAACTTTGAATATGAATTCTTTAAAAGTGGCAAAATAATGTGATTTCATACATATAATAATTTATGCAAATATAAGTGAGAAGACGCTCTAAAATATCATACGCTCCCCCCCCCAGTTAAACGTTACTTATATTTTGAAGAAATGTCAACAAATTATTAAAGGATTAGAAATAGTTATTCAGAAAAAAAGCAGTAAAGGCTTAAATCATTAGAATATAGACAAACCATACGGAGAAGACTCGGAAGTGGGAACTGGAGTGCATTAACTCAATGGCCTGGATTCAAGTCTACTGTCACTAGGTAGTCAAAAATACATTGTTATATTAATAAGTAAAATCAAAAACAAATAACCTCCAAACTAAACAATTGGGTCTAATTAAACATGGATAAAGGGAGTCCTATTATGACGAAAACAAATAGTTGGTATTCAGTTGTTCTCTGTATTCCTGACACGGGTTTTAGAAAACCAAACCCCCAACTCCATCATAAGCTTATGAAATCAAAGCAAGAAATGTCCCTACATGAGAAAAACTAAACCAGGCATCTTCTTCACTCTTAGCCAGTGATGAATGTTCTTTTGGTTATATAAAAGGGCTAGTTTATATTAAAATACACCTATTAATATATCAGAGGAGCAATTTCTACAATACCCTCATTGACTTAGGTACATTTTTATTTTATTTTATGCACATTTTAGATATTGTATTTTTATTTTTAAAGTAAGGTACCTTTATACAGGAATAGTTTGAAGATAAGACATGACTCAAATAAAACGCAGAATGATGAAAATAATTGAGATATTTATTTTAGGCTTAAACAAATTTCTGCAAAAGGAGATTAAGAATGAGACAAAATTTATTTTTAAATCATTTGGGCTAAAACAAGAAAAGCCTCTTGTTCATAGCTCCCTTTTCATATAGTAACTTTCCCCCAAATCCACAGACCACGTAGTTTATTATCCCAGAATAAATTAAGGTACCAAAAATCAAAGGCATGCCAACACTAGATACAGGGGTAGGAGTTTCTTTTCACAGAATGAAAAGCTAGCTCTATAATGGGATTATCACTTTTCCAACAATACTGATATTGATATCAACCAAGGTAGAACCTGACCACTGCCTAGCAAACAACAGATACTAAGATATAGACAATGCTGAAAGGGCAAAATTTGTTCCAGTCTTCGATGAAGTCCTGGGCATTTCTGACAAAGGACAAATGCTTAATCTGTCTACCCCAAGTCTTGTCTTTCCCTCTTTTATCTTTCTTTAGAAATCTGGAGGGCATATTTTGATTACTGTGTTACACACCTTTAGAGCTGTGTCCTAGAGATGCTAAGCATCCTATAGTGCACAAACTGTCCCACCTAAAACAGTGCTCCAGATAAGAAGCTTTGATTCACATAATGAAATAACCTTAAATATGTTCCAAAGGCCCCTGAATCATGCCTTGTCCAGAGGTACCGTCAAAACATTGAATCTTTTAGTATATTTAAGTCCTACACTTCAAAGCTGTGATGTTCAATATGGTAGCTACTAGCCACATGTTGCTATTAAGTATTTGAAATGTGACTAGTCTGAACTGAGACATGCTATAAAAAGTAAAATACATATCAGATTTCGAAGATTTAGTATGAAAAAATAATGTAAAATATCAACAACTTTCAAATTATTGTTGAAATACCATTTTGTATATTTGTTAAATAAAACATATTATTAAAATTAATTTCTTTTTTTACTGTGGCCACCCCAAAATTTAAAATTATACTTGTGCGCTGGCTGGTATAGTTCCGTGGATTGAGCACCGGCCTGCAAACCAAAAGGTCGCTGGTTTGATTCCCCGTCAGGGTACATGCCTGGGTTGTGGGCCAGGTCGTCAGTTGGGGGCATATAAGAGGCAACCGATGATGGATCTCTTGCACACTGATGTTTTCCTCCCTCTCTTTCTCCCTCCCTTTCCCTCTCTCTAAAAGTAAATAAATAAAATCTTCCAAAAAATTTTTTTAAAATAAGAAATAAAATTACACTTGTGGCCTGTATTATTATTTCTACTGTACAGAACCACTCTAAGGATCCTAAACAATTTTCTGTCAGTTCATTGGTTTTGAGAAATCCATGCTTTGATATCAGGCACCCTGAGAAAAGAATTAACCAGCAACTGGCCCTGGCTGATGTGGCTCAGTGGACTGAGCACCGGCCTACAAACCAGAAGGTCACAGGTATGATCCCCAGTCTATGGCACATGTCTGGGTGGTGGGTCAGATCCCCAGTTGGGGGCATGTGAGAGTCAACTGGTATATCTTGATATATCTCTCACACATCAATGTTTCTCTCCCTTTCCTTCTCCCTCCCTTCCCCTCTAAAAAATAAATAAAATATTTAAAAAAAACAACAATTTAGAAAATAATAAAATTAAATTAAAAAATAAAAGAATTAACCAGTAATTGAGGCAAAATGCCTAAATTACACAGCTCCACATACTTCACCTTTCAAGTTTCTTCTATGCTTCAATGTATCTAGTTCTATTTATTCCAAAGAAAAGAATAGTCTACTTTAGCACTTCAGCATAAAGCCAATTATTACCAGACATTCTAGTCATCACTTTAGTATCATTCTTAGAGCTCAATGACTTAAAAAGAATTTTTTCTTTAAAAAAAAAAAAAGAGATTGATAGATAAAGGAGTAAGATGGATAGGTTCCAGTGAAATGTTAATTGTAGAAACTAAGTGGTATATATCTGAGTGTTCACTCAATTTCTTTCATTTCTGCTGTATATTTAAAATTTTTCAAAAATAAATACGGCCCTGGCCTGGTGGTTCAGTAGGTGCAGTGTTGTCCAAAAAGTTTGCAGTTCGATCCCTGGTCAGGGCAGGTACAGGAGGCAACTGATCGATGTTTCTCTCTCTCTCTGTCTCTCTCTCTCTTCCCCCTTCCTCTCTCTAAAATCAATAAACATATCCTTGGGTGAGGATTTTTTTAAAAACACACACATACACACACAGGGTTGGGGGTACAAAGGGACAGGACTGTGGCCTCAGGTTTAAGTCTCATTAATTATTTCATCCTAGGACAGTTCTAAGATCCAGGAATCGTTTTGAATAGCTATGGGCTTCGGGGTTCATGGTGATGACGTCATCATAATCATCATCATCTTCTGCAATGCATGTATTTTAGCTTAGTTATATCTAAAAGACTAGTTAACAGTTAGTTTCAACTTACACTGAGCTTATGTGTCAGGCTCCGTATATCTACCCAACATCTGTGAGACAAGTATCATGTCTTATCCCTATTATACTGAGAAGGAAAAAAAATATTAAGGAACTTAACCAAGGTCCCAGCGCATATTGTAAGTGGCAGTGCAAGAAGCTGGACCCAGGCAATCTGGCTCCAAAGCCTATGTTCCTAACCAATTCATTATACTACCTCTCAAAAGCATTATCATTAGGATGCTAGCTTTAAAAAGAAGACGACTTTGTTTAGTTTATTGCTGTGTCTTCTGACTCTCAGGGAAGCAGTACAAGCAGAAAATGAAAAAGACAAAATGGTGGTGGTTCCTAGGGAATAAACCGAAGTTGTCTACTTCTGCAGAGTCCTAAGGCCTAAGAGAAGGCACTTACTCAGAAAAGCCTTTCCACTTCAGTAGATATTCCACTTGCCCCTTAACCACACGCCTATCTAGCACCTTCTCCACGACGTACTCCTCCTCATCCTCTGAAGAAGAACTGTCAGCTGTTCTCTTGGTTTTCTTTCCCATGTCGCACACTGTTCCACCTGAAGGACTAAGGCCACTGGATTCCTGCAAATGGGAAGGACAAAATGGTCAGAATCCATGTGAGGAATTAAAACTTTTGTCTTCTCTTCTTTTGTCAAAATTTGCCCTCTCATGCCTTTAAGAGCCAGTCCTATCTATACTCAGGACTGCCCTCCTAAACTCAGAGAGAGACTGCTGTGTATTCTGCAGACTTCCCCGTTAAAACTGAGTACAGGGGGAGCAGAGAAAGCATAGGTCAGGTCAAGTATCTCTTTCTGATGAGATGCAAAGGGTATAACACAACTGCCATGAACCAGTTCTCTCGGGTCTTGAGGTACTCTACATATTCCTAACAATTTAACCAAAAAAAAAAAAAAAAAAAAGGATCCATCCCCACTTTCCCAAGCACAACTTTCTCTTCAACTAACAGGACCAAAATCAGATAGCGCAACTGTCTAACTCCTCTAACTTCAGATTCCAAAAGACAAGAAGTGTGGTATGTTGCTCCTGGCTACTTCTGTAACTGTTTACAAGCCGGGGACTCAGAAATGTGGAGAACCTGCAGTTAAAAGAACGATGATAGAAGTAAAATCTTTCCCTCCAAGATAAATTATGTTCTTTACAAAAATGAAAAAAGAAAAGCCACCAAAATGTAACTTCCCCCTGCTCTGTGCATTTTGATTGGTTGCTCTCTCAGCAGCACAAAAAAGGCCTGCTCAGGCATCTTTCACATTTTCATTGACTAGGTACATTTCCCTTGAACAAATTGAGCTTCTCTCTTCAGAGCATCCATCAGCTCACAAAAAGAAGACTGACATCTCAAACACACTAAGCCTTTTTCATTTGTGGATGGGAGGGAGGCAGGGAGGAGAAAAAATTTTTTTAGTCTTAAAAATCAAAATTAGTCATTGGATTGTTCAGTAATTCTCAAGGCTCAACTAATCCAAATAGTTAAGGAGGTACCTCTTCTCTTAACTGGAGTTGACTTCGGGCCAAAGAATGAGGAGGAGGAAAAAGAAGTCTGGCCCCAGACTCACATCAACATGAAGCCTCAAAACACAGAGGAACCATTCATTGGCCCCAGGAAAGCTGAAGGCAACACAAATGGAAATTGAGTTAAGCTCAGAAATATGCACAACAAGGGGGTACTCAACAGAGAATCTAGTTTTGTTTTGTTTTTTGTTTTTAATTCCCACGTTGTTACTATAATCATTTTTAAGAATTCTTCTTTAACCATGTTAAATGGTACCTACGGTCTGGATTATAGAGTAGCAGGAATTGTTTTCTTAGCTGAACTACATATTTATTTTGCTGTAATCTTTACGGATTCTTTTCCGCACTTTCTAAAAATATTTCCATCTTGAGCAGAAGACCATTCTCAGGATTAGGGAAGGTCATTACTAATCTCAAAATTTTGTTCAGGTCAAGTAAAAAGTTGCACTTGTTAATTTACATTAAATTGCAATTTTTAAGGAATTATTCCAAGAATATATAGTTGGAAACTGTATCTTCAGAACTTGCTAGCAATAGGTCTGCCCACCAAAAGAACGGCCTGCACCCACTACTGATCTGTAATAAAACTAAGTTTTCATTAAAATACTTTATTCAGAAGAGGGGTGTGGGCAGGAGGATGTAAGGGTTTTCAAAATAATTTTTCCATGAATGTAGGAGAGAGTCTTAAGCTCCAAGAAAAAAAAATATCTGATATGATTTATTTAAAATAAAAACAGCCTCCGACCTCACCAGAGACAGGAAATGTCATATTCCAGGGAGAGTACCCCACCCCACCCCACTCACCTTGGAATTTCCGGGAGCTGAGCAGTTTAGGTCAGAGCGCTGGGGTTAAAACCAGCCCTGGGTTAGATGCATGCAGTTAAGCATTGTGGCTATGGCCTCCCTTGCCTCACGAGGAAAAACAAGGATTTACATATGTGTTCTTCAGTTTGAGGGAGAAAAGAGGAAAATCTCCCTTTATACCTTCATGCAGAAGAGGCACCCCAAAAGGAGAAGATGAATGGGGGTTCCCTCATTTACCTACCGGATCGCCCCGGTTCTTTCTTTCCCTCTGGGCTAACAGGAGGGGCCTCCCCTCCCAGGTCTGGGACTTGGCGGGCTGGCAGCTCCCCCGCCCCCACCCAGCTGCCTGGGCGCCACTGCGCAGCTGTCCCAGTCCGTTACCATGGCAACTGGCAGCAGTACTAGACTAAGAGGGGGAGAGGCAAACTGAAAAGTTAAAAGCCTTAACTTTCCTTTTCAGTGAAGGCTGAGTGAAGAAGTTGGAAGGTACCTACCTTGGCCTCAAGGCTAAGGCTTCAGAGCTCAAGGGAATTGGCCCTTAGGTTTTAAATTAAAAATTTGTGCTCATTCCTCTAAGAGCACTGGGAATTAATCAATAGCATTTTAAGATCATCTAACAGGATTATAGCTCAACTGGATGGGGGAGGGGAAAGGCTAGGTCCTTCTACATCAGGATCAGGTCAAACCACCCACCCCCTAATCCAGCCCACCAGAAGCACTTTATGCGAGGCCTCTTCTACCATCTGTCACCCAACAGTTAATTAAAATTGCCTGGGGGCGGGGAGAGATAACACGAAAAGTGGAAGGAGAGTATTTGGGATGCTATATAACTGTCCTTTGGGAGATAACTAGATACAGAAACAGAACCCAGAGCCTTGAAACACTACCAAAGAACCTTTCAACTAAAATTATAGGTAGAAAAATATTTAATCCTTAAGTAGTTTTAAAAAGGGGAAGGGGAGAACAGTTCAGCCACAACCACTACTGTTAAAACCACTTCTCATTTGTTCTTGTAATGTTATATAACAAATTTTAAAATAATTATTATCCATCCAAAACAATGTATCATTCAAAATTACTTATATCACTAATCCCTAATGCTTGAGGAAAAAGAGGACTGAGATAAAGATACTTAGAGCTTGCAGTCCCATAAATCTGTATTTCTCCTGACCCTAAAGAACATTTTTGAGAGCTCCAAAATCCTGCTGTGCTTTACACATACTTGTATTCAGAGCCAAAGGTGGCTGCCATAAGATTAATAAGAAAGGGCATCAAAAACAACCTGACTGAGGAAACAGCAGAGAATGGTGATTATTTGGTTATCAAACGGAAGAAATTATAGGGTAAGAGAGCAACGTAGACAGTTTTCAACTACAAAAGATTTCCTCAACTTTGAATGGACCCATCATGAAATCTCCGAGTAAAAGTTGCCTTTTTTGACTTTTCCTAACTTAAAAAAATTTTTTTTTAAATTTGAGAGATATTGCTTTGTTGTTATTTATGCATTTATTCATTGTTTCTTGTTTGTGCCCTGAGCCAGGATCAAACTCACAGCCTGGGAATATCAGGACGATGTTCTAACCAACTGAGCTAGCCTGCCAGGGCTTCCTAACTTTTTTTTTTTTTTTTTTTAATCCTCACCCTAGGACATGCTCATTGATTTTGGACAGAGGGGAACGGAAGGGGAGAGAGGGAGGGTGGGGGGAGAGAAACATCCGTGTGAAGAAAGAGAAACATCGATGGGTGGCTTCTTATTGGTGCCCAGACTGGGGACCAAACCCCCAACCCAGGCAGTGCCCTGACCTGAATCAAACCAGTGACCTTTCGGTTTACAGGACAATGCTCCAACCAACTGAGCCTCGCCAGACAGGGCTTCCTAAGTTTTATTTAACTTTCTATAGTTAAGGAATGACAAGAAAAATATTCTGAGATGTTCTAAATTAAAATTACAGCAGCCAAAAAGTAAGAGAAAGACAGAACATTAATCTGTTAATAGCTGAGGATCGGCTCTAACAAAAAACTGCTCACATTTCCTGTATATCTGTTGGAATTTAGGATTAATTTCCAGGTGGCTATTTCTGAGATTATCCAAGAGAGAATAGTCAGGCGCCAGAGAATCACAGGAGTCTACGCATCTTATTTACACATGAATTTTCCAATCTGCTGCCCACAGCTAATCTACAGGAGCAGGCGCTTCTCCCAGGACTCTACTGTGTCTTATCCCAGAAATAGCACTGTTTCGGCGATTCCCACCCCCTTAGTCTATAGCTAATGTAAATACTTTCAGAATGGTTACACCTTTCTCCTCCTTACCTGACCTATAAAAATGCTTGCAAAACACTGGACAATGAACATGTCTATCCTACCTAGCCATACTGCTGGTGGTTTAGACTCCATGCTCTAAGACCTGATAAACTCTTTCAAAAAGACTTTCAGCCCTGGCCGGGTAGCTCAGCTGGTTAGAGGGACATCCCAATATGCCAAGGTTTCCAGTTCAATCTCTGATCAGGGTACATATAAGAATCAACTAATGAATGCATAAATAAGTGGAACAGCAAACCAATGTTTCTCTTTCTCTTTCTCTCTCTTTCTCTCTCTCTCTCAAATCAATATATATAAAAAATAAAAAATTAAAAGACTTTCAGCCATGGAAGTTAAAATATTTTTGTTTAGCCAATATCTGAAAACGATGACAAGGAAATTAGATCAGGGTTCTGATTCTGTGATTAACTTACCATGTGTGATACTGAGTAAATAAATTTTGACCTAACTCTAGATTCACTAAACTGGGCCAAATAAACTCCCATTGCCTACCTCCTAGGGAAAGGGTGAGTTTATGTTGAAACCAAAAAGCTGTTCAGTCTCTTAAAGAGAAGCTTCTGTGAAAATATTATAGGGCAGAATACAACAGCAGCAGGAAATATGACCTTCCAAATTCCTAAGCTGTTAAACCATATCACATGTAGTAACTCCTGCAGCTCAACACATTAGGTAGACAGCAATAAAGGAGGAACAGTGTCTTTATTAATTAGGCAACAGTAAACTAATAAACCTTCAGAGAATAGGCAGATATATTCTCTCTCAAGGGTAAAATAGTTATTCTTATCCCTTAAAACTCAGAAAAGCATAGGAGATGGCAGAATGAAAAGACTGACTAATAGCAATCCTATGAAGGGATAAAGGACAGGAAAAAATGAGAGAAACACTAACGTTTCGGGGGGGAAAAAGTGAGTTCAAGGAGGAAAGGGACAAAAATATTCCGGAGTCCACCCCTCTCCCTAAAACACCAGGGAATAAAGAGTCCGATCAATTCCCTCCTTCTCACTCTTAAGACCTGCCTAAAGGGCACATGGCTGAGGTCCCTTATTCTTTGGGAAATGGGTTTTGTAACAGTTGACAAATCAAATTGGGCCTGATGCCAGGAGTCAGAGTCCAACCATAATATTCTGTAAAGAATGGCATGCAATTGTCTTGTAAATCTCCTGGACAGTCACAGATCAGAAGCTGGCAAGGATGACGACATAGTTCTGATGGAATGTGTCTTATCTTAACCTTGAAGTTACAGATCTGCTCAGGAGCAGCAGTAAGAAATGAGAAATGCACTCAGACATCAGAGGGGACATAATTCTCTTTTAGACAGTGCGACCCAGTGTATTAGGGTCAAATGAAACACAAAGCCAGACGGACAATTTAAGAGCTAGAGCCTGGACCAGATAAAGCATCAAGACTGGTGGTTCACGCTGAGCTTGGGAGGAGGGAGCATTCCAGTGTGAGAAATGAGACATGGCTGGCAGGATGATGGAGTGATTAAGGTAGAATCCCGATACCATGAAGGAGGAAGAGAGGATGAGCCCCTGAGAGAAACCATATCCTTGTGGAAATCTCCATGGGAAGGGGTGAGTAGCTTCTCAAATTTCTAGTGTCTCTCAGGCAT
Organism: Mormoops blainvillei; assembly: GCA_004026545.1. Lineage (NCBI taxonomy): Eukaryota > Metazoa > Chordata > Mammalia > Chiroptera > Mormoopidae > Mormoops > Mormoops blainvillei. Next base: position 42,913 of record PVJD01000756.1, read on the forward strand.
AAAAGCTCTCAGCCCTTTCTTGAATATACGCAACTCTCTTTTAAAGGCAAGCAACATCTACAGATAGATCCTGGTAATTTAATTGCCCGTAAGGATACAAGAAGAGAGCAGGCCCCACCAACCCTTCATATCAACAATACAAGGCAAATTCACCTTTCAGGCCTCTGAGTGCCAGGGAAAAAGACACCTAAACCAGGGATCTGGTGAGAGTCAGACTTGGAAAAACATCACAGATCATTGTAGTCAGGCAGTCAGAATCCACATTCCAAATTGATGACAGGAGACATCTTTAACAGATGAATCTTCCAGAAAAATAAAAAGGGGAAGAGATGAGGAGGTGAAGCACAAAGAGAAGAGGGAAAAAATAAGCCCCACACAGTATAAGGATAAAAGAAAAAAACGTGTTAAAACTGCCAATCCTCAAGCATTAGAGAGGAAAGCTGGGGAAATCCAGAAGAACAACAGATGATGGTTAACATTTGCATTAACCAATCAATCCCGGAACCACAGAACCACCCACATTGGGTATCGGATATTTGTCTCCTCTGCTCAGGTCCCTCCAGTCCCTTTTCAATGCCAGCTGTCTTGGTGGCTTTTCTTTGATCTTGGTGTAGCAAATTATATTTTTATCATTGCTTACAAGCAAAAGCATGCATATACACACACCCATCTCACAATTCTGAATCTTTCTCTAGGGTTTCTTTGTATTATTTAAAAAGTAATAGAAAATAACTGGTAAGTTGCCTAACTGAACTGCCTACTCAACTATTCGGAGGTGATAGACCAAATGTCAAAATGCATAATCAATGAGCTCCCCCTTCATTTTAGTGTTTCAATATAAATTCTGTAAGCCTACCAAGAAGGTAAAATCCTCCAGAAAAAAAAAAAGCCATTCTAAAAGTAGGGGAGGGGGAGGGCATATGCAAAGCTCCCTATCACATGTATTAAATATACCAGCAATTTTTTAACCAGTGGTGCAGCAAGAACTTTTAAAATATGCAATATTTGACTAATCAGGGGAACTGACCTCTTCCCTTAGATTGTCAAATAAAAAAATGATAACAGCCGACACAATAGCTGTCTGGTATAAAGGAAGCAAAATTACACCTTTTTGTTGGATAAGCAAAAAATATATTTTTTGGTGTGCCGCAGAATTTCAGTAATTAGTTTATGTGTGCCATGAGATTTTAAAAAAAAAGCTGAAAATCACTGAGATATGCCACTGATGGGTGGCTTCAGTAGGCCCTGGCTTGAGAAATTCCTATTTCTTCCCCTAAGGCCCTTGGGGAAGGCTAATGGCTCAGGTAAAGATTAAATTGTCAGCTACGGCTTTGTCTTCAAAGTATCCTCTATCTAGCCTTATTGTAACAAAATAGATAAAAGAAACTAAATTTACTAAACCATTTTAATCTGGTCTACTGTTCTTTACTCTTTAGGATTTAGAAGTACCAGTGGTTTTAGGTTTGTAACGCATAGTGCATAAAACTAAAATACCCTCTATAAAGATTTTCTTCTTCCACTAGATAGATTTATGATTTCCAAAGTGTTAGCCATGTGGCATTTTAACAAAAACACAGCACAGAGATGCACATTACAGCTGGCCATCTCAGATTTTGTTAAATGGGCTGGTAACTATCATTCCACCTCCACCAAAAGCCCATAAGCACCCAATTCAAGAGGAGTTAAAAGCTTTTTAAATGTCTACTTAAGAGACTGGATTAGGAAAGAGTTGAGAAGAAAGGTTAACTGTCGTAGTTAACACCCCTATCATTAATAAGCCACATATAGACAACACAAACTTTATAACAGAGAGTGTGGAGAGAGGAAATGCTCTCTCTTTGGCTAGTTTGTGTGATCACAGGTCCAGTTTGTGATCCTTAAAAAATCAGGCCAAGAGACTACTTCACCCAGGCACAGAATGATTCTAGGGTCAAATATCTTGTCTGTTGATTATCCAATACTCCTACTCCAATGAGCAAGGGAGTAAAGGGTCTTTTTTTCTTTTAGATTAAAACATATATACATCATAAACAGAGATAAAAGCTGCCTTGTAAATTTTATTTGGCTGCACTGTCCTCCAAGGTCTGACCACCATTAAACGATATAAATGAATGTGTACTATAGCAATGCTCAGAACTGCATGAAGTGGTAAGTCTGGTTCACTGGTATATTTAGCAGTAACACAACTTCTTGATATCTCATTACCAGATCACATTCCCACAAAATAATAATTTTATACGGATTTTTTTCCCTTTTTTAAAATCTACTGAATTTCTTCTCTCAAGTGTCAATCTTTAAATTCCGTTAGGACACACTTAAACCATTACTGGGTAAGAGGTTACATACCAAGATTTATGAGAAAATAGAATCTGGCATCACTATGGGCAAATGTCTTCCAGATGGTATTTTCCAAAAACTCTATTCTTGGAATGTACTGACCTCATCTCAAGGCCCTATGGCCAGGTGGGTGTTAATCTCATACCCACCCTCTCTTAATTAAATGTGATGACACATGAACTAGTAGGTCCTGTCATCTTTCATTAACAATCTGGAGATTTCATCATAAACAAATCTTTTTCTTAATTTTAAAAATATGTTTATTGATTTTAGGGAGAGAGAGAGAGCGAGAGCGAGAGTAACATGGATGTGAGAGAGAAACATCAACTGGTTGCCTCCCATACGTGCCCCCACTGGGGACTGAACCCGAAACCTAGGCACGTGCTCTGACCAGGAATTGAGCCCCCAAACTTCTGATGTACAGGATGACCAACCAACTAGGCCACATCAGCCACAGCTCATTATAAACAATCCTAAGAAAAATGAGTAATAGCTATATTTGAATACAGTGCCACGAATCGTAGATTTTTACATATTACTTTAGCAGAGTATGTTCACAAAATATGGGTGGGTTAAAAGAGAACTAGCCCTGACCGGGTAGCTCTGTTGGTTAGAGCAACGCCTGATACACCACGTCTGTGAGTTGGCTCCAAGAGGAGGGCACATATAAGAATCAACCAGTGAATGCATAAATAAATGGAACAACAAATTGATGTCTCTCTCCCCCGCCTTCCTCGCTCTCTCTAAAATCAATAAATATAAAATAAAAAGTTACCTCAATAAACTCAATTAAAAATAAAAATAAAGAAATAAAAATCTTTTTTTTAATCTTCACCCAAAGAATGCTTATTGATTTTAGAGAAAGAGAGAGGGAAAGGGAGGGAGAAAAAGAGGGAGAGAAACATCGATCAGTTGCCTTTTGTAGGCACCCAAACTGGGGACTGAACTAGCAACCTACGCATGTGCCCTGCCTGGCAACCAAACCAGAGGCCTTTTGGTTCGCCGGATGACACCCAGCCAACTGAGCCACACTGGCTGCGACATAAAAATAAATCTTAAAAACAAACAAAAATGCCAACCCCCAAATAAAAGTATGCTCATAAAGCATTCTCCAAACAGCCATAAAATTAAGAATTGGTGCTTATCTTGTGATTATCTAGTTTGTACAGATTTTAGACACTAGCACTTAAGGGTTACAAAGGCCCCTTCAGGTCATTTCAACAAATGCTCAATTTTAAGGAAGAGTTTCTACTGTGCCAGACAATTTACATTCTCTCGCAATCTAAGTTTAGTAAAGACATTCGAGAAATATGAAAATTAATTTGCGTAAAACATAACTAAAATCTCTAAAACACCTCTAATTTAACTGTTGATGTGGTAGTAGAATTTAAACCAATAGGCTAAAATCTGATCAATACATGCTAACAAAAAAGGAGTTTTTATATAATTGGAATAAGAAAGATATCTCAGACTACACAACTTCAGGGAGTAAAAGAAAGCATTCCTTCAACATATGGCATAATTTTGTGCTTTGCTATTCCCTTGGTATATTTGCAACATGAATTATACTGAAGTCATAGCCTACAATTTAGATAAATAAAATCAGGCCAATATTGAACTTTTCCCCATCCCATACACCAGTATCCTTGGCAGCTCCTTGGCAATCTATTATGGTCCTGACCAATTTCTCTCTGTGGCAATTTAAAAGCTGTAAAAAAATACATAATGGGTGATGACAGGAGAAACAAACCCACACCAGAAATTATTGAACCTTGTAGGTCTTTGCAAGTGTCTCTACTGACATTTAAGTGTGAGTTACTATGCCACAATATCATAAAAGTGTGCTCTACGCTTCAGATATATTGATAGTTAAATGCAAAGAAAGGCCACCATCAGATAAACGGCTAAAGGGATGGCCAATCTCAGACCACCCAGCTCTTCCACTGTACATTCTGACATGTTACTTAAGGCAAAAAAGATGTTCCCAACTCTCTTTTTGTCCAGTTCCCAACTACAATCCTCCTGATTCAAATCCTATACCAAAAGGATGATTAATACAGTAACTCTGATCCTTGCTCTAAAATTGTTTGGTTGGGCCCTGACCAGTGTGGCTCAGTTGGTTGGGCGCCGTCCTGCAAAGCAAAAGATCACCAGTTTAATTCCTGGTCAGGGCTCATGCCTGGGTTTCAAGTTTGGTCCGCAGTCCAGGTGCATAATAGAGGCAACCGATCGATGTTTCTCACATCAATGTTTCTCTCCCTCTCTTTCTCCCTCCCTTCCTCTCTCTCCAAAAATTAAATAAATAAAATCTTTAAAAAATAAATAAAATTGGTTGGTTATGGGATATTTATTGAGAGCTTAGTAAGTGCCAAGCATTGCAGCACACTGAGTCTAGCCCAGTCTCCAACTCAATGGTTGAGGATTCTAACAGTTTGTGCTTGGATAAATCAGTGGTTAGACCTGTCTGTCTCCAGAGGTTGTTACAAAAAAGGTACTTGCTTTGGCTGGTGTGGCTCAGTGGATTGAGTGCCGGCCTACGAATCAAAGGGTCGCCGGTTTGATTTCTGGTTAGGGCACATGCCTGGGTTGCAGGCCAGGTCCCTAGTAGGGGGCATGTGAGACAACCCACGCACTTATTGTTTCTCTTCTCTTTCTCTATCCCTTCCCCTCGATCTAAAAATAAATAAATTTTTTTTTCTTTAAAAAGCTACAAAAGGGGCAACTTGTTAACAATGGCAAGATCAGGACTAAGAATAAGATGTGGGTCCCCTCCCAACTAAATAAATTACTGAAAGATCGAGCTGGACAGTTTACTTAACCCTAAGGGTACTAGTTAGTTATTTGCCCTACTTATCTTATAGGTCTGTTGGGTGAGAAAAATAAAACTAGAAAACACTTTAAAAATTTAAAGCAATGGAAGTTAAATGTCTGATAGTAGATGAAATTAAAAATAACAAATGCTTTGGTAAGTGTTCCCTCCTCTTCTGTTTTCCTGAAGACTTTGTGTAGAATTGGTATTATTTCTTAACTGTCTCTTAAAATTTAACATAAAGCCATCTGGACCTGGGCTTTTCTCTGTGGGAAGGTTTGTAACTACAAATTCTATTCCCTTAACAGACAGATATAGGGCTAGTGAAGTTCTGTATTCTTAAGTGAGCTTTGGTAGTTTGTCTTTCAAAGAGGTGATCCATTTCTTCTAAGACACTGAATATACTGGTATAACTATTAATATTTCCTTATTACTGCTTTAATGTCTGTAAGGATCAGTAATGATAAGCCTCATCTTATTCCTGATACTAGTAATTTGCATCTCTCTTTTTATTGTTGATCAGGCTTGCTTGGTTTATTAATTTTATTGAAATACCCTCTTTCAGTTTTATTGATTTTTCTCTACTGTTTTTGTTTTATACTTCATCAACTACTTACTGCTTCCTTTCTTCTACTTTGGGTTTAATTTGCTCTTCTTTTTCTAGGTTCTTAAGACAAAAAATAGGTCACTAACTTTAGGCCTTTTTGTTTTTTTCTTTAAATGGATTTTTGCGGGGGGTGGGGGGAGAAATAAGAGACAGAGAAATATTGATTTGTTGCTCCATTCATTTATTAATTCATTGCTTGATTTTTGTATGCGCCCTAACCAGGGATCAAAACTGCAACCTTAGCATATGGGATGATGCTCCAACCTACTGAGCTACCCAGGCAGGGCCCAGTTCAAAGTATTTTCTTATTTTCTTTGTGATCTCTTGTTTGATCCATGGGTTACATTACAAGTGTGTTATTTAACATAGTTGCAGATGTATATGTTTTTTCTTTCATGTAATTTGATTCTTCATTATTAGTTGTGCAAAATTTAGGACTATTGTGTCATCTGGATGAACTGATCCCTTTGTCAACTAATTTAGTGTTAGCTCTATCCCTTACCTACCTCATGTCTACTATGGAAAAATAACAAGAAAACTCTAGAAAATATACAGGAAACCGAAGGTAAAATATTTGATGATACAGGAAGTTAAAAATAGCTTTAATGAATTTTCTGAACTATCTGTAAGTCTAATCTATGCTTGTTTCCAGCTATTCATATAAATGAGGTTTGCCTATATTTTATCAGATCCTCTGATATAATTCATTGTTCTAAATTACTGAACAAATTAGCAGTATATTACACTTCACAATTCCATCTGAGGTAAATGAGTCTTACTGATTTATGATTTATTCCATGTGCCTTTGTGAGAAACAAGGCACATGAAGTCCAAGTATTTGCCTCAGAAACCAAACTTATGATTTCCCAACCTGTTAACTGACCTCTTTAGCACAGGGCATTTTATTCTGACATAATGATGCCCTCTTGCTCAGATATAAATTTGCTTTATTCTAAGAAATGTAGATTACAATAAAAAAAATACTTGAATTCAATTTGGTTTGTCCTCTCCATGGAAGAAACAGATAATGAGTGTTATAAAACTTGATCTTGAAATACTCCTTTCAACAACAGCATCTTAATCCCATGCTTTCTAGTGTCCTCCCTAGCAATGAAACACAATGGAACAAGGACTCAGTAAGTTTGAAAAATAACGGCATGTGAAAAATTCTAAAACTAGGCCCATGACCTAGTTTCAAGTAGAAAAAAATCTATCAGTGTTTAATTTTGACAAACTACTCTTACTAGAAAGGAAATCCAGACTACAAAGTCCACAGCCTCATTAGGATGAAAATAGAAAATGGCCCAGCTAGTCTATTACACTCTTTAGAAAATCACACACAATTAACAAGTACAGATTTGTTATCCTGTGTTAATAATACTCCAGGGAGTTGACAACCAGCCAGCAATTTGGTCTTCTGTCTCTCAAGTCCTAAGCAAGACCACACCACAAAACTACATTGACCGAAAATATTGAATGAGTCCTTGATTTGCATTTACGATTACTGACTTCACCTGGTTGGTGTAGCTCAGGGGCTTAAGCATCCACCTGCAAACCAAAGGATTGCCGGTTCAATTTCCCAGTCGGGGCACATGCCTGGGTTGCAGGACAGGTCCCCAGTAGAGGGCGCGCAAGAGGCAACCACACATAGATGCTTCTCTCCCTCTCCTTCTCCCTCTCTTCCCCTCTGTCTAAAAATAAAATAAATAAAATCTTTTTAAAAAATAAATAAAATTACTGACTTCAAAAACAAATTCTAAGACATTTTAGGAGTCACTTCATGGAAGTGTTTGGTCTAGAAGGCTATTAGCTATCGCCTACACAAATCCTTCCGTACACTATAAGGAACTAAGGACCAAAGAGGACAAATGGCTCACCCAAGTTTACTGTATCATTTCTTAATGACAGAAATAAGAAGCCAGGTATCCTGGGCCTTTTCCACCCACTTGTCTCTCTCTCTCTCTCTTTTTTTTAAATAACCTTTTCTTTTTTGAATTAGGTAAAATTTATTTGGATAGGGGTTAGAGAACCAGGGAGGGTATACTGATCTGAATGATGGCTCCAAAAAAGATATTCAGGTCCTAATCCCTAGAACCTCTGAATATTACCTTATATGACAAATCATGTGATTAAAAGATGTGAAACGAGTATTCTGGATTATCCAAGAATATCCATATCCTTAAATGCAATCACGTGTATCCTTATACGAGAAGTAGAAGGAATTCTGAGACAAATAAAGAGAATGTGAAGACAAGAGCAAAGAGAGACAAGGCCACAAGATGAGGCTGACAACCACTAGAAGCTGAAGAAGGTAAGAAAGGGACTCTCCCCTAGAGCCTCCAGAAGGGGTTCAACACCTAAATTACAGAATTCTGGCCTCCAGAATTGTGAGAGAATAAATTGCTATTGTTTGAAGCTGCCAAGTTTGTGGCTATTTGTTACGGGAGCCACAAGAAACTAACACACAGGGAGACAAAAAGAAGAAAAAAAAAAACTAATACAGAGGGGAAATAAATTTTTTTTAAAAATCATAAACTGGACATATGTAAAAGTAATTACTGATCCAAATAAGAAGTGTGCTTCAAGGGGCCCAAAGATTGCCTAAAACCTCTAATCCCTCATTTCAAAGGGTAAATTGAGGCAATCACAGGATACAAGTTACCCAAAAACATGGGAAGATTTAAGACGACAAGCTCAGAAAGGTTTAACATTTATATAGCTACTAAGAAAACCAGTATATGTTTTCCCCAACATGCTAGCTGGTAGAGCTCCTGGACAGACTAAACATAGGCAACAGTTGTCACTATGGGTGTTCTGCCAACGCAAGTGTAAAGTTGTCATCAGAAATAAATATGTGGCTTCAAGTGGCTCACAAAAGTCCAACAAATCTGCATCTTGGACTCTGCACAAGCCAACTCTCCTCAGGATGACCTGGACTCCTTCCCATTAGTTCAATGATCAGCTAAAGCCATCCTCTACAAGGAGCAAAGGAAAATCAAAGTATATACCAGGGAAAAAAGATGAGAGCCCAAAGTCCAAGTTCATGAATAACAACATATAAATAGCAACCATATTGAGTCAGTTACAAGTGATATTTCACACTATAATTTATTACTTTTTAAAGTCAATATTCACAGCACACAGTGTTAGGCCTAGTATCATGTAAGGTGAATAGAAATAAAAATGAGTAAGTAAAAAGAACAAAATAGGAAAAAATGCTTTACCGGGAGTTGTTGAATGGGTTATTCCAATGAGATAAATAAATCATGCTATGTGTTTAAATAAAATACCTCAATAAAAGCAAAAAATACTTGTATTCCTCAGAAACCTTTGTACCCTGAACACTTTTCTCTTTCCTAGAGCTATTGTCAGGGCTCTGAAAACCACCAGAACTTTCCTAGACATGTAAAAATCCAGTCACTTCAGAGGGATGTTCTTTCTTCTTTCTCAGACATCATTCTGCTCACCTACTGACTGGTTTTCAGTGAAGATGTGTTATTTTCCCTTCTAGTTTTGGCTGCAATAGTATGCCTCTGAGGACTAAGCACAAGTGCTTAAAATTTAATTTTTATAACACAATCTCAACATTTTGTCTTGTTAACAACCAAGCCAGGTTCTCCAAAGGCAAGAAAAAAGTCTGAAGTCAGAATTTTCAATGTGATATTCTCGGAACTTCAACAAAAAATTACCCACTAAAATTTTCCCACCAGAGAAATGTTCATCAGACCTATTAACTATGACATTGTAAGGGAATTCACAATAAAATAAGCAATTTTTACTTCCACAAAGTACCCAAAAACTCTATGTTCAAATCCTGAAATCTTTCAAATTAAAATATGTAAAAAACATCAAATATAAATTTATAAATATATGTAGCTGGGGCTGGAGATGGGAGGAATCTATGGTGGCATAATTAGCTTACCTAATCTACAGATCAGTTGTTTTCTTTTTTCTCTAAACTGAGGGTCTGTAACACAGCTATGAAATCAGTTCAGCAGAAAATGACCTACGTTTATAAGAAAATGAATACACTATAGATGCAAAAAAAACAGACTGCTTTGCACATTTATTTGCACATGTTGTGTACAGTGTCAGTATAAAATGTGTTTCTGAGAATCAAAGTCAAAAAGTTTGACACACTGATCCAAAAGAATCCCAGTACAGAGGCTTAACTCAGATGAAATTCAAGAAGCATCTAAAGCAAGTCTACCTTCTTAGAAAATATTATTTGCCATTATTTTAGGACAGCAGTCCCCAACCTTTTTGCCACCTGGGACCGGCTTCGCGGAAGACAATTTTTCCACTGGGGGTGGGTGGTGGGTGAGGAAGAGAGGGGCGAAGAGGAGCAGAGCTCAGGCGGCAGCTTTGGTTCAACTGCCCGCCCTCCCTCACCCCCTGCTGTGTGACCAGATTCCTAACACTGACCAATACCGGTCCGCAGCCCTGGGATTGGGGACCCCTGCTTTAGGAAGCCAAACATAAGATGCGATAAACAGTAAAAAGCTTACTAATGAAAATTTCCTTTTATCCGATGAAAAAACGATCACTCTATATCTAAAGGAGATAATCATTAGAATTTAGTGATCCATTTACCAAAGGCCACTGCCTAAATCCTACACCCATCTTCTCCCTCAAATTTCCAATTGCTTAAGATTTTGACAAGAAAATCAACTCTAGAACCTGTCATTTTAGATCAATAGTTTTCAACTGGCGGAGACTTTGCTCCCACAAAACCACCCAGGACATCTGGCAATGTCTGGAGACATTTTGAATGTTACAAATGGGGGTGGGGAGAGGTGAGGGGCATTCATCCTCCCAGAAATATCAAGAGTGCTGAGGGTGAGAAACTCTGTAGATCAAGAATGTATTCTTTTCAAACCTAAATAAATTAGGGACAGATACCTTAACCTGCATATATCCCTTTAGTTCTTACAAACTAAGCAGCTGCGTTATCAGTATGCCTACAAATAATTTTTAACCAAATATGAAATAGGTTTGTCCTTTTTCAAGTGCCAGAAAACATGGAAATCCCTCCTGTTCACTATTCCCTCAACTAAAATCATGTCTTTTGTCAGAAAGGTCTCTAATCATAATGGTACTTCATATGTAGCTGAACTTATAACAGTATTTAAACATTTTTCTCTCAACCCTAAATAAATCAGTGACTAGACTACAACATACTGCTACAGCAAAAATATAATGAGAATTCCTGTATTTTCATTATAAGCAGACATGGGCATTATCAACAGGAGATGGACTGCATGTAAAATTAACACTTTGAAGGAAATATAATCAAATGATAACGGAATAATCCAGGTGATGGATCAGCCCTCCTGCACCCTTCTCAAGCAGCTCCCTTCTTATCCAAATTCAGACATCTTTGGAGAAACAGCAAAGAGGGGCTTAGAAACTATTTAATGGTGCATGTAGAAAGAGGTATATGTAGTGGGGAAAAGTTCCTCGAAAAAGAGACCAAGAAAAAGGTATTGGGGACAAGGATAATTCTTGTAAAACTCTCAACATGATGCCTAGCAGGTACTAAGTACTCAAAAGTTACTTTATTGATACTTCCAGACCAAGAATCACCTTAGTTTCTCAGGGAAAAACTGCACTCTTTCCTCTTTCGAGGTGTAAGGGGGATGGTGGTGAGAAGTACGTGATTATGAATAGAAACACAAAAAACTGACTTTTTAATTTAATTTTAACCACAAGTTATTATCACTGCAAAGATTTAAACATCAGAGATCCAATCTGCCTCCATCTCCCTGTATCCCTAGAGGTAACACACTCTGGTTATGTAGCTTTCCAAAACTTTCTCTATGGATTTACAAATATTGAGTTCTCCGTGTAAATATGCATTATGTATATTTTTCTCGGGTGCCTTTCCATGACAGTATGTAGAGATTTACCCACTCGTTCTAACGTAACAAGTCAGTTTTCCTACACAAGCTAATTCTCAAATTCAAAAGACTTTCCTTACTCTCCCCAAAATCTATAGTGGATGGTGGGATGTAGATGGAGGGCGGGGGGAATGGCAAACTCGAGGTATACGAGAGCAAACATACCGTTTCCCTACCAGGGAGGTTTATGGGATGGAGGCCTAAAGGCTTCGTTAGAGAAGTCATCGTGGAAAAATCATCCACTCCAACGAGCCATCACAGGCATTGAATCCCCTTCGACGCAGCCACAAATTTTAAGACCCCTGTCTTTTGGAGCGCTAATTGGACGATCCGGCAAAGCGCTTTCCGAAGGATGCCCTCTTACTGGCTCCAGATTTGGTCCATCCATTTAACCGCGCGACTCCCTCATTCCCCATTGGAGTCAAACCTGCCTCTCGGAGGAGCCCAACCTACCGCGCGCTTCGTGCTCATTGGCTCGGTGAGACGCTGCTCAGGAGGAGAAAACCCGCCCCCCACCTTCCGAAGGCCCAAGGACCGAAAAGTCGACAGCCAGAGGCAGACCCAATTGGTCTATACACTTGCCAGTCAAACTCTTGGGGGGCAAAGCTTCCACAACCTATGGAGACCAAACATCCGCCCCTCTTCTTCCATTGGTTGGGCCGACCCACCTCTCCCCCTTCACTAGCCCCCACCCCACGGTCCATTCATTTCACACAATAACTGGCCCAATTGGAGTCGGTTCAAGACCTCATATGGATAGGCAAGACTGTCCGCCACTTACCCGGGATCGACACCGATCACTCACGCTAATGTCTTCCCTGTTCCTCTGTGATGAGGCCAGACCACAAGCCACCACTGCCGCCGTCTTCTGCGCAACGCCAACCGCCCGCCAAAACGGATCGTTTCCTGCGCCTGCGCGACCAATCCTGGAACCAAACCTTTTTTCTCCGCCCACTACGCCTGCGCAAAACGGGGCGCAACTCCCGCCACTACGCAGGCGCTGTAAATTCACTGCCGTCTCCCGCCCGCCATTTCACGTGTTCCTTGAGCCAAGCGGAACTTCTCAATACGCTTGCGTAAACTCGCCATTTTACTACACATGCGCTCAGCACTAGTTGAAAAATATAAAATTGCCACATGCTATTTTTTGATACATAGTATTAATCATGCTCTAACAACGGCGTAGAATGTAATATTCAAGGCGTAAAGGATTAAAAAGTTAAATACCCTAGGTATATTCAAATATAAATGATTGGTTACCTAGCCAATCAGATTAGTTAAGAATAGTATTACTCGGGAACCAATGAACTCTTAGGGGTGGAGACTACGTAGACCGCCTAAATGGATGACGTTAAACAGCAATGCGGCACCACAGGCCAATAGTAGGAGGAAGCTATTTCAAATATCCAATCATAGCTACTCAGGGGCGGAGCCTACCAATGCTGTAAGAGAGGAGGCGGGATAAAATAGCGAGGCCGAAGGTAGGCTGGCAGATACGTTCGTTACATTACTCCTTTCTGCCGGTGGACGCCGCTGAGTAAGCATCGTTGAAGTCTCCTCTTTTGCAGTCGTCATGTCTAAGTCAGAGGTGGGTAAGACGCTCTCTCCAACTTAATTTTCTTGCCTCTTTCTGAGTTTCCGGGGGATGCAGCTTAGATTGGTTGCTTGCGCAAGCCCGTTCGGCAGTTCTTCGGTCGCGGCCAGGGCCTACCCCTCCCAAAGTTCAGGTCGCCATTTTGTCCTCGTCGTGGCCATGAGGCCGCCGTTCTGTAACTCTTAGTTACTACACCGGGCTTGATCCTCCTAGTCAAACTCTTAAGTATATTAAATCATTTTTTAACCTGGTCTCAGTAGGGGATTTTCTTAAAAAGTAGCTATAGTCTTTTTGGCAATGGGCCCCTCCCGTTCAGTCCTTTTGTTGCGCGTGCGTCAAAGGCAGAGTGGGGACGCATGCGCTCGCGGTTTCCCAGCTCCTAACATGCCGTGTCCCCAGTGGGGAGAAACACGTGGCTTGCTGCGACCCGAGGGAACAATAAGTACTATGTACGTGTTGTCTAATTCTGCTTAAGTGAACGCTGTATGGCGTTATGTGCTCACTAACTCTCCCTCCCCCACCCCGTTCCTAGTCTCCCAAAGAGCCGGAACAGCTACGGAAGCTCTTTATCGGAGGTTTGAGCTTTGAAACAACAGATGAGAGTCTGAGGAGCCATTTTGAGCAATGGGGAACGCTCACAGACTGTGTGGTAAGACTTGGAGGAGAAAAAGGGCAATAGAACTAGTTGATTTACTTCTCATGCTGTAGTTTCTCTCCGAATACTTAATGAATATTGCTAACTGCGTTATAGTTGGAAGTAACGTGACACGGGAAGGTGTGGCTTTAGATAATTGAAAAGCTCTCAATATATTCATATCAGATGGGTAATGAGAAACGGACGGGCTTTGTATGTAGGGAGGTAATCCTATTACCTCATAGAAGGTAGAAATGACAGTTTTGGGCGTCTTACTATGTTTTAAATGAATTGCATCTCAGGTGATGAGAGATCCAAACACCAAGCGCTCCAGAGGCTTTGGGTTTGTCACATATGCCACTGTGGAGGAGGTGGATGCAGCCATGAATGCAAGACCACACAAGGTGGATGGAAGAGTTGTGGAACCAAAGAGGGCTGTCTCCAGAGAAGTGAGTGATTTTTTTTTTCCCCCCCTCCAGTAGTCATTTAGGAGTGTGTCACCAGGTGGACTGAACATTTGGGGGTAGTAACAAACTTAAATCTTAATTTTGAGAAAGATTTTGCTAATACAGTTAACTTGGTTTTTTTTCTCTCTCAGGATTCTCAAAGACCGGGGGCCCACTTAACTGTGAAAAAGATTTTTGTCGGTGGTATTAAAGAAGACACTGAAGAACATCACCTAAGAGATTATTTTGAACAGTACGGGAAAATTGAAGTGATTGAAATCATGACCGACCGAGGCAGTGGCAAAAAGAGAGGTTTCGCTTTTGTAACATTTGATGACCATGACTCTGTAGACAAGATTGTCAGTGAGTATTAGATGATACATTCACCAGCTAAAGGTTCTGAAATCCTGATTGTATTCTAAACCCTGAGTTGTGTTCTTTCGATCTTCAAATTTTTTAGTTCAGAAATATCATACTGTAAATGGCCACAACTGTGAAGTAAGGAAAGCCCTATCTAAGCAAGAGATGGCTAGTGCTTCATCCAGCCAAAGAGGTGGGTTTGTTGCTTTCATTAAACTTTTTAAGAGAATAATTCCAATTTGTATGGTTTAATGTGATTCATCTTTTGTTAAGGCCGAAGTGGTTCTGGAAACTTTGGAGGTGGTCGTGGAGGTGGTTTTGGTGGGAATGACAACTTTGGTCGTGGAGGAAACTTCAGCGGTCGAGGTATACTATATGAATTAAATATATAGTTTGATTATACATTTAATATTTAAGTGACTTATCTTTTATGATCTATGATAGTGTATGGTCTTTACTTATAAAGTTACCTTTTATTCAGATACAGTTCTGGCTTTTTACTAATCAGAAGTTAAAGTCTTACGTATGAAAATTATTTTTGCAGTACAGAAATTACTACCTAAAGTTTATACTTAGAAGGCTGTAATTTGTATGCAGTTCATGTACCTAAAACCGGCTTTAAAATTCTGCTTTCTTCCAGGTGGTTTTGGTGGTAGCCGTGGCGGTGGTGGATATGGTGGCAGTGGGGATGGCTATAATGGATTTGGTAATGATGGTAAGTTTTGGGGGTTGGTTTGTTTAAGAATAAACAGGTAAAAAGTTGGGTGTTGTTTTTCTTTGTTTGCTTGTTTTTGGCGACCTGTAGAATAGGTTGGTAGAGACTAAAAACTCCAGTGCATGACAAGCTAAACTCTGACCATAACAGCATGTGAGCAGGCTGTTACCCATTGTGCTTAAACAGGTTTTGATTGTCGAATACTTTGTCTTATTGAGAAGAATTGTATTCTTGTAGGTGGTTATGGAGGAGGCGGCCCTGGTTACTCTGGAGGAAGCAGAGGCTATGGAAGTGGTGGACAGGGTTATGGAAACCAGGGCAGTGGCTATGGCGGGAGTGGCAGCTATGACAGCTATAACAACGGAGGAGGCGGAGGCGGCTTTGGCGGTGGTAGTGGTAGGTATCCAGTGATCCAGGTACTTGGTGCAGTAGCTAGATTAGCCTTGTAGAATTTATGCCCTTGTGGGGATTAGATGCATTATGTGGTACACTGCATGGTATTTTTTTTTAATGGGCTTGCTATGCTACCTCCTAGCTTTAAGCTGGGGCCGCCTCACTCCCAAATAGATGAAGAAATGGATAGTGGCATGTTCAGCTGTTCAGCTGGAACTAGATTAGCTCTAGTAGGATTTAGTGTCTTAACTTCTTTGAGACCATAGGCACTTAGTTGACGAATCCAATGTGTATTTGTAGTGCCCCCGGATGGGTAAAGGCCTTTAAGGCTATAGAATATGGTCTGTGTTGTCATGGTGAAGTTGGGTAAAGTTTCTGTAAATTCTGGATTATTCAACTGAATGCCTTGCCTGGAAAAGATGAAATAAACAGAGATAAACATTAGAGCCATCAGAGTTTGGGGGGAAGGCAGGCAGGTCATGCAACTTTTTTGTCCATTTTGAGCACTAAACAGATTTCAGAGCTATTATCTTTCTCAAATAATAGATAAAGACCCTCTTTCCATTCCTAGGAAGCAATTTTGGAGGTGGTGGAAGCTACAATGATTTTGGCAATTACAACAATCAGTCTTCAAATTTTGGACCCATGAAAGGAGGAAACTTTGGAGGTAGAAGCTCTGGCCCCTATGGTGGTGGAGGCCAATACTTTGCCAAACCACGAAACCAAGGTATTTTGTGTGTGTGTGTCTGTTAGTGTTAGAGGGCTAAATGTCTTTATAACTCATAGGTAAAGAATATATTGAATCTTTAGATGATGTAAAAGCCTGACAAAATTTTAAGAACACTTACGTGACTCGTAACTTTTCAATCAGATTGAAACTAATCTGAGCTAAGACTCAAATTTAAACTTTGTTGCCTCAAATATAAAAGTGTTAACTACTAGCACTTCGAAAAGTTTAAAGGAACAAACATTATTCTTAGGTGGCTATGGCGGTTCCAGCAGCAGCAGTAGCTATGGCAGTGGGAGAAGGTTTTAATGACTGCCAGGTAAGTAAACACCTTTTTGTGTTTTAACTTAATTTTTATGATTGAAAATGAACCCAGTAACCCTAATATAGCTAAGCAGTGCAACGTAGTTAACAATGTAACTGCAGTAAAATTGTGGATGTTAAGTTAATATTCAGATCAGCAAAATTTGTGGGAAACACTTGCTATTGGATTGTAGCCTTAAGTCTTAATATGTTTAGATTAACAACTTTATTCCATATTGTTCAACAGGAAACAAAGCTTAGCAGGAGAGGAGAGCCAGAGAAGTGACAGGGAAGCTACAGGTTACAACAGATTTGTGAACTCAGCCAAGCACAGTGGTGGCAGGGCCTAGCTGCTACAAAGAAGACATGTTTTAGACAATACTCATGTGAATGGGCAAAAAACTCGAGGACTGTACTTGTGACTAATTGTATAACAGGTTATTTTAGTTTCTGTTCTGTGGAAAGTGTAAAGCATTCCAACAAAGGGTTTTTAATGTAGTTTTTTTTTTTTTTTTTTTTTGCACCCATGCTGTTGATTGCTAAATGTAATAGTCTGATCATGACGCTGAATAAATGTGTCTTTTTTTTTTAAATGTGCTGTGTAAAGTTAGTCTACTCTGAAGCCATCTTGGTAAATTACCCCAACAGTGTGAAGTTAGAATCCTTCAGGGTGATGCCAGATTCCATTTGAAATTTATTTACAACCTGCTTGGGCACACAAGCCATTGTCTTCAGAAACCTTGGTGTAGTTGAATTGATAAGTCACTGTGTTGTGACCTGGAGTTCACCATTAAAAGGGTCACCCAAGCAGAGTCATGGAGTTTATTTGGTTATTAATGGTTGTTGGCACATCCTATGCAATATATCTAAATTGAATTATGGTACCAGATAAAATTATAGATGGGAATGAAGTTTGTGTATCATCCATTATCATGTGTAATCAATAAACAATTTAATATCCTCTTGAATGGAATGACAACTGTATGGATTTGGGACTGGCAGAGCTTTGGACTTTCCCTACCCACTACCCATGAATGTTGAATGCTTCTGTCACCAATTCAAATTCAAAACTTTGCCAGAGATTAGAAACCAGCTGCTGGCTAATGCAGCCCCAAAAATCCAGATTAGAGGTGTTTGGGAGACATTTTTAAACTTACAGCACCAGTAAGAATTTCTTAATCCTACACGACATTAAAGGAAAACTGCAGTTTACTTTGTTCTGGTTGGGTGGGTTTTTATAGAGATTTGCAGATTTTAATCACACTAGTTACCTATTTGGAGAGTAACATGGAGATGTTGAGGAACCATATTGCTTAAAAACATACTAACTGCAGTTTTCCTTTAAACATGGCACAAGATAACACAACCATCCTAAAATGTTAATTGTATAGAAAATGATTTCTAAAGTTAACTTAATATCCAGTGATTGTTATTTGTACATAGGTTCTTTTGAGCCTTCCCTTTGATACCCTCGATTTCAGTGCCATTGTACCTACGTAGTAGCACAGATTTGTTTTTATCACTAGGACTGTATTTCATCCTATGGGTGTGTTACTTGGAAGTGTGGGGGGCGTGGGGGGAGGTGGGTGGGAGGTGGATGTGGGTGGGAAAGCATGGATGGATGATACAGTTCCATGGGTTTGATATTGGCTGAGTTTGCAATGGCAGGTGGAACCTTAACTGTTGAGGGAGTTTGCAGATACCTCAGGATTCCTGACAATGCCTTTAAAGATCCAGGAGAGATGTTCAGCTACTAGGAACTGCTAGCAAGTATAGCGCGAATGACTGCGAGCTCAGACACTCTACAGCTGAGAGTAGACACTTGTGGTATGTGGAGTACAGATAAGCCAGGGGCAGTCCACGGCACGCTCCATGAAAGCTAGGAGGGAGTGAAGTTTCAGTGACCATCGCAAGGAAGGAGGCAGACATGAGTAAGGCACATCTGACTCTTAGGACTAGCAGTCAGAACCAGGAGGAAAGGTTTTATTGCTATGCTGGTAGGTAAGAACAGATTTTACTTACATCCATATAGTTATCTAAAATCCAGTTTTCTATTTTCCTTATTATAATGAGCCAAAACTAGTCCAGTTAAGCTGAACTTGGTTTTCTGGAGATGGATTATTTTATAAATTGACATCTTAGTCTTAGTGGATCCCAATGGAAGGAAATGAGCACTTTATCTCTACTGTGAATAATCAATTTTTGCCCTTTAATTTTGACTTATTTCCTACCTTCCTTTGACCCATTTCCTTAAAACAATGGCTCAAAGTAATGCATTACAATTTTCCCCAAAATGATGGTGGGAGGGTGGGTGGGCCTCTAGTGGGGGGTGGGGGTGTTTAGCCTGGGATGGGACTTGGTCACAGAGAAAAGCTAGTTCTAAAGGTTGTTTGCTTTTCTAGGGAGGAGTCTGCCACTACAGGTTTATCAACTGTCTTTAAAAACCTCATCTGTCCAAGCTTATAGTTAAAAGGTAAGTTTTTATAAAAGCAAGAGTGCTCACTATTACCAAAGTAAAGAGAATGGGCCTGCCTCAGAACCAAAAAGACTTAATAATCTGGTCTCACAGAAATCAGTTAAAACAACTGGGCTCCAATTAAGAAAATGGGGGTGTTTTACCTGCTTGTGTAAATAACTCCACAACTTGTTTTCTTTTTGCCAGGAGCATCCTTATGAGGACAACCTTTATCTGAGCCACTGTGTACTTCATTTTCACTGCCAAGCAGTTCTCATTAGCTGTGCTGCAGCTTGAGTTAGTTAATCATTCAGTTTTATGAATGGACTTTTTAAATAAAATGCTTTGAACTTGTTTCTGCTTATTTTCCTTTTTTCCTTTCACAATACAGTAAACGATACTATGCATTTCAAGTTTGGGAATGGGAAATACAGGAGATAATGACATAGATGTTGGCAAAACAATTTTTTTAGCAGGGTCAATCTAAAGGAGTGCACAGGGCCTTATATGAACAAGTTTATCCCATTGGCACCATCATTTAGTGGAATCTGAGAAACTGGGTTCTCACTGTAGGGACTAAATCCTGACCCTGTTGGAAGCTGTTAAACATTTTTATCCACTTGTACATACCCTTTTCTAGCTCCCCTGGCAAGAGAAAATCAAGTTGTAAAACGCCAGAGTTGCCTGCCACTCAGTCTCCTCTGAGAACTGTACCTGCTTAGGTTCTGGAGGGGCATAGTGGATGTCATCCTTGGTGGACAAGTATGTATGGGCCAACTATCTCAGGCTTCAAAAAAGTCAAGCCAGGGGTAAGAGATATAGAAGGGAGGGAAATCTTAGCTTCTCAAAGGTGGTGAACTTGAAGTATTTTTTAGAAGCAATTTTAACACTTGAGCAGCATGTAACAGTTTTCCTACCATTTTTCAGGAGGAAGGTCATCCAACCTCAATTTAGCAGGTGGGCAGCGGGGAATAGTGAGGTATATATGAATCCATAGGGTCAGCCATCTTGCTACTTAGGAATCACCATTTGTAACTAAAGGTGGTTTCGAGGGGGATAGGACAACTAGAACTACCAAGAGATTTGCTAAAAGCATTTTTTTTTAAATTTATTGGGGTGACTTTAACACTTGTTACATTATGTACATTGAGAGATGCTTTACAAATAACATTTTACAAGAGGAAATAAATTCAAGGAAGATAGTTACCCTGTTAAAGTTCTTGAAAACTGACAACCTAGTTCGCTCTGAAACCATGTTCCACCTTCTGTTTTAGGCACATGCCGATGTATATGATAGGTCTTCACAGCAGTGTCTGTCCCATTCACTTGTGTCTAATTCTTAGGACCAGAGCTTATTAGGGGCTTAGTAAATTTTTGTTGACTAAAAGTCTAAATTTGCCTCAATTTTGTGAGCCTGGTTATAATGAAAATCAGTGTGATGTTCCTGCTTTAGTCCTGGTGTGTACTAAAAATATTCCAAATAGATAACCCCAGCCCATGCCCTTTACAATTTGATCCTGCATTTTCAAGTTTTCTAGCAAACAAGATTGACAAGTTGGACTATCTTCAGATTTAGGAATAGAAAGCCTTAAGTTACTTTCAGTTCCCTAAACCTGGACTGGAAACCATGATTTTTAAAATGTGTAGGTATGAAGATTCGACATCTCCTTTGATCACTTCTTTCTGTCAACTGTAGTGTCTAACAGAACCTGGAAGTAAGGTTGCCCTATTGGAATGGAGCTAGTAAAGCTGAATAGATGTATAAATAGAATACCACAAATAGGTAGCTCAGGTAATTCAGTCCACAAGGAGACTGGGAACCACACAGCTTCAAGGATATGGAAATGTGTCAGGGAGGTTTGACTGAACTCTGATGTGGCATTTGAAAATTACCCTGCTTCAAAATTATGAAAAGTATATGTATGCACACTAATAAAAGGAAGACACAGTGGAAAGCTCTTTCTGTAGAGGGCTTTATATACCAAAGCTCAAACAAGAGGTGGAGATTGGAGACCTGGAAGCTGAATCACAGGTTCCAGCCTTCCCCTCACATTCTTGCCTCAAGGTAAGCCTAATTAAACACACGTTGGTCCTAACGAATGTTGCTTATTGTCCCCTTCTGGGCCTCAGGGTCTGGGAGTACCTTTATCAGAAGGGAATGAAGGAAATCCTCACCAGGCCCACCCCGATGAACCAGTTCAGTCTGTGACCTCTATCTTGGTCCCCCTGGGCACCAGGAATATGGCCCCATCAGCAGCCTGTTGCAACGCGTACTCTTCAGGGGAGTAGTTGTTGCCAGCTTCATCGCGCAAGTGCTGGAAAATGTCACAATACAGCTCAGTCAGCTGTTGGCGCATCACCTCTAGGGTCCGGTCGGCCTCTCCTCGGGCTCTAAGCAGCCGCTCCCGCTCACTGCTGAGCCGCTCCAGTTCCCGCTCCAGCTGCACAATGGTCTCCAGCTTCCTCTTGCGACAGTTCTGGGCAGCCACCTTGTTCTTGCCCCTACGTCGAATGTCCCGGACTAGTGCCAGCTGACTTTCTGTCAGCGGGTACCGTGCCAACAGTTCATTAAAGTCATCTACTGGCAAATTGACAATCTTGTCTGTAGGGAAGGGGATCTTCATGGCCAGGGCCCGACGCTCATCCCGACTCCCTGCCTCCCCCCGTGCAGTGGGCTTGGACCGCACAGGGCCCGAGGAGGGCTGTAAGGCTAATGGGGTCTCAGCAGGTGGCAAAGCATAGTTGGGATGGGCCAACGAGTTGGGCATAAGAGAGTAGGGGTACTCCACCGGGTACATTTCTATATACTCGCTGCGCCGCCTACCAGCCTCTGTCCCCTCCAGCTCAAGAGATTCAGCGTCACTATAGTTGAGGGATAATCCTGAGTCAGATTCTGGGTCTTCTTGGGGCTTGGGTGGCCCAGCTGGCAGCCCAATATCCAGGAGGGCTAAGGGGTCTGGGAGGGGCTCACTGAGTAGGCCTGAGAGGGTCAGTGGCTTGGAGACTGGTATGGCAATGTTACCATAAGAGTATGGGGGGTCTGGGGCATGAGTTGAGGGTACTGGAAGTTCATAAGGTGGTGGAGGAAGGGAAAAGCCAGCATCTGGGTGGATTGAGCAGGGACAATAAGCTGGGGGTGGCGGGGGTCCAGGGTATGGGGCTGGGGGCTCAAATGATGGCTCACTTGGAGCATTTAGGCCCTGCAAGAAAAGACAAAAAAGTTTGGAGACACGCTGAGGAAGACAGCCAGCTCTCAGCACCACACTGGCTCCTTCCTTTTTTTTTTTTTTTTAATTTTTATTAATTTTTTAAATGTCTTTTAAAAAAAGATTTTATTTATTTTCTTTTTAGACAGACAGGAAAAGAGGGAGAAGGAGAAGGAGAGAAACATCAATGTGTGGTTGTCTTTCACACGCCCCCTACTGGGGACCTGGCCTGCAACCCAGGCATGTGCCCTGACTGGGAATCGAACCAGCGATCCTTCTGTTTGCAGACCGGCGCTCAATCCACTAAGCCACACCTGCCAGGGCATGTTGGGTCCTTCTGAAAGATCCAGTGAGATAATAACAAGGAAACAGAAAGGTGCTAAAAATCTTTGAAAGCTTCTTCTAAAGTTGCAATGCAGCTATTTCAAGAAGAAAACTCTTTAAACAGGAATGGAAGTCACTGAGGTCAGGCCTCTAAAAGAACTAACATTACAACAATTATGGAATCTCTTCCTCAGCAGTTCTGACTGAGTCGAAATGCCTCATTTTCTTTTATTTCTTTCAGAAAGACAAGGAGTTGTTATCCAGGGTGACCCCTCAGAACCTTTTCCAGCTGTGGTTATCTAGGGTCAAAAGGTCAAGTTCAGACCTCAGCCATGCCCTGGGTGCCCAGCAGAGGGAGCTGCTGTATGGAAGCAGGGTTTAGGGCAGATCCTGAGGGCCTATGCGTGGTGGCAGGGGAGAGAAAGAGGGCAGGCACAGAGCCAGGTCTGGGGGTTAAGAGTCACCTTGGGGAGCTGGCACAAGCTCTACCCTCTACTCTTCAGTCCCTCTGTCCCTCCCCAGGTGCAGAGAGGAGAGAAGAACATGCTAGAAACAGGGCCCCCAACCCACATTGGGGAGCCACCCTGCTCTAACCCAGCTGGGGACAAAGGCATCATTGTTAGGCCAACAGATACCCCTTTGTCCAACTAGCAGGAGGAGAGGACCCCGGCATAGACTGACCCCCCCCCTTCCAGAGGCCCCTGAACTACTGCTCAGCTACCTGGGGGAAAGGGGCCCTGCTGCTGAGGGCAAGGGGAGAAAATGAAGAAAGAAGATGAGCAGGATTGGAGAAGGTCAGAAGGGAAGAAGGTGAGAAAGAGAAGACGGAGCAGGAGGCGGAGTAGAGAGATGTCAACAGAGTGGCTGCTGAGAGAGATTACACCCCTAATCAGATCCTTCTTTCCCCAACACTCCTGTCCCAGGCTATTCCACACCCTTTGCCCCTTAATGTTCTGGTCTAACATCTAGATCTCCCTGCTACTCCAGCCCTTTCTTTTCCAGTCCTTGAAACATTTCCAGCTTGAGACCATGAGCTCTCCCTGTTCCAGCCATCTGCTTCAGTCCCAGCTAAACTCCCCGCTTCTCTACCCTTCCCTTCCCCCGCTTCCCCAACCCTACTTACCTGCAGCTCAGTGATGGACATGATCTCTTGCCAAGTCAGTTCCATCTCGCCCAGCTCTGGGGTAGGCAGCTGTGTCACCCTATTCCTGCTTTGCTGGGGAGGACACGGGGGCATCCTACTGGGCCAGGGCCTGGTCCAGGGTCCCCCAAAGCCCAAATGGCCCCAGCAACCTGTGTTAAAGGATAAATGGGAAGTTAGGGCTCTCCTGCTAGGGGTCAGTGATTTTGTCCTGCCTGCCTCCATAGAGAGGCTCCTTCCAATGTCACCTGAGAGAAGGAGAGACCTCATCCCCTCCCACTCATGCTGGACTCATCAACCAACTCCTTAAGCTATTATAGAAAGTCTTTTTTCTGTGGCGTGATCTCTGCCTCACCTGCTGTGGCCGTAGTCAGTTCCTTTGGGAGCACATTAGGTCTTTATCTTTTTTTCAGACAAGATGCCTTCTCTTTCCCCTACTTCTTTCTCCCCAAAACTGTATCACTGACTGGGGCAAAAACCACATCTTCTGGGGGGTTTCTGCCCTGTTTCCTGGGGCAACATCAGGGATCACACCTGCTTTCCTCTTCTGTTCTCAGTTTTAGGATCTCAATCTTTTCTTCCCAAGATGAGAGTGAGTGCTTGGGGATCCCCAAGGAGTGTGTTGTGGGAAGAGCCAAGCAGACAGTCCCACCCCTTCTCTGAGATAGGGCCCAGGCCTGCTGGTTGATAGCAGCCCTGCCCTCTCCTCCTATCCTGGCCCTGGACTCCCCTGCTCAGCCAGATAAGAGGCTTATCAGCTGCAAGCAGCAGAGGAGGAATGGTCTCTGGAGTCACTGGACCTCTGCCCTGTATCCCCGCAGGGTCATCTTGGCCATATCCCAACCCACAGCCAGGGATCTTTCCTCTTCTAAGGTAATATAACACCTGTAACAAAGACTTATTAAGTATTTGTCAAGAACTGTGTTACGAGTATTCATTTATGAGATTGACTCACAAAGATCCTATAAGGTTCATTCAGAAATTGAGACTCAAGCTGGTAAACAGCAGAGTCAGGTCTGGAACGTCTTCTGACTGAGTCTACTGGCCAATATCACCTTCCAGGCACCTTCTCATCCTGCTCCTCTATCTCCTTATCACAAGCCTTTAATGGTGGTCTACATCATCAGTTCTGTGGGATCTCAGTTTCTTTCCTCCTCTTCTGGGATATCTCTTTTGAGCCTTGAATATACATTCCCCTTCAGCCCCTTTTTCTTTTATCTGGGCTCCAGCTGCAGGTCTGCCACAAAGTAGCAGTATGATTGATGTTGGGCAAGTCATTGCACTTCTCTGAGCCTCTGTTTCCTCATTTGTAAAACCAGGGTGTTGGACAAGTAGAACTTGAAGGTCTCTTTCTGCTTGGACAGCTTAACTTTCTCAGCAAACCCTCACCTCTGCCTTCATCTTCTCTCTGTCAGCCTCCTCCTCAACTTACCTCCCTGTTCTCTGACAGCCCTCTTCTCTTGCATCTGTTCTCCCTGCCTTTGGCAAGAAATTCCAAGTTGATTTGGTAGGAACCTCCTGATCTCTTAGGGCTGGACACTATACCCCACTTCTGCCATGTAAGTAAAAGCAGGCAGGCTAGGGTTGGGGGAGAATTACAGAAGGACAAAGGATAGGACAGACAGAATGACCTCAAACTGCATGACCTTAGATTACCACAAGGATGGCCTATCACAGCTATTTGATATGGAGTCTATACTGACTTACAACATAATTAGTGAGAACTGCAAATTATCTTTTCGAAAGAGGATCTCCCCTACCTCCTGCCCCTAACCCCTTGTTCTGTTGCCATCCCCAGAACTGAGAGGTGGTACAGGCACAGGCCCTTGGCCAGTGGGCAGAATGGGTGGGGTGTTTATGTCTGTCCAGGATGCCATTTCAACACCGGAACCCCACCCTCCCGCACCCAGGTTCTGGAGGAAATTGCCCAAAGGCAAAGTGAATGGAGAAGGGGTTTATGGGGTAGGGACAAAGGCTCTTGCCTCATAATCCTTCACACACACACACACACACACACACACACACACACACACACACACAGTTTGTCCCTCCTTATATCTTCCCGGATCTGACTCTTAGATGCAGTACAAAGACCCTGCCCTAGGAGGCAGGAGACAGGTTCTCTGGCCTTCCAGAAGCATGCACGACCTTGGGCAAATTGCTTCACATTCAGTCTCTTCCTTTTAATGGAAACAGGACTGAGGAATCTCCTTGTTGTAAGAGACAGTCAATTGTGTCTAACTCAGGCAGTCACAAACTGTATTGTGTACCACATTCACCCAGGGCACTTGTGAAAACAGAATCCTGAACACCACCCCAGACCTACTGAATTGAATTTATAGGTGCAGGTACCCAGCAATCAGCATTTTAACAAGTGCCCTGGTATTTCAGATGCCAGAAGCCCACTGCACCTTTTAGAAATACTAAACTAGTCCAATTATTTGGATTTACAGGGAAAAAACCAGAAAGCTCGAAAGGAGTCCAGCAAGTGATCTCTAGGCTTCTCCTAGCTTCTAATCCTTGACCCAGGCCACACTGGGTTCTGACTTGCCCAGATCTGAGACTAGGTATCAGCCCCTTCTCATGGAGACCATGAGCTCAATCTCTTTTTCACCGTAAGACAGGGCAATGAGAATCCAGAAGGGGAGCAGAGGGAGGCAAGAGGCTGCGAAAGGGGGAGTTGAAGAGAATTTCTGGATCAGCTCCAATCAGCTTCCTGATACAGTGGCAAGTTCGCACTAGGTTAAAGAATATGTTTTTCCCTAGACACTCAGCAATGTTCTTCTATATACCAGGCAGAGGCCCCTCTGAGTCTTAGGAGCCTCCCCTCCTGAGGACCAGCCAGGGGTTTGGCAGCCAGTGGTATAAATCAGAGAAGAGAGTATAGTCAGAATTGGATCAAAAAGAACATCACAGAGGGTGCAAAAACTAGAGAGATACTGGGGAAGCGGAGTGGGACTTCCTATGTCCCTTTTCTTTTACAATAATCAGTTCTCACTTCCCAGCTCAGCCCAAACTTTGTGGTCACACAGCCATCTTACTCCCCAACATTGTATATCAGGTAGGACTGGAGCCATCTCCAGGAACTATAAATCCACTATCTTTATTCTCATCCTGATGGTCCTACCCAGAAAGATCTTATCACAATCCTTGAGTACTCACAGAATGACATGGGGCTTTATGCTTAAGGATACAGGATGAGAACTATTTAAAGAGGGATGCTGGGGAGAGGAAGACATTTGGCCTCAACTGCTGCCCCAAGGCTCTAACTGCCTTGACAAGGGGGAGGGGGCCTTTGACTCTAGGACGCTGTTCTTTTTTTTTTTTTTTTAATTTATTTTAGAGAGAGAGAGGGAAAGAGAAACATCAGTTTGTTGTTCCACTTATTTATGTATCGATTGGTTGATTCTTGTCTGTGCCCTGACTGGGGATTGAACCCGCTACCTTGGTATATGACCAACTGAGCTACACAGGTAGAGCCCTGGGACATTGGTCTGAGGCTAATTAGACCATTCCACCTTTCCAGGTGTCAATAGAAGCAGTGAAAGAATGAAGAGAGATCAGTGAAACCTGGGGGTGTGGAGTGGCAGGTGAGCAACCTACTTAGAGAGATTAGGAAGAACTCCCAAAGAGGAAGAGGGACACAGAGAAGAGAGAGAAACCAAGGGAATGGAGGAAAAAGAGAGAGAGATTAAGTTGATCAGCGTGAGGTTCAATCTCCTGGAGACATACATAACTCAAACAAGTATATGGGAACAAGGGAGAGAAGGACAAGTTTCTGCCATTCTGTCACTCGGTCCTTAGACCCCAGCTGCAGTCCTTTGGGGGTCAATGACTAGGGAGTCCCAGCCTCAGCCCCTCTTCTCTCCCACTGCTTCCCAGTCCATTCCCTCCTGCTGCCAATACTTCCAGCTAGAAGGAGCTACCCTGGGGGTGGGATACCTTTCGTTTCCTTCCAGTTTCAGCTGATCCATATTACCCAGAGAAGAGAAGGGGCAAAGAGAGGCAAGAACTAGCATCCTCTACTTCTACCATCCCATCTTGCTGCAAAACTTCTCAGTGACCCAGATATGCATCCAGTTCCTCAGCCTCCACCAAACCTTCCAAGCCAGCTGGAAAGGGCAGCATGACAGAAAGGAGAGAAGAAAGGGTGGTACTATTTTCCCCAGGGCAATCAGCCTGCTGAAGGGTTACTCAGGGTCATTCTCCAGCCCCTCAGGGGTGCCTCAGGGGACCACTATCTGGTCCCCATCCACAGCCTTTCAACCCAAGAATCCCAGAACACTCCAGAAACCATCTAGGTCTTCTCCCAGAGGAGTTCCCAAAGATGTCAAATTCCTAAACCAGGGGCTACCCGGGAAGGTCTGAGATCTCTTAAGAACATACGAAAGTTGGGTATTTTCTCCCTCTGCCTCCTCCACCTCCCCAGCCCGTCCCTGGATCCCACTGGAATCTCCCTCCCACCCAGCCCTTCAGGCACCTGTGGCAATGTCCAAGCAGGGTGCAGAGAGAGATGAGGTTCCGACTGCTGTCTCTGGGGAAGCAGGGCCTGGGCTGCCTCCTCCTGGGTGAGGATCCCTGCTACCTCCGAGAACCTGGGAGGTCTGTGCCCCGCCCCCTGGCCATTGCTGAGCACTGAGTGTGGAGGCTCAGACTGAGCACGGGGAGTTCCAGGGCGGTGCACCAGGCTCCTCTGTGAAGCCCTGGGGCCTGACTTCTCCGTCCTTCCTCCAACCCTCCCCTTTCTCCGTGGCCCTCCTCTCCTCCTGCCCCTTCTGGCCAAGAGAGGAAACTTGAGCCCCGTGTGGTTTCTGCCCATACCCCACCCCCACCCTGATCCCGGCCAGCAGGGGCACACATGGCTCCAAGCCTCTCTCAGCCCTCCTTTTGAGCCCAGGAGTCCAGCCAGGTCTGTGTTTCTCCCATGCAGATGATGAATTCCAAGCTGATGGTTCACTCCAAAGTGACCTCTAAACTTTATACAAGTTGTAACCTCCTGCCCTCTGCTCTCTTGAATCTCTTAGGAACAGGGAAACTGAGTCAAAGCAAGGTGGAAGGCAGCTGAAGAAAAAAAAACCCACTAGAGAACATAGTCTCTAGTGTTCCAGCTGTTTAGGCAAGTGGGCATTTAAGGTACTGCTTTTATTTAAGGAAAGCCTGGCTTCTAGTAAAGTGGTAGGGGAGCTATTTTGGGGAAGGAGGGGGAGCCGGCTGCTTTGATGTTCACCTGTAGCCTTCTCCCCTCCCCCTACAGCCTCAGATGTCCTAGGACAAAGGCCTCTTTCTTGGCTAGGTTTGTTGTCAGTATGAGGGGAGTTGGGGGGGGGGAGGTGGCGCCCAGCAGGGACATTATTCACCTCCCTTAAATGGGACCCCAGGTGCCCTCTGTCCTTCTTTATTTCAGGCAAGCCACCCAACCCACATGGACAAGCCAGGACATGTGTGTAGGGTATCAGGTCTTTCCCCCAACACCCATAGCAACTGTGTCAGATCAATAAATACCCCCAGAAGTCACTCAACCCTTTGCCTTCAACACACGACCCAAGTCCCAGGCCAAACAGGCCTCTCTCCAGAGACTAGAAGAGAACAATCTTGCTTCTTCCTAGCTTTTAGTGGTTTTTTAGTTCTAAGGAAATCCTTCCTATGTCTAGCTTCAGTACTTACAGCTGCAGCTTACACTTTTTCTCTTTTTTTTTTTTCCTGATGGTGTTCAAGTTAAATTGGAAACAATTAAAGACTGGGGCGACAGACAGATGCCACCTCAAGCAGGTCTGGCATTCAGCCAGTATTCATGGACAGAATTGTATTCGCTCTTAAAATAATGAAAATGTTCTGCTCTCTCCACACCAAAAAAATAAAAAATAAAAAAAAAATTCTGTCCCAGTTGATAAAAAATAGCTTCTGGGATTCCTCCAAATGCCCCCCACCACTACACCAGCCACCCCAGTTCTCTCTCAGGACCCCTGACAACCCAGCAACACAACTAAGCAACTCAAGTGGCAATGCAGTACTGCCTCTTTACAGCCTCCTTGCAGGCTGTGTGTGTGGGCTTAATCAATGTCCAAGCCAAAACCATGGTTAAATGTTTTGAATTCCATCCCTATTTCATGAGATCATGATTCTACATGTATGATTTATGTAGGACAGGAGGTGACCCATGGCTTCATTGTATGTTACATGTGGTTTCAGAATCCTTTGATGACTTGGGCATGAATCTAGGTCACAAACATGCACATTCAGATATAGTTCTCTCACTTGCATACTTATTTTAGTACCTCAGAGGTGATTAGAGGTGGTAATAGTCACACTTATGACTGATTAAATAATGACATCAAGTTACAGCTAGTCAACAAACATTTATTCAATGAAAACTACCTGTTCAGGACACTGTGACATTACAGATACAACTATGGATAACATGAGCCTTGTCGTTCATTCACTCATTCATTGAACAAATATTTACTGACTGTCCACTATGGTTTATACTCCAGGAACACAAAGATGAATAAGACATAGTCTATATCCTCATTCATAGTCTAGCAGGTGAATTACACTAATAAGGTCTATATAAAATTCTATGGAGCTGAATTTCTGCCTGGTAAAATTTAGAGAAAACTTCACAGAGGGAGTGGCAATTAAGTTGAGCTGTGGAAAATGACTAGGGGTCTACCAGGTGCAGAGGTGAGAAGGGTTATTTCAAGCAAAAGTGTGAAGGCCCAGAGACATATAACACAGTGTAGCACTTTGGGTTAACTAGGGTGGGGTGTAGGGGTAGGAAGCCATAGATGATAAGCCTGGAAAGTTTGACAGGCTAGATTGTAATTTGTCTTGAAAGCTAAGCTAGGGAAGATGTATTTCATCTTGTAGGCAATAGGCATTTGTAGAAGTGTTTGAATCAGTTTACTACTTATTAGGAAGACAGACATGGTCATGTAGGCTGAGATACGTGAACAGGCAGCCATCACTCAGACAAAGAGACAGGCAGAGGTATCTCTCCCACCTCACCCTCACTCCCCTTCTGTAAAAAGAGGCCCTTACTGTGGTTCCCAGGATATGAACTACCTCCAGACACCCTTTACAGCCCTTGGTGTGAGAATGATTCTGTTAGACCCCTCCTCTCAGGTTCCTTATGTCCAGGGTCAGCACCCTTCTACTTTAAGTCTCCTTTGTTTAATGTATGATTAGCAGAGGATTAAGAGTCGGAATGGGTTGGATAGTGTCTGTGGCTTGGCAAGCTAGGATACCTAAGATTTTTCTTATCCCCCAAGATTTTCCCACAGAAGCAAAGGTAGCAGAGACAGAACATGAAGAAAAATGTGGCCACATCTTTACTGCTATACCATTTCCCACCCATGCTGATCACCCATCCCCAAATGTCTGATTTCTTGTCACCCCAGCTCAATCCACCCCCACCCTCACCCCAAAGCGTGTGCACACTACCAGCAGCATCAGGTCAAGCCACAAGCAATGTTGCCAAACACCCCACTGGGTTATGCAACCAGCTTCCCGAGTAGGGTAGGGCGGGTAGAGGTGGAACCAGGGGAGGGCTTTGGGTCCCAGAAGGAGCTGGCTGCCTTGCCTGCTTGCCTGCTGGTCTGACCGCAATGGCCCCAGGGGGCGGGGGCAGGGCTGTCCCTTTATCAGTGCCCTGCAGGGTTGCACCCGCCACCCCCTGGCTTCCTCTCTCAACAGACGGAAAGGGGAGGCAGCCACAGGGGGCAAGGGGAGGGGTGGGCATTATCCTAGGCAGCAGAGCCTGGCGGTTACCCGGGTGGCTGGAGGAGGTGGTGGAGGGGGTCTGGGACCAGGGAATAGTGAGGCCCCTCCTAATAAAGTAAGCAGCAAGAAAATGGGGGATATAAACTGAGGCCCAGATGGTGGAACCAGACCTCCTAGGCTATCCATTGTTTTCCATTTGTGTTTTAGTTTGGGTAAGGGTAAGATAGAAAAGTCTTTGAGGAGGCTCCTTTCCACTGATAAGAATTCTTAGAGGATTGACTCAGGAGTTGAGAGGACACTGAGCCCCACTCTCAGGCCAGAACAGCTTGCCTCTTTCAAGGGTCCAGGGAGTTTGTAGGACCGAGGTTCTTAGACCTAGCATTTCGGAGTTATGTCTTGCTAGCAGAACCCAGCACTGAACTCAAAATAGATGAAGGCTGATAATGAGTCCAGAATAACCCAGACGAAATAACCCCTGGGGCTTAATTCTAAATCTAGAGAGAGAGGTAGGTTGTATGGCGTGTAGTAGAATGAGGGAGGACCAGATCTTGAATCTTAATACCTGGATTTGAATCCCTGTGTTGATTAGCTATGTGGCTTTGAGCAACCGAACCTTTCTGAATATTTTTTCTTCACATGAAAAATGGAGATAGTGATGATAATACCTATTTAGTGGAGTTGCTGAGAAGATAAAATGTGATTAATAAGAAAACGACTCTGTTATGATTAGAAGGTGGCAGCTTGGAAATCTGGAGGCCAGAGTGCCTCAGGGGCTTGAGGAACTGAGAGCAGCCTAACTGGAGGCCAGATTATGGTAGAGAGATGCTTGGGATAGAACTACAGTCAGTGAGCAGCCTGATTCTGGGAGAGAACCAGTAGTAGGATGTAGCAGTGGGCGGGGGGCCACGGGGTTGGGATAGTGGCCAGACTTCCAGGAACCAGCCCTCAGGCCATGGCTCTCCCGGCCCAGCAATATTGGATGGGACCAATTTTAGCCACACAACTGGCACAGTGCCAGCCTTATGGGCTTCAGTCATCTTCCAGGAACCCCAGAACCCCTACCCTCACCCTATCCTGTTGCAATCCTCTGCAATGGGCAGAGTTACCTAGGAAGTCCCGCCCTCTGCTCCTTAGAAGATAGAAGGCTTGATGACTATTTATTTCCTCCTTTTCATAGGCATCCTGTTTATTCCAGCCTGTCTTTGCTCCTGCTGCTCCCCTCCCCCAGAATGCTCTCTTTGGCCCTATCCACCAACCTGAGGCGATGTGGAGTAGAAGAGACATTGGGTTTGAGTCTCAGCTCAACACTTAGCAATGAGGATTTGGGAAATTATTTAACCTCTTTTAGCTTCAGTTTCCCCTTGGTAAACAGGGAGAACAGAGCTTCCATCACAGGTTTCTGTGAGGAATCAGATCAGACAATGTACATACAGTGTTTATTCAGGAAGTATATTTAAGCTGGTTCCCTTCCTCTGATCCACTCTCCAAAGCCCAGTTCAGTTCAAGTTCAATCTTTGCAACACTTTTACTGGCTACCTCAGGCCATACACATATTTCTCTTGTCTAACTCCTTTTGCAATTATTGTATGTACCAGAGAATGAATAACCTCATTTAAATATTTTATATTCTAATTGAACCATATTGTGTCTTATTATATCATTCTGTAATAGTGGTGGTACAAACTGTACTGTACAAAATTTGTCTCAAATACCATAGTATAATGGTTAAGAGCATGAGTTTTAGAGTCAGAAGGACTTGAACTCAAATCTTGGCTCTGACAGTTACTTTGAGATCTTAAGCAAGTTCTTTAATATCTCAGAGCCTATTTTTACTCATCTGTAATTTGGGAGTAATAATAATATTTATCTTACATGTTATTGTAAGAAGTAAATAAGTTAAAAACTGGGTTCTTATGTTTAACTCAGTGATTCAGGGCCTGGGATATAGTAAGCACTATCAAGTGGCACATACAGGGTGGGGCAAAAGTAGATTTATAGTTGTTTGTATGGAAAATAATATAATAATTAATAAATAATACTACAAGAATAAAATGTAAACCTACTTTTGCCCTACCCTGTATATGGTACATTTGCTATTAAATAATTAAATAAATATTTAATATATTAAATTAAATTGTTAAATGATAGGTAAACTTTTCATTAGGAGAAACTGAATTTTATGTTTTGTCTTTTTTATATATACCTCAAGGTGTCTAGTTCTGTCACTCAACAAATACCTACAGAGTATTTAGCACACTGCTAAATTTGGAGGATACCAAGATAATTAAGGAATGATCTTTGCCTTGGCACTTTGGGCACTCACATGGTGCAGACACCTGTATGAACAGATAAGAGGATGTGACCATAGAAGTGAAAATGGGTAAGTTAAGTTTTGGGGTAACTAAGAAAAAGGAGCAACTGATTGTCTCAGGGAGGGCCTCAGAAGGGATGTAAACTTTGAAATAGTCTTGAAAGATTAAAGAAATCTGAATTTTCTATGGAGGAAAATGGGGGAAAGCATTCTGGGCAAAAGAAACAATATGTAAATACACAGTTGTGGGGGGAAATCTATAAAGGTTTAATCAGATACAGCATATGGAAGCCCTGGGGTTGTACAAGGAGGTTTGGGTACAGAGGAAGTTTCCTGACAGCAGGATAGATCGTGGTGACCAGGCTCTGGGCCCATCAAAGCTCTCAGATAGCCCTCTCCCTCCCAAGGTCCTTGGGTAGGTTGGGAAAACCATGGGCTTCACTGAGGTGCTTCCAGTCTGCAGGGCGAACATCTTGACCAAAACTGACTAGGAGGGGGCATCCTGGGGCTCTCTTCACTGTGCCCCTTCGATTCACTTTGATTCCTGGATCCCTTTGATTCCTCAAATCTCATGTATAGCACATGGAGACACGGGATGAAGGTCGTCTAATTTTCTCAGTGCCTCTGGGCCATCTCCCAAATTCTCTTTTGTGTTTAAACTTCTTCCCAAGAAAACTCTTCCACCCAGGGCCTCACACTCTCCCTGTTGGCAGTTTTTGTCTGTGTTCTTTTTGTTTGCACCTGAACCCATGCTCATAACCTGGTTGCTCTGCCCTTGGCCATGTTTTCCCTAAGGAGTCACTTGCCAGAGCATGAGACACCCCCACCTATTAGAAAAAAGGTTTTGGGTTCCTGGCTTCATCTTCCCCCAACTCTCAGCTTTCTTTTTCTAGAATAAAGAGACAGAAAAAAGAGAGACAGAGATCCACATTGAGGATTGGTGGAGCTTGGTCACCCAGACAGAGATGAAAAGCAACTTAATTGCTTCTATCTCTCCAGTGGGAGGAGAATTAGAAGAAATAAAGGAAAAAAGCAAGAGTTGGAAAAAGAAAAGAAAGTTGAAACAATTCAGTCCAGATAAAATCCTCTGAAATGTCCAAATACCTCACCCTGTTTCCCATCTTCTGCCTTTCCTTCTCTTCCCTAACACCTCTACTCCCATCAGAACACCCTTCTTCCTCAAGGAATGACATCTAGGCCATTACTACTATATATTTTTTAATTTTTATTTAAGAAATATTTTATTTACTTATTTTTAGAGAGATGGGCAGGGAGGGAGAAAGAGAAGAGGAAGAGAAACATCAATGTGTGAGAGATACATCAATCGGCCATCCCTTGCACACACCCAGCTGGGGACTTGGCCCGCAACCCAGGCATGTGCCCTGACCGGGAATGGAATCAGTGATCTTTCTGCTTGCAGGCCAGCACTCGATCCACTAAACCACACCAGCCAGGGCCATGGGTATTATATTTTAATTTTATTATTATTATTTTTAAAAGTATTTATTGATCTGAGAGAGAGGGAAAAGAGAGAGAGAGAGAGAGATCTGTTATTCCATTTATTTATACATTCATTGGTTAATTCTTGTACATGCCCTGAACTGTGACTGAACCCACAACCTTGGGCGATGCTCTAACCAACTGAGCTACCTGGTCAGAGCCTAATTTTATTTTTAAAATAACCCATTAACTCCCCTTCATATCCAGAACTATAAACTTGTAGACATTGTCAACTTCCTTGCCCCCTCACCCCTCCATTGAATTTTCTTAGGAAAAAAACAATTCCTGTTAAATCCAACAATTCAACTTCTCCACATCTCTATACTGGGGCAGCTCAATATTGATGGAGAAAAATCTCAGAATTTTGTTGACTAGTATCATTTTTCAATCTGTGCCCCTAAAACTCAATGTTGTGAAATAATTCTACATTTTCCTGGCAAATTCTCTTTTCTGTTCTGCTCAATAACTATTTCATATCTTCTCTCTTCTGAAATTTCCAATACCCCTTCCACTTCTCTCTCAGCAGATGACCTTGCCTCATATTTTATTGATAAAATAGAGGCAACTAGATGAGACTGCCTTATTTTTCTAATACCAAATCTATCCGCTTACTTGTATCTATTGCCACATGCTTGGCCTTCTACCTTATCAAGATGAAAGAAGCATCTTTGTTCCTAAATAAGGCTATCCTCGCTCAGCTCTGTGAAGAGATGAGAATTAGATTCTTCTGAGTACATAGTTAACATTCAGTTCCACACCATAGCAAAGTTGCTCTCTCTACAGCTATGTGGATTCAGTCCTGAGGAAAACTCAGAAAATAATTCAGAGATAGGGGTGAATGGCAAGATGACAGCCTCAAGAGTTCATCCAGGTAGCACTCCCAACCCATTCCCTTGGATGGAAGCAGCAGTTATATAACCCTGGGAAGCTTCCTCTCTGTGGTCTTAAGTTTCATCATAGCTGTATGTTGAGGAGATACTTCCCACACCTCAGAGACAAAGACGAACTGCTGCTAGGTCAGAAAGGTGCTACCTTCTTCTATTTTCTCCCAAAGTCCTGCTTCACTGTTAGCGACTGCCCCACTGAACACCCAAGACATTAGATATCCTCACTAATAGTCTCGTTGCGGACGTATGCCCACATCTCCAGACCAACAGCTATAGCTGCTGACATCCTGCAGTCTGTGATTACCACTGTTTGTGCTGTTTTCCATTCAACAGTGGCTAGAGTAGCACCAATCTAAGATTGCTTTAGCAAGAGGCAGAGCAAGCTAGGGGCTGGTAAGTAAAGTGCTTTTCACTTAATCTAGGTGAACTGTATGTGGCCCTAGGCAGCTGGAATCACTTTCCTGAGTCTCTGTTTTCACCCAAAATGGAAAAACAAATCAACAAAAACCTCCTTTCACTATCTCTCTGAGTATATATATGAAATAAGGCTCCTTCCACACTGGGGTTAATGTTAGAGTGACTAGAGATAGAAACATTGATTTTTTTTCTTTAGAGAGGATCCAAACCTCAGCTTGAACGCTCAGATTTGGTCAATTACTTCATCTTGGGAGAACTCATTTATGCTGGCCAAACTTAAAAAAGCATGATATATATGTCATATGGTTGAGATACATAGTTCTACATAGAACATCCAGTGGCCTAGACAATCCTATTGGCTGATCAAAATATTTGATGATTTTGGAAGTCAAATATTATAATTAGAAGGTTGCTTAGTGAATAATAAGAATCAGTCATTTGATAATAATGCCAAATAGAGCTGCATCCACATCATTTATAAATATATAAGATATTCATTTATGTGGGACAAACAGGATATCTTAAGTGTCACTGGAGAAATGTTGACATTTTACTTTTTTTGGTTGGAGGGGGAATTCTATGCAGATAATCTCTCCCTTCTTTGAAGACAAGGTACAATTCTATTGATTGGGTTTCAGCTCCAGCTCCAAGTTAATATAATTAATGCTGCTTATGTTCACTCCAACCATTTTATTATGATTGATTGGGTTAGAGTTTGATTGTGTTAGAGCTCCAGTCATTTTACTTTCAGTGATTAGACTACTAAAACTTTAGATATATTGATAGCCTTATGCTTTCCTGAACTATACCAGATCATTTACTACTTCTACATATGGCTGATCTCATCCATTGTACTTTGACTTTTCCTAGTTTCACTTGTACACAGTCTTTTGGGGGCATTGCCCTGCCGTTACTATTTTGTGTTCACTGCAACCTGAATGGCAATGGCTTCCTAGTTGGTCTTTCTGCCTTCATCTCCCCTCTAATCCTTCTTGCACACACAATTGTCAAATTAATCATCTTAAATTTTCTTACATACAACTTACAAAATAGGAGAAAATACTAGCAACTTGGATATCTGATAAGGGTCCAGTATCAAATATATAAAGAACTCTCAAAAATACAAACAACCCAACTAAAAAAAATGGATAAATGATTTGAGTAGTCATTTCTCTAAAGAACATATACAAATGGCCAACAAGCACATGAAAAGATGCTCAAATCATTAGTTATTAGGGAAATGCAAACCAAAATCACAGTGAAACACCACTTCACACCAACTAGGATAACCATTTTAAAAAAATTATTTATTTATTTTAGAGAGAGAGAGAGAGAAACACTGCTTTGTTGTTCTACCCATTCGTACATTCATTGGTCGATTCCCCCGACTGGGGATCAAACCTACACATGCAACCTTGGTGCGCCTGGATGATGCTCCAACCAACTGAGCCACATGGCCAGGGTTAGGATAACCATTTTTTAAAAAAGAATATAAGTGTTAGTGAGGATGTGGAGGAATTAGAACCCTCATGTCTTGGATTGTAAAATGGTACATCTGCTGTGGGAAATAGTTTGGTGATTCTTCAAAAGTTAAACATAGATTTATCATACAACCTAGCAATTTTACTCCAAGTTGTAGAACCAAAAGAACTGGAAACTGGCACTCAGGTATTTGTTACACCAATATTCACAGTAGCACTATTAACAATAGCCAGAAGAGGGAAACAACCCAAATGTCCATCAGTTGAATGTATAAACAAAACAGTGTTTATTGAGCAGTGGAACATTATATGGCCATGAAAAGAAATGAAGTAATGATACATGCTAAAAAATAAGTGCACCTTGAAAACATTATGCTAAGTGAAAAAATCCACATGCAAAAGATCACATATGGTATGGTTCCATTTATTTGAAATATTGATAGATACAGAAAGCAAATTGTTGGTTGCCAGGGGCTGGGAGGAGGGGGAAATTGGTAGTGACTGTTTTATGGGTACCAGGTTTTCTTAGGGTGTGATGAAAAAGTTCTGAAACTAGATAGAGATGTTGGCTGCACAACATTGTGAGTATACTTAATGCCACTGAGTTGTACACTTTAAAATGGTTAATTTTTGTTATAGTCATCTTGCTTTAATTAAAAACATGTCACCATAATCTCATAATAAATAACAATAATGGAGCTTTTAAAAGTTTACATGTATTTTTATACACATTATCTAATTTAATCCTCACAACTTTATCCCCATTTTGATATTTACTTTTACTAGTTTAAATTATAAATATATGTTTGTTGTGACAAAGTCAAATAATACCAACATATATAAAGAAAAACTATTTAGTAACCCACTCTTTCCATCTCATTGTCTAGGATAACATTTATTACTACTTTTCTTCCACTCTTTCCTCTATGTTCCCTTTGCCTGGAATGCTCTTTCCCCAGCTATCTTCGTGGTTCATTCCCTGATTCCTTTCAGGTTTTAAATCAAATGGCCCCTTCTTAGTAAGTAAGGTCTTGACCACCCTATTGAACCTTCTCCCTGTCCCTCACTTCTCCACAAAGTAAATAGCTCCACTCCAAATTGTGGAATACAGTGGGATTGCTCCCAGTCTCCTTTTCAGTTTTAATTTTCCCCATCAACACTTATCACCACCTAACCTCCTATAGCATTTATTTATTTCTTTGGTTATTGTCTGCTCCTGCTCTCCAACCATAGTGCAAGGATTCCCTGAGGTCAACGATACTTGTCTGTATTATTGTTTACTGTTTTTATATACTGAGTGCCTAGAGTGAGTGGCTGACCCGTGGCTGGCATTCAATAAATACTTGTTGAATGAAAAAATGAATAGAATAGAAACATTTCAAACATAATTATTCATAATTGGCCTTAGATTCTTAAAATAAAAAATGGAATTATACCACATAAATTCCTCTTCAACTTACTTCTGTCATTTAACATTTCATTGCCATTTCTCCAAGTTAATGCCTGTAACTCTCTTACATTAATTTTTATTAATTGCATATTAATCAACAGTCTGGATGTATAATAATTTATTCAACTATTCTCCTGTTGATAGATGAGAAAGTTATTTTTGCCATTATAAGCAATGTTGCATAAGCATTTTTTTTAATTGGTTTTTTTATTTGTTTCTGAAAGTTTTTTTCC
Source organism: Mormoops blainvillei (assembly GCA_004026545.1). Lineage (NCBI taxonomy): Eukaryota > Metazoa > Chordata > Mammalia > Chiroptera > Mormoopidae > Mormoops > Mormoops blainvillei. The sequence goes on from PVJD01000756.1 coordinate 82,862, forward strand.
TATTATCATTTAGTTCCCATATACCCTCTCCTCTCCTGCAATCACCGCACTGTTGTCCATGTCCATGAGTCCTTTTTCCTTTTTGCTCAATCCCTCCACCCCCAACCACCCCCCTCACTGAGCTGTCATCCTGTTCTCTATGAGTCTGTCTATTTTGTTTGTTAGTTCAGTTCGTTCATTCGATTCCACATATGAGTGAAATCATATAGTATTTGTCTTTCTCTGACTGGTTTATTTCACTTAGCATAATGTTCTCCAGGTCCATGCATACTGACGCAAAGGGTAAAGTTTTCTTCTTTTTTACGAGTAGTAGTCCATTGTGTAAATGATGGACACTTGGGCTGCTTCCAAATCTTGGCGATTGTAAATAACGTTGCAATGAGCATAGGAGCATAAGCATTCTTATATGTATCCTGGGTTATATTTGTAATACACCCATGTTTAATTTTGAAGATTTTATTTATTTATTTTTGGAGAGATAGGAAAGGAGGGAGAAAGAGAGGGAGAGAACTGGCCCACAACACAGGCATGTACCCTGACTGGGAATTGAACCAGTGACCCTTTGGTTCATAGAACAGCACTCAGTCCACTGAACCACACCAACCAGGGCTAATTTTATAGAATATTACTATAATACTTTCAAAAAAACTGTAACAGTTCCAACTCCCACAATCATCTGGTCTCATTATAGCAGTTGTATTCAAAGCAGTTCACCATCTGGCCACAAAGTGTCTTTCCAGTTTTATCTCCATTCCCTTCCTATTTGAATCTTCTGTCCCATGAAATCAGTCTCTTAAAGATTTCTTACACAACCTTGAAGGTATGTGAAGTGAAATAAGCCAAACATAAAACAACAAATATTATATGATTCCACTTACATAAGGCATTAGAATAATCAAATTCATAGAGACGGAAAGTAAAATAGTGGTCATCCGAATACCAGGGGTGAGGAGAGAATGGGAAGTTATTGTTTAATGGGTATAGAGTTTCAGTTTGGGATAATGAAAAAGTTCTGGAGATTGATATGGTGATGGTTACATAACATACATGAATATGCTTTTTAATGATATCATATGTGAATATGATTTTTCTTCTTTTAAAAAAGCACCCTCGCATTTTAGAACACCTAGAAAATATGGAAACATTAAAAAGTGTCCTGACAGTTTAAAACAGTAGGTTACATTTCGGTATATTTCTTTCCAGTCTGCCTTTTACTCTATACATTTTTAAAATTATTTATTTGTTTATTTTTAGAGGGGAAGGAAAGGAGAAAGAGAGGGAGAGAAACGTCGATGTGTGAGAGAAACATCCATCAGTTGCCCCTCGCATGCTCCCAACTGGAGACCTGGCTTGCAACCCTGGGGACCTGGCCTGCAACCCAGGCATGTGCCTTGACTGGGAATCGAACCAGTGACTTTTTGTTTTGCAAGACAATGCCCAACCAACTTTCTTTCTTTCCACACAGGTCAGGGCTCCTCTACACATTTTAAATAGTTTGTAACTATATATATGGTTTTAAATTATGTATGTGCATATGACCCTTGAACAATGTTGAGGTCAGGTATGCCAACAACTGGTGTAGTAAAAAATTCACATATAATTTTTGACTTCCCTCAAACTTAATGCTGACTGGAAGCCTTACTGATAACATAAACAGTTGATTAACATATATTTTGTATATGTATTATATACTGTCATCTTATAATAAATAAGCTAGACAAAAGAAAAAAACAAAAAATAAATAAATAAGCTAGAGAAAAGAAAATGTTATTAAGAAAATCATAAGGAAGAGAAAATACATTTACAACATTTATTGAAAAAATACACATATAAACGGACCTGTGCAATTCAAACCCATGTTGTTCAAGAGTCAACTGTGTGTACTGTATATATGTATATTATGTATATATAGTGGGGGAACATATGTGTTTTCCACTTGATTTGTTCTTAAAGGTTTTCCAGTTAAAGGGGAGGTGGAAGCAAAATGAACAAAAATGATCATTGAACTTTAATGCTAGTTTCCTGTTTTTCCAGAAGTGGCAGCTGTAATCCAAAGAGGGTACAAAGCCTGGCCAGAATTCTCCCTCTTATTAAGGGAAAGTCATGACAAGAACTAATGTCTCTCTACTCCACAATTACCCGATAGGCTGGAGAGCTGAGAATCAGTCATCTTCTGAAACAATTTGGTCTGACTATTAAAATTTGTCAGTTACTCCACAATCAAAGCAAGAGGAGATGTCTTGGCCTGGCAGTTCAGTTGATTAGAGTGTTATCCCCAAATGCTAGGGTTGCAGTTCCATCCCCAGTCAGGGCACATACAAGAATCAACCAATGAATGCATAAAAATAAGTGGAACAACAAATCAGTGTTTCTCTCTCTCTCTCCATCTCTAAAATCAACTTAAAAAAATTAAAAAACATAACCCACCAATGAATGCGTAAATGGATAGAACAACAAATTGATGTTTCTCTCTCCCTTCCTCTCTCTCTAAAATCAATTTTAAAATTGAAATTCTAGAAGAAGAAGAAGAAGAAGAAGAAGAAGAAGAAGAAGAAGAAGAAGAAGAAGAAGAAGAAGAAGAAGGAGGAGGAGGAGAAGGAGAAGAAAAGAAAAAAAAAGAAAGAAAGAAGAGCCAACCCCCTTCTCCAAACCAACCACATCATGCATTTTTCTTCCTCATGGTCCCTATAGTTCATCTGGCACTGTTGTAGGGTACTTCACGTAGGACCAGGATATTAGACACGCTGTACCACTAAGTCAGAGGAGTGGATTGTGCGTAAGAACGTGGTTTTAGAACCAGACCTCCTGTGCTCAAATTAATACTTGTATGGTCTTAATTAAATTATTTAACTACTCTCAGCTCCACCATTCTCATCTACTTCATAAGGGTTTTTTAAAGTATGAAATAATGTAGTCAAAGATTTAGTATGTGCATGGCCCATAGTAAGTGATCAATAAATGTTAGCATTATCATTAAACTGACAAGCCAAGGACAACCTTGTGATGCCATGCACAATGCTAAATGTTTGAATAACTCCCTAATCAGAACAGATAAAGGCTAAGCCCTTGCTTCTTCCCGATACTGAGTTGTCACTGGGATTTTATCAGAAAATCAAATACCCTCCTTCATAGCTAATGTTAGCTCTGTAGTTTGTTTTGTATTGTTCCATACTTTTCTCTTAGGCCCTCTGACTCTACTCTGAAATTATTAGAAAGACTCCTGGGTAGGCTTGGATGCTCTTCTTGGAGAGCTCCTAAAGACAACAGTGTCAGAGATGGGGGGATAATAACTTTGGGGATAATATAAGGCAATAGAAGGTGTTCTTCTTCTTCTTCTTCTTCTTCTTTTTTTCTAAATAGTAGGTGTTCTTAACCCAAGGGGGACAGGTTGAGGACCAAGGTACAGAAGGTAGGGGAAAGCTGAACTTCATCAAAACTCTTCCCTATTGTGAAATCCCTGAATTCAGTAAACTTCTCTTTTCTCATTTTGCAACGGTTTGTCCCTAATGGAGAACCGCAGACCCTGCTCCCTATACCCTTCCTTATCCTGGACCCTTTATCCTTCTGTCCCTTCCTACTCTCTCCTCTCTGATTTCCAAAGCTCTAATGAAAGAAAATCTGCTTTTCCAAACTCACTGGGTCCTTCCGTAGGTCCAGCACAGCCTGGCACTCCCTTTGGGGAGATTATTATCGTAACCGTTAACTTTCTGGCTACTTCGATTTATCTAGTTAACACTTTGGGCATCCTTTGGATTTTTTTATTCTACAGTGGCGCAGACTTCCGTGAGGATGCTGAAATGATCGGAGAGAGTCTGAGGGAAGGGGTAGCAATGTTTGCCCAAGTAACCGTGGATATCAGGGACCCAATGGGAGCTCTTGGAATAGGCATTAGGGTAGGATTCCATTAGGAGCTGCCAATCTTAAGGGCTAAAGAGACAGAGCGCCCCCAAAAGGGGACGCGTATTAAAGCAGCTAAATCAGGCGGATGATATCACGTGCTCTCCTCTCTGCCAATTGAAAATTAATATTCGCTTCCTCCGTTCCCCATGGAAACAACCCCGTCGCAGGGACCCTCCCGCCCCATTAAGTTAACAGGTCTTGGCATTTTATTGAGTGTTTAAACTGACAATCAAATACCTGAGCCTTATGGCTGGACACTTTGCTTCCGCTAAGCAAACTAGTGCACCGATTGGTCAATAAAGCAATAGCTGGCATCCAGTAGTCCAATAACCACCATCCTGGGCGGGATCTAACGAGGACGTAGAACCAATCAGTGGCGGCGCTGTTTTTGCGGCTCCACGTCGGCACCAACTGCGGGTCAAGATGGAGGCGCTGATTTTGGTAGGAGCCGGGGCAGCTGAGGTGCTGCGGTTTCCAGACGGGCTGGGAGTCGGGGTTCAGCGTGACTGGGAAAGGGGAGTTCCGGGAAATCCTCGGGGAGTGAAGGTTTGACTGGCCCCTGTAATGAGCGTGTGGCCTAGAGCAGGAGCTAAGGCCTCGGTTTAGAGTAGGAAGCTCTCCCGGGGAGAGGGCAGAATGGGTGGGAAGTTGAAGGGAGCACATGGAGCCCTTAGGACGCAAAGTGTCATAAGAGTACTGGATTGGGGTCTTTCAGGTTCCCTCGATTCGGAGCATTGTAGATGATATCCTGATTTGAATTTCCCCAAACCTCCAAATTCGCCCAAATTTTAAGACGAGGGTGCAGGTGTTTATTATCACTGTCTTCTACTGCTGGTTGTCACAATTTGACACTCCTCCACTCTTAATTGTCGCATTCCTTCAAAAAACTTTTTCTTTTTACTTCAGTTTCCTGTTAATCCCATTTTATATAGATGTCATGATAAAGAATCATCATTACATCAAAGTTCTGGAATACTTGGTAGAGTTAGCATAGATTGTGAAATATTTTTCTAGACATCTTATTCTGCTCTCCTTTATCCTACCCATTTAAACTTTAGGAATTCTTGTAGGATCTAACTCTCTCGTTGCTTATGTGAGAATTTTGGTGGTAAAAGGGGTGTATTAGCTTCCTTGTCCATATGATCTGTTTTGCTTCTTCAAACAAATAAAGCATTTTTACCCCTTTTTAAAAATTGAACCAGAGAATTTCTCTCAAAAGTGCCCCACCTGTTTTGCAGTCTGGAGATGTTAACATAGATTGCGTGTGGAGGACTATAGCTCCCAGCTCCTTCCTGAACTCTAGACCTCTTTCTTGCCTTTTTCTTTCCTTCAGTTCTAATACATGTATACATTCAGATCCTCCTCAGGTAAAAGAGTTTAACAGGTTTCAGTTCACCTTTTTCAAAACAGCAAAGATAGAGATAATTCCTTCTTATCATATGGGTTGGTCAAGTCCAGTTAGAGAGCTTAAAATTTAGTAGTTTTTACTGATTTATTTTTAACATTTGAGTAGTTCTTTTTTCTTAAAGATTTTATTTGTTTATCTTTAGAGCAAGGGGAAGGGAGGGAGAAAGAGAGGGAGAGAAACATCAATGTGTGGTTGCTTCTCAAGGGCCTCCCACTGGGGACCTGGCCTGCAACCCAGGCATCTACCCTGACTGGGAACCAAACCGGTGACCCTTTGGTTCACAGGCCGGCACTCAGTCCACAGAGCCACACCAGTCAGGGCAAATTTGAGTAGTTTTTAATTAGATATTTTCTGTCCCAAGCAGTAAACCAGTATTAATAGATTGGAATAAGGTCTAGGGGATTGGTTTCTTTGGAAGTTTTTAGGAATTTTTAGACTTCCCTACATCTGTTTATGGAAGGGAACCTGCTTACAGGTAAAGGAGTGAGGGAAATATACTTTGGGAAGCTGTGTGTCGTGGTGAGTTGAGGGACTTATATGTAAAGTCTCTTTCACATTTTCTCTTACCTCAGTTATCTGTCTCTGCTTCCTCAGTGAAGTGTATTTCAACCTGCTTCTTTCTTATATCCATTTTAATCTGTACATAAGATGCCACATTCACAGATCCCTGCTATCCTGGTAAGGTACTCCACTCCTGAACTTTGATTCTCTGTCATGATGAACCTGTGTAGTAGGGTTAGGGGAAACTAAGGTATAGGGAAAAGGACTTGCTCAAAGAAGTACATTGTCAAAACCAGATTAGATCTTTATTCCTAATCCCAGACTCATTCTCTCTCATAATATCTCATCATCAGCTTCCACCCCTTCAATACACAAAATTGTACTTTGACCATCAATTATATAAAGCTTTTATTGGGGACAAAGTACCAACAGGTATCAATTCTTGTGCTAATCTTCAGAGTTCTTATGATATTAAGCTAGTATTTTCCTTTGTCTAATCTGTGTCAGCTCTTTCCAACTTTTTTTCCTCTTTTTACAATTGCAGTGTATTTCAGGCTCCCATTTAAGAATTTATGTACCTTTCTCACCATTCTAGCCCTTCGCAACTGGAGTTCAGGAGAAAATTAAGCCCCAGTGACCTAAGGCATTCATTGTATGTAATGAATCAACTTTTCTGTATCCACAGTGGCACTGGATTTGTACCATCCTTCGGAGAAGTGAGAAAATAGCCCCATAAAAAATTTTTCAACATTTAGTGGTTCAGATGAGGAACCCCAGTTCAGAATTAGGTGATAATGCATAAGTTTTTCATTCTCTTCTCACTACCTTCACATACTGGCCCACAATATATAGCTCCATCTGATTCAGAATCACCCTTTCTCACCGTTTCTTTTACTCTCTTCCCCTTGTTTTGTTTGTTCAGCAGCATCTCCTGATTCTTAGGTTGTCATCTTCATTATGAAAAATGTGAAGAATCTTTGGATCTTATTGTAGCTCTCTGTTGAACTAAAGAGCTTACTGTAACGGGATAGTATTTAACAAGCCACTCCTTAGAAAGGGACACAGTACTAAGGTTCCTTTAGGCTTCCTCCTTTCACAATTTTATTACCTGGTTTGGCTGGACCTCTGGAGAAACCCGATCAAACCATATTCTTCAATTCTCATGTCTACAAGGCACATAGACATAGAATATTGAAAAAGTGGGACAACTGTAATAGCATACTCAATAAAATATACCAAAAAAAAATATTGAGAAGAAGGGAAGAGTAAGCTAAAGGAGGTCAAGAAGAACCATCAATTGAAATTTGATGTGATTATGGGTATATATAAATACCAGTAGCTTCCTTTCATTTAAGGATTTTACTGTGGGTCACATTTTCTTTCTTGAATTAAGTTGCCTAGGCCTCAAGCACATTTATCTAAACTTTCTCAAGTTTTTTGGTAGTCTCTTAAGGAAAGAGACCTTTTCACCTCCTGTTCCCAGTACTTAATAATGATGCTCCAAGCATGCATCTTTGGGCTTAGCTTCCTCACTCTTGCTGTTTTCTGCTGGTTATCCCTTCCATGTGAAAGGAGAGGGAGCTCTGCAGGTACCATTCTCCATTAATCTTTCTAAAAACTTATTTTCTATTTTTTTAATCCTTATTCAAGGACATTTTTCATTTGATTTTTTTGGAGAGAGAGAGAAGCATTGATGCAAGAGAAGCATTGATTGGCTGCCTTTGCATTCATCCAGACCAGGGATCGTGTATGCCCGGACTGGGGATGAGCCTAACTGGGAATCAGACCCACAGCCTTTTGGTTACAAGACAACCACTTAGCCATGTCAGCCAGGGGTAATTGATTTTTGAGAGAGACAGAAACATCGGTTTGTTCCACTTATTTATGCATTCATTGGTTGCTTATTGTATGTGTATTGACTAGAGATTGAACCTGCAGTTGTGGCATATTGGGACAGTGCTCCTACCAACTGAGCTACCTGGCCAGGACAATAACTTGTGGAATCTTAAAGATAATGGCTTATCCCCTTCCTCCCTTGGTTTACCTTTTTTTCCAAAGTCGAATTACTTCAGCAGTCTAGATCCTTAAGTCTTCCCTCATAGATTTCATGTTTCCTAATCTCTGGATTCACTTTCAGAGTGCTTTTCCAGTGCTTTATGGACCATACTTCTTATTTGTATCCTTTCTCTCCCCTTCATAACATTTTTTTCTTTTTTTACCATCTTACCCGTCATAAAATTTTAATTCTAAAAAAAAATGACCAAATTATAACTAAGCTTCATTCAAACATCAGGGCATCCAAAGTGCACAAGAGAATGCATATATATAGAGGAGGAAACTATGCAGAATACATCAATGACTCATAAAGGTTGATATTGCTCTGTGGCCTTCGCTTCCTGAATTATCTTAATGGGGCTTTTGTTAAATTCCTTTGGCACTAACAGTAGAGATACTTGGCCTAAATGCCCCTTCCTCTTGCTCTGGGCAAAGGTATCAATTACATTAAGCCCCAAAAGCACTCCCATCTCATTCCTGGCAGTCCCTTGTGCCCCTCTTCCAGCTGCGTCCTTGCTGGTGCCTGGCCCCTCCATTTCGTTAGAAGAAGCAATCTCCTCGTTCCTGCACTGTGGAGATATATTTCTCAACTAGGGCGCGAGCAGTGCCAGCACTGCCCCCAGTGAGGTCCCTGGCAGCCATAAAAATTTTTATTGTGATTATGTTGGTGTCGGGGTGTCCATCTGGGTTATTGCACACCTAGTTTAATTGATTGAAGTTTAATTTATTGACACTTCAAATTAAATGATCAGAATAAACTGTGCTGCTACTCTGGCCGGCTTGTTTTAATGGTTGATTGCTGGGAGCAGACCTTGGCTTGAACTAAAACCCCTAAAGAGCAATTGACGCTGCTTCTAACTCTCCCCATGTCTTGCCCTCCAAGAAGACCTCGTTATAGATTTCCGACGTATTTATATATATTTTTTCCCTCTCCTTCACAGTGGTGGGAAAGAGTTGGTCCCTGGCAAGGTATAAATTATATCTAAGGTCTAGGGGAGCTGTCACATGGTCAGAAGAGGAGGAGGAGCCTCCACATGAAGAAAGCCAAAGCCTTGAGAAGCCAGGTCTTCCCTGGGAGGTAGAGGATGAATGCAATATCCATATACTTGAGGGAGCGTAGTGACAGATTTAGGGTGTTTTTCATCTAGATATTTGCTACTGTTCTTTACTCCACCAACACGACTTGGTTAGACAGGATATTGACAGACAAACTCGTTATGGAAAGGGGAACTAAGGAAGCAAATAAAGGATAGAACAAGAATAAAGAATCAGTGCCTAACTACCCATTTATGCTAGAATAATTAGGAAGATGTAGGCAGAGTGCCCACAGGCAACCGATGAGGAATGTGTGGGAGGTTAAGTCCTTAAACATTTTAAGATGTCCCTACTGGCAAGGGCCTGCCCACATTCTACCTCTCCTGATACTGCACCGAGTAGGCTTTCTCAGATCAGATCATTAGAGTTCTGTCTTTAGATTCCCTAACCTGTGTCATCTCTTCTGGTATTTGACCACTCCATCTCTTAAGGAAATCTTTCCTGTTGTATAACCTGAGTTATACATGCTTCATGCTGCAGATGAAGCCTAGTTCTCCTTATTTGGCCTTTTAATTTTCCCACTATCAAGGCAAATAATCCCCAGTCACAGCCAATTGGGCTGTCTACCAATTTTTTCCCTTCTTTTCTCTTATTTGTTTAGTTTTTAGAGGGAGACTGAAACTAGAAGAGAGGCTAGCAATTCTGCCTCAAAGGTTGACCTGGGGGAGCAAATAGAATGAAAGATGAACACAGAGACTATCAATTCAGTTTTTAAAGACTAGCTTTTTGGTGCTCACTTCAGCAGCACATATACTAAAATTGGACCGATACAGAGAAAATTAGTATGACCCATGCACAAGGATGACATGCAAATTCATGAAGTCTCCATATTAAAAAAAAAAAAAGACTAGCTTTTTGTTTTTAGGAGCAGATGGAGGGGAGAGGGGAGTTGGGAATAAATTAGGATATAGATCATGACCCAAGGACTCATCAGAAATGGATCTGTCCCCATTTCATTTTTCCCTTTGCTGAGTGATATTTAAATGAGGGCTCCTGAATTACCAAACTGGGAAGGCAGGATGTTCTAATGTTGCTCCCAAGCCTCAGGTGGAGCGTACTCTGATTTCTCCTTGTTCGATTAATTTCTCTTCCCAGTAAGTGCTGCTTGCTTTGTCCCACATTTCTGTAATTGTTTCACTTCTATAATAGTTGAAGAAATAGGGACTGTGTGACCTCTGGGCATAAAATTCTTTAGCAGACTGGCTTTCTGAATTTTAATAAAGGACCTGAGACTTTGCATTCCTGAAGAGCTGGGGGCTTGGTTATCTTTGTCCTGCCTGTCTCACAGCCACCAAATTTAGTCGTTGGAAGCTGGAGGGGTGTGGTGCTGACCTTTTCTCCCCCTGCTGGCTGTTAGTTTTCTCAGTCATGTTTGTTAATTTATGAAGGGCGCGCACACACACACACACACACACACATATTTATTGAAGTCATTACTTGGGGTGATTTACAAAAGTATCACTCATTTCTCCCTTTTTTCATTTCCTCCCCATACCATCTTATTATCTTCAGAAAGAATCTCATTTAATTCTAAACCTAGGTCAATGAACTCTTTCAAATCATAACAGTTTGTGAATGTGTATTTTTCTGGTAACAAGGTCCATAAATTTCATAAGCTTATCAAAGGGGTCTGCTGCACTTCAAAAAAGGTATTAATATTAACTGATCTAGCTCAGGCCTCTCATTTCTCCAGCGAGGAAACTTAGTCCTAGAGAATGGTAGAACTTGAGGTAATGGCTGATCCAGACTATAATACAAGGATTTTTTAGGAGTTTAGAGACATTTTCTCCTCTAGTGTCAGAATTCTTGGTGACTGTACATTCACATTTTATATCTATGTCAGAAAGGAAGATTATTTCTAGGTATCTCCTCTCCCCTTAGTTCTTCCTCGCCAAGACGTGTTTGGCTTCCTCTGTATAACCGGTATTTGGTCTCATGTCATGCAGTTGGTTGGTGCCTGTGGCTGCTGTTTTTTCTTGAGCTGTGCTTCTCGAATCTAAGAGAACCCCTGGGTAGTATGTGAAAAACAAGCTTGTCCCTGTCAAAGCACCTGCCTAATTCTGTTCTTTTCACCTGAAGCCTCTGGGCTTGTGGCTGGCAAATTGGACCCCTCAACCCCAAAGGAGCTTTTCATTTTTAAGAAGTTGGCACAAAACGAGGGAGCAAATACCTGCTTAGGTCATGTAGAGCTGGGATTAGTATCTAGGAATTTCTCTAGTTTTTACTGTCTTGGCTTTATTTTATAAGTAGGGTTGAGGGAAGAGCATCTTGTTTCTAGTTGATCAAGCCTATTGCCAAACAATGGTGTACTACCTTTTTGGCATGACCATAAAGATTTCTTTATAAGTGGGAAATGAAGAACTTTCTAGGAATCTCAACCAGATTCTTATTTGTGCCCTTTCAGCTCTGTGGATAATGTCCTTTAACTCCACGAAGTCTTCTTGGTTCCTCTCCTCCAAATTAAGCAAGTGAAGTTAATAGTCATAGCCCCCAAATATCCTGTCTGCCTGCTCCAAACACTCCTTCAGTCCTCCTCTGATGGCATATCGTGATCTTATCCCAGAGTGTTCTCTTACTATATACGTGTACATTGTGAACACACTTAATTTAGTGCTTTTTCAGAGCCCATCTCTCCTAGTTTGGCTTACAAAACACACAAATCTCTATTTATCCAGCTTTTATCCAGAGCTGCCAGCTGCCTTTTTAATATTTTTGCTAATGACTATAATCCTTAGGAAGCTGCAGGTCTTCTGAAGGCCTACAGGGGGCAGCACTAGGAATGGCTCTTCTCTAGTCCTCTGTGCTGGGGGAGGAAATACTGGGACATGTGATTTTTTTTTTCCACCGGGCTTCAGAGTCCCCTGGTTGAGATCAGAGACTCCTTTGCAGCACGCTATTTGCTTGTTCAGTGTTGTTTCAGCTCTCTTTAAGAGTTCAGTCTTGGTTTTTCTTGATAATAAAAATATACATGAAAATCTACCTGAGCCACCCAAACTCCCACAAACTAATCTGCCTACACATCATTTCTAGGCACAATTAGCATTTGAGGTGAAGTTCTGTTATACACTCAGGCTGTGGCTCTCTGAAAGTCAGTGCATCACAGAACTTTGTCTCGAAAGCTTTCTAGCAGCTACCCATTTGGGAGTGGGAGGGAAGAATAGACCTTTTAAATCTCTTGAACATGGCCTCAAGCTTGTAGGGTCTTTCTCAATCCAGCATTTAATGTGTTACAAGGTCAAGCCTAGTCCATTGTCGAGGAAACCTATTTCTCAATAGCTGGGAGTTATTTATAAACTTGCCCTTTGCTAAAACTTAAAAATGAAATTACATTATCAGAAATGGCTTCTGGAGCCTTTAAACTGGCTGATTTTATGGTATGAGAGGAATTCCTGACCCTCCCCTCTCCCGAGAGGTAAAGGCCCCAGGCCGAAGTGGAACCAACTGCAGTCAGGAGGTGGCAGGAGAAGTAAAGGAGAAGCTGCTGGTTCCAGTTGTAGCAGATTGGAGAATTAAAACAGCATTCAAGCTCTTGCCTAAATTCGCAGCTTTATTTAGTGTAGTTATTCTTTTGGAAGTTTGAAATAACCAGCCTTTCCTCTAGTGCCTTCCTACTCCTTTTAGATCCATAATAGGTCATCTTCTTGCCTTCCTTTGCCTGTCTTTTATCCTTTTCAGGAAGACCCAATATTTTTATTTTGGGAGTTTCCTTAATAACATCTTCTTAAAAGCTAGTGAAAAGAGCCAGGAACAGAACCCAGAAATCTTTTTCTCTTTTTTGTCACTGGTTTTAGGCACTCACACATTGTTGGCCACAAAGGACATTGTTTGACTCTCCTAACTGGCAGGTGGCCATAACAGTTTTTCTTTTCTTTGGGATCCCGTTCTTTCTAGGGATGCCAGACTCTATGGCTACAAGAACCAGTTGCCTATGCCAGCGCAATGCCTAGTTTAAACTATTAGGAAGCTCTCTTAAGTTTGCTGTGAATTGTGGATAGAGGAGCAGAGCCAAAGGTTTCCAGGGAAAAGATTGCAGGAAAAAAAATATTTCTTCTATGTTTTCTTCCCTGTGGACTTTTTTTTTCTCTCTGTTAAGGAAACTGATTCCCATTGGGATATCTCTTCTGGGGAATTGAGGATCCAAGTTGCTATAAAACTAAGCCTACTTTATGGGAAGATCTTTCTGTGGGAAATTAGGAGTTTGGAAAACTGTTTTTATTTGTGAACTACTAGATGAGAATCTAGAGACTTCCCTCTGCTAGACATAGGGTTCTTTGAGAGAGGAATTGCTCATGCCTTGTTTATTCCAGAGAGTATTATATAGGGTGGGCATCTCTAAGGAGTGTTTATCAGAGGAGAGCTACGTTGATAGTACTATCACCCAAAAAGACCGTACTAGATAATCTACCTATACCTGGAAACCTAATTATAAGAGGGTCCCCTAGGTATATACTACATCAAAACATTTTTTAAATTTTTGAAAAAGATTTTATTTATTTTATTTTTAGACAGAGAGGAAGGGAGGGAGGGAAACATCAATGTGTGGTTGCCTCTTGCATGCCCCCTATTGGAGACTTGGCCTGCAACCCAGGCATGTGCCCTGATTGGGGAATCGAACCGGTGACCCTTTGGTTTGCAGGCTGACACACAATCCACAGAGCTACACCAGCCAGGACTACATCAAAACATTTTACTTTATTCTGAAACTTTACTCTCATAATCATTCAACAAATATTGAGAGTTTAGTGTGGGTTAGGCATTGTTTTGGACACTTGGGATAAATCAAAGAACAAAACACAAAAATTGCTATCCTTAAGAATTCAAATGGGGAAAGCTTACATTCTTCACCTTGTCAAAAAACTGGGCTTCCTGTACGCTCATTCTTAACTCCCCGTGCTAGGATTGGTTCTTTACGTGGAACCATAAACCTCCTGGAGCCTCATGGGACAATTTACTTTTATAGACACTGCAGTTTCTGGATCCTTGGGAATGATTCTTTTCTCCTTACTCTTGGGTGTGTGTTAAACACAGGCTTGGAGAGTCTATCTGGCTCCTGTGAGGACTGTGGGTTTCCTAAGTAAGCCAGGAAAGGGAGGTAGTGAAGCAACAGCCTTGTCCTATAGCACAGGGAAGGGACACCAATGGTAAGTAATACTGATTAGAAAGTCAATGTGAGCCTGCAAACACCTATGCCTATACCACTGCCTCCCCTTCCTTCTTTTCCTGGTTAGCTGGTTCCCTAGAAGTTGAGGGAGTAGAGGAGCTTTTTGCAAAGTGATATGCTTTGTAGTTATTTGAATTTGAGTGTAACCATTAAGGCAGAAGCTGTGAGTCCTTTATGAGAGCTATGTCCTCAAAATTTGATTCTTGGTAGTGAAGAAACAATGCCCTGCCTCCATCCTCACTCTGTATCTCCAGGCTCCAGGGTGTTTCTTAGGTTGATCCTCTTCTCATTGCTTCTTAACTTCCCCAAAATTCAGATTGATTTTTGTCCTGGCAAGTTAAATGGTGGTGGTTGGGGTATAGTAGAGGAATTGGGATCATAGGGGAAGTCTTAGGAGATGGAGGTCTCACTGGGCTGCATTCAGAACTGGTCTGTGTGTGTGCATGCACACACACGTGCACTGACATTTCCCTCTGCTTAGTGTGTGGGTGGTTTAGGGGAGGCTTGCCTTATGCCTCTGCATTGGGACTGCAGAAACTTCCAAGTACATTAGGGCATTCAGCCCTGTTTTCAAGTAGCCTTGTATAGTGATTATTAATTAACCTGGTCATATTCCATACCCACCTGTGCATGGGAAACCAGTGAGGGAGGGTAATTTAGAAATAACTGTAGCATGATATTTGGAATTAAAAGCATGACCCATCTTGATTAAACACTCTGTGGGTCTGGCTCAGAGAAACTGTTTATCTGATGCTGCTTTGGAGTCCTTTGTTAAAATGCTTCCTCCCTCAATTTATTTCATTCACCACTTGGTCCTTCTCAGTAGGAAATGTCAGTATCTAACCAGGTTGGGATAGGGTACACACAAAGGCACCTCAGTGGGACTAGGAGAATGTATCTTGTTTACCAGTGGTGGCAGGAGCCTTCAGGACTGAAGGTATGTTCATATCTCTTTAGGAACCCTCCCTGTATACTGTCAAAGCCATCCTGATTCTGGACAATGATGGAGATCGACTTTTTGCGAAGGTGAGATTCCCTTTCAGTCTAGTTTAGGAGCAAGACAAAGACTTACATTTGAGATTTGAATATTGAAACTGGACCTATTAACTCATATTCCTTGATACTGTAATTTCGAGAATTCTTCCATCTTGTCCATGCCTATTCCAGATAAAATCTAAACTGCTTTTGTCTCTTAGTTGCCCTGCCTCTTTACTTGCTACCCTCAGACTTTGACCTCCTTTGTTATCATGAGAGCACAGAACAACTCGGGAACTTTGGTTTCTGAACAAAGCAATATCTAGGTGCAGGATGCAGCCTGCTCGTGCCCATCACTCCTGTCCCTTTCCCTTCTACCTTGTCACCTGTTTGGGTTTTCCCAGGGAAATTTCTCGCAGTTCCAGGGTCCTGGCCCTAGGCCTGCAGTTACTACCAAACTTACTACCTACTGGCTTTCCCAGGATGATGTTTCTAAGTTTGGATCTATTTAAAAAGAAGAGAAAGGACGCCCCTCTGTTCTCCCGCTATATTCTCTCCCTCCTGTAGAAATTTTTTCTGTCCCTTGTGTGTTAACTCCGGGCGAGAATAGCATAAATCAATCAGCAGGTAGAGATTAGTTTAGAATTCACCAGCTGTTCCTCCCTGTAATTGGATGTAACTATGCAGGACACCTTTTGAAACAGTTATCCAGTTACTAAATGCCAGGCCTGTCATAGGTCTTCAGCTGACTGCAACGGATTAGCCCCTAAAGAGCAGAGCGATTTAGCAGCCTCTGTCTCCACCCCCTTGCCAGGGAGAGCTTGGGAGTGGGCTCAGCAATGTGCTAGATTGACTCCTGCTTCTTTCACTTTGCAGAAAAGAAAGCTAAGATATGAGAGAACAGCATAAGGTAGGGTTTGCCATTCTTTAGAGGAGGTTTTCTAGCCTTCATTCCTCAGCTTCATACAGTGAATGAGAGTCTACAAGAAGTGTTCTGTGCTTTTCGTGCCTTTTGTGTTCTGTAGCACTACTCCCTGACATGCAGTAGCTTCTAGGAAGCACTCAATGAGAGTGGTCTCAGGATTGCTCTCCTAGAATACAGACAAGGGCAGAACCTCATCATAGGACTCAGTCCTCTGCCCCTACAGTCATAGAAATATGTGGCGGGGTTGCTTAGAGCTCAGTCCTTAAAAGGTTATTTTTGTATTCAGTTACTTGCTGCCAATTCCCTGCCTCTGTAGTTCTTCCCCCTTCATATCAATATTTCTACCTTACCCCATGCCTTGAAAGAGAGAAGTCCAAGATCCAGGGCAAAACATAGCTACTAAGCATTCTGGGCTCTGAGCTTTAATGACCCAACCCTTCTCCTTTCCCTCTGACCAGTACTATGATGACACCTACCCCAGTGTCAAGGAGCAAAAGGCCTTTGAGAAGAACATTTTCAACAAGACCCATCGGACCGACAGTAGGTCATTTTCCTTTCACTATTCTCTGTGTTGGGGGGAACCCTAGTGGGAATGGGGGGGTGGCAGCAGGACTGCGGAGAAAGGATAAAATGACTCTGCCTCCTTTTTCTCTTTTTTCCTCCTCCCCTCGTATAATAAACTCTTCAGAAATGTAATGGGGAGGTGAGTGTACCTCATGTGGGAATACCGTGCTGGAAGGTTGGCTGTTAGCTACCTGTCTAGTCCCTGGATTTATGAGCCTCACTTGACAAATTTAACTGCAGCTCTGCTTATTGTACCGCATCCATTAGGGCAGGTAAATGGAAGTCTGTAAAGGTGACCGCTCTGCATTTTCACCTCCGAAGGATCGACTAGTATCCTGTCTCTTATACAAGGAGGGAAATAAGGGTAGTTGGGGGGAGGGTGGTTAGAGGAGAGACACATTTATACTTCCCCAAGTTTATACTTCCCTTCTGCTACCACCTGAAAATAAAAAGCTGTTCAACTTCAATCTTTGGGGGTTATTCGACCTATATTGTCTCAGCCCAAAACAGCTGGGTACCTGGAGTTTATGGTAACTCCTTCTGTCCCACTTCCTTGTCTTAGGCCACTTACTGTTTGCACCTTTTTTCCCCTCAGGTGAAATTGCCCTTTTGGAAGGACTAACAGTAGTATACAAAAGCAGTATTGATCTCTATTTCTATGTGATTGGCAGCTCCTATGAAAATGAGGTGAGACTCCCTACTCCTCTTTGCTATCTCTGATTCCACTCCCTAAACCACAGGCAGGACATAGTTACTGGTTATGGGCCTTAAGGAGTACCGCATCCCTTTGGCTTCTGACTGGGCTAAGGAAAAGTTGTCAGAGATTCCTGCTGGCCTCACAAAAATGGCCTGACAAATGATTCGACCTAGAATAGACTTTTCCCAGATCTTTTTAATCTCCATGTAGGAGACACCACATGTGGGGTTTTTTGTTTGTTTGTTTAATTTATTTATTGATTTGGGTCGGGGGTGTAGGGGAAGGGAGAAAAAGAAACATTGACTTGTTGTTCTACTTATTTACGCATTCATTGGTTGCTTCTAGTATGTGCCCTGACCAGGGATCAAACCTGCAACCTTGGTGTATCAGGACAATGCTCTACAGCTGAGCTACCTGGCCAGGGCACAGTACATGTGTTTGAATGTATAGTTATATACCATATCAGTGGCCTTCCCTCGGTAGTGTGTTTTAAGATGTATTTCTGAGGTATGGTGCAGATTGGGTGGATGCTTGCTCCTGCTATGAAGGTTCCGCACCTGACTGAGTTTGGGTCAGTTAACCAACATTCTGGGTCAAATTACCAGCCATACATTCTCAATGGGTATAGTCCTTGAGACTTCAGACTTGGACAGTTAAGATTGGGTGTAGTCCTAACGTGCGTCCTATGCACAGGACAAGCTGTTTCAGGTAGAAAGTTCTAGGAAGGAGAGTAGATAAGTAAAAATAGGCCCTCACATAATTTGAGGCAAAAGTAAAAGTTTGAGAGAACCAACCCTTATTGAGTTCTTATTGCTATAAATACTTTGTAAAGTACATTGTTATTTAAACCATACAGCACTTCTGTGAGTTATAGGCATTGGTGTACTTGTTTTTTAGATGAGGAGCCATGTAAAATTACTAGTATTTAACCACCATTGAACTACAAAAGTGGCAGTTTCATGTGGTTCAACCTAATTTTCCCAGGATTACACATCTAGAAAATGGCTCAACTGGGATTTAAGCCCAGATCTGTGTGACACTAAAGCCCCATGTTCTTTCTACTAACTCTCTGACCTCAGCTATTACTTGGTTAATGATTTCTCTATCCAAGACATCAGGTAACACATATACAGTTGGTAAACACACGTAGAAAACTATGACAGGAAAATTCTGTTTGAACAGTCTGGTCAAAGGGAGACATCCAGTTGTGGGATCATGTGGCAGAATTTATTTCTCTGAGAAGCCATGGGTCCTCTTTCTGTTTTGCTCTCACTTCCACCTTACGCTTTTGGTCCTTTGTGAAAGCATGTGTCTTTTGATGCTTAACGAATTAGAGGGTGTTGTTTTCAGATAGCAGCTTTCAGGGCCTTGAACCTTTTCCCTCTGCTTCTGTCTCCCAATAGCTGATGCTCATGGCTGTTTTGAACTGCCTCTTTGACTCATTGAGCCAGATGCTGAGGTGAGCAGTCCATTCTTGACATCTGTTTAGGAGAAAAAGTAACTATTCTTCAGAACCACGGGTTTGTGGGAAAGCAGAGGCTCCAGGGAGCTTGTTTACCTTGAGAAGCTGGGCTTACTGTTTCATAGGAATTCACACTGATGGGGAGGACTGGATGGAGGGAAGAGTATGTCCCTCAGGAATAATTCTCCTAAGAAAGGGGATTGGGAGGGAGCAGAATCTTCACCTCTGTGTCTGCTCTATTCCCCATTGGCTCTGTCAGAGTTCTGAGCACCCTGAAAGTGCTTTCCTGGACTTTGTTCTTTATGTTAGAGGTAGGGAAGGGGCAAGCGTAGGGAACTGTCCTATAAAACGTCAGTACCCTGGGAATGGAGGCAGGACTCCCAATTTTTCACTTCTAGCCCTTAGTTTTTCCTTTCTGTAGAACAGGAAGAATGTGCTGATTACCCTGTCCCCCCCTTCCTCCACTCCACCAGTCCTGTGCTCCTCATGTAGATGGGCAGTAGAAAAGATATAAGATACTTTTCCTAAAAACATACAGGATCATGAACTTCATTCCCCCACAGCAGCTCCCCAGTGAACTCAGCACAGACAGCCATCCGGAGCCGAACAGCAGGCATTCTCAGCCCCACAAAATCAGCAGGGTGAATGGCTCAGATTTCCTCAGGAAGGGGATGATTTATTTCTTAGCCAGGTGAATGAATAGACTTCATTTCGGGTAATCTAGTGAAAGAGTCAAACTGACGGATGTGACTGGCCACAGGCACCAACCACCGGATCTTAGGCTGGTGGAAGTGGGCTCTGACTGTTCCCAGCCCCCTTGTTGGGCTTCTTTTCAAGACCTGAACAGAGCCGGTGAGGGAGGGGGAGCAGGGAAAGGCTTAGAAGGTTTGTCAGTCAGAGCTTGAGTGCAAGTAGAGTTTGTACTCAACCCCTGCCTCCCTCCCGCCACCTCCAGATTGAGTTTTAGCTCTGTTTATTTCCTTTTTTCCACCCACTGATGTCAGCATTTATGAGAAATGTCATGAGCAGCATCATGGCAGGTAGGAAAGAAACAATAGCTTTGGATAATCAACCCCTGAAGAGTCAGAAATTAAGTGTATATTTTGAATCTCTTTCCTGACATTCCTGATCCTTGCTCAGCAAATAAAAGTAGGAAGGGGTGTAGAGTGGGTTAGCTAAAAAGTAATTATTTACCTTATTTACTTCTTTGTGTGGTTGGTGGAGACATTTATTGGTCTAGTGTAGGTTCCCAACTCAGGCAATGTCCTAGGATTCCTTTCACACATGAGCTGTTTCTCCCCACCCCCCACCTCGGGGACTTAGGAAAAATGTAGAAAAGCGAGCTCTGCTGGAGAACATGGAGGGGCTTTTCTTGGCTGTGGATGAAATCGTAGATGGAGGGTGAGTTCTTTGATTTTGCCTGGACCTCTCTGAATATAGGGTGTGTGTTGGGTTGGGAGGTGGTAACTGCCTCTATCCTAAGGCAAGTGGACTGAACGGCCAGAGTATCCCCACATTAAGTTGGTTTTTCAGGAGAGAGCAACTGATAATCTCTTCTTTGTCTTTGTAGGGTGATACTAGAGAGTGATCCCCAACAAGTGGTACACCGGGTGGCATTAAGGGTAAGCAGGAGTGTTTGTCTGTATCCTTCCATCTACTCACTCTCTAGGGTCAGACTTGCTGAATGTATCTAAGGGTCTGGGCTCATAAAACACATACAGTCGTCTCCTTTTTCAAATCCTCATTGTACCAAAGACAAGAAGCAGAGGAACGTTATTTCTGTCCCTAACCTGGTACCTAGTACCTCATATAGCCTTTGCATAGAGTGCATGTTTAATATGTACTTATTGAAGCAATAATGTAATAAAAGAAATTTTAATATTGCTGGTCCTGAAACTATAAAGGAAGTCCAAGTTGGCTTATTCTTCCTTTGGGGATGGATCACAGTCATTTGAGGCAGAGGAGTGTCTTCCTTGTCTTTTAAGGTCTTATAAAACTGAGGATAATACCTCTCCAGAAAGTATTTACCTGCTAGAAACTCAGTCCTCTTTGGTGCTAATGATATCAGAAAGGGGCCTCTGAGTTAACCATAGAAGGCTCCAAGTCTGTTGGGGAGGTGATAGGTGTGGAGAGAGCCCACCAGGAAATTGTGGGGGTGCAGAGATGTCTGAGCAAAGCAAATCTCCCCATTCACAGAATGTCCCAGTTCTGACCTCCAAAGAGTGAAGGCTGACAGTGCTGGGTAATGGGAAATCTTCTCCCTTAACTGCTGTGGGCTCCATTTGCATAGTTTAATCTTCCCCTCTAACATATGTCTCTCTGTGGCAAGAGAGAGGGTCCTCCCCACCAGCTCCCTCCTTCCCCTTCTCAGGCTGCTGTTGGCAGCAGTTTATTTCTTCAAATTAACATGCTTGTCGTTACCCATCAGGCCTTGCGGGATCCATTAAACTATCCCTGGCTCCCCCTCATCCATTCCCTAGTGATATTGATATTCACAGAAGGTCTTCTCTGACTAGGGAATCAGGTCCCCCTAAGTTGTGGATCATATTACCTGCTGATTACTTGGAATGGAATTAATCTTTTACGTTCTCCTGTTTTAAAATAGAGGATGAATGAAATGACTGTTTTTGCCCATAGTCCCTCTGGCCAAATATAATTGTGTCTGTACTAGTTCCTAGAAGGGACTGAGAGCTTTAAGGTGTCTGCCCTTTGCTTCAGTTTAAAGGACTACCTCTTCTTTCTCCACTTCCAAACTTCAGCCAGGTCTTCCTTCAGCTTTCTCCCACACTGAATGCTTTTTTTCCCTCTGCGTTGTAGGGTGAAGATGTTCCACTTACGGAGCAGACCGTGTCTCAGGTATGACTTTCTCCCTTCTTCCCCTCCAGATGGACTGGGTCATTAAAGAGGCTAGAATTGCATTCCACCCCAACCCACCAAGTCTGAATGAGACTAGAGATTGAAGACAAATCTTTCTTGGCTCCCTCTTATTCTGGAGAACTGGGACTCACAACCAAATGCCCTTACCCCACCCCAGGTCCCATCCCAGTTACCTATGAGCAGTGGCTGTCAGTCTGGGTGTGTACCTTTCAAACCCTCCCTGCCTGGTGCCTCATTCAGTGATTTATTCCCTAGCAGAGGCTTGCTTTAAGCAGATGGTCTGTGTGTGTGCACGTGCGCACATGCACACACGTGCATGCACACGCACACACTGTCTCTCATTATTCAAATGAGAGCCAAGCTGGAAATGCATATTCTAGAATATGCAGGTTTTATAGATCCATCCTGCTACTTTGCAAATAAATTTGTCTGCCTGATTGGGGAGGGAGGAGAGATTCTGTTTTCTACCCATTTGGAATTCTCACTAAGAAGTTCATCTGGCCCTGGCTGGTGTGGCTCAGTGAGCTGAGCAGCGGCCTGTGGACTGAATAGTTGCTGGTTCGGTTCTCGGTCAGAGCACATGCCTAGGTTGTGGGGCCGGGTCCCTGGTTGGGTGCCTGTGAGGGGAAACTAATTGACATTTCTCTCCCTCTCTTTCTCCCTCTTTCCACTCTCTCTAAAAATAAATAAATAAAATCTTTTAAAAAAAAGTTTATTTGGATGTGGTAACATACACACACCCCTTTTAACCTATGTCCAGTAATCCCCAGTTTTTTGTCTTTCCTCTCAGGCATACCTCTTCTCTCTCTATCCTCCCAGTGAATTTGAAATTTTTTGCAATTTCCCAAACTGACAATCCTCTAGGGCTTTAGAGAGCTTCTTCCCATTCCTCTACCCTTGGGAATTTCCTATTTGCCATTCTTCTAAGGACAGGGAAGGCAAGTGAGGGGAAGGAAAAGCCCCAATCCCCAATCCCCATCCTACCCTCCAGCAACCCCTTCAATGTTGTTTCTGCAGGTGCTGCAGTCAGCCAAAGAACAGATCAAGTGGTCACTCCTTCGGTGAAGACCCCACTGTTCCTGGCTCCTCATCCCCTGAAAAAATCCACATCTGCTGTGACTTCTCATCCAGTCTCCCAACTGATGCTCTCAGGGTCACCGCGAGGATCACAAGGGATCCTTACATCTCCATCCTTCTGCGGTTGCTCCCCCCACCCCTTCCTTCTCAGTTTTTTTGAAGTTCTGGGAGTAAAGCTCCCAACAGATTTGGATGCAGGGCAGGGGAAGCACCTCTTCCTTTCTAGACTGGATTATGCTCCCTTCTCCTATCTTGCATATTTTCTTCTTAACTTCTATGCCCTTTCCTGCAGCTACACTTCAGATCAAAGCAGGAGAAAGAATGTGCTAAGTTTTTTTCTCCCTTTATCTTTACCCGGCCTTCATCCCAATAGTTTATATGTCCAGCAAGGGGAGGGAAAGAGAGAATTCTTTTCTATAGAATGAATGAGGGGGGGGGGTGAGGAGAAGTATATCTAGTCTCAGCCACAGCACCACTTACTGGCCTCAGCATTTTCTCCCTTCTTACTGCCCCGTCCTCCAGCCTTGGAAAAGAGATTGGAACAGCTCATAGGCAGGGGACAGAATGGAAGAAGCAGTTAATTTAAATTTTATTGGATAGGGCTTATAAAATTCTGTATTTCAGTCACAGCTGCATTCTTTACCCTGATTCTGGCTCATAGCTTCAAAAGTGCTGTGGTCTGTGAGTGTTCATTGTAGCAATGTCCGTCTCTTGGTCTGACACCTTAACTCTACCTTCACAGCCCCGGGATCTTTGCCTGGCCCGTCCTCCCTGTGCCCTGGAGGAAAGCCAGTCCCTGAACTAAAAGTCCATTCTAGTCTTGGGAAGAAGAGTTTCTGCTCAGAACTAGGGAGGGGGTGGAATTTATGACTTGGGCTTCTGGGCTCTCTCAGTCCCATCTTTGCTCCCCCCACATTCTTTTCACTCCTCTGCCTTGGGTCTGTAATCTCTGCTGCTTAACCCTATCCTTTCTTTGTCTCCACCCAGGTAGTAGGTCTAGGTTCTTACCCTCCCTAGGTCCAATAGAGGTACCTCACAAAACCTGTGGAATCTGGAGTTCCCCAGGAAGATGGAGGATGGAATACCCACTCTTGGGTCTAATCTTTCATTTTGACCCAAAAATCTTCCCACAAAAATGTCTCAAAAAAACCTTCCTGAAACTTCTGCCCCACCTACTAACTGCCAGTTCTCCATGACAATTGCGGTGCAGAACTGGGCATATTTGAGGGGGCATTTTTGTGTATGAGATGTATGGAGTCAGGAGATAGATTCCTTCATATACTGCTCTATGCGAAGAGGAATAAAACATTTCTTTTTCCAAATTGCCTTTGTGTGATGTTTTTGTTCCTCTTCCTCTCTTTTTGGCAGCTGCTGTTACTCCTCTAACATCCCCCTCACTCCCCATCTTATAATATTTCTTCCCTCTTACCTCAGAGACTCCCCAGCATTCTCCCCCACCACCACTGCCATCCCTAATTTACGGGCCTGTTTGCCTCCTTGGCATCTCTCAGTCCCCTTGCCTGGAAATTGGCACCAGGGCTGGGGTGGGGATGGTATTTTCTCAGTGGGAGTTCCAGGGAACTGAGTTCTCCCCCACCACTCCCAAAGCCAGCTGCCTGCTCCCGCTTCAGCCATTAGTAACCCGGAGACGCGCACCTGCGTGGGGGCTCTCCTCCAGACCCTGCTCCCTTCCTGCACCTCCCACTCCAGCTCTGAAATGGCGCTGAGCGGGTTATTTATCGGAGCCAGTGCTGCTCCAGAAGGTCAGGACGGTGGTGTAAATAACCTCTTCTCACCATTTCCTTTCCCTCCAGAGCCTGCGCCCCTCCCCCTCCTCCACCTTTATTCTCACAAATGAATGTGGCTGGGCTGGCGCGGAGCCTGGCCCTGCATCTTAATGGGGCGGTGAGCTCACAAGATGGATTTAGCTGGGGGATATTATGGTTGCCTTGGTGACAGGAGAATGCTTTGGTTTTCTTTCCCGTTCCTCCGCAGGATTTTAAGGAGGGGGGAGTGTGGGGAGCCCTCCTCTGCACTGCAGTTTGAAGGGTCGCCTCAGTCACCTCTACTGCTCATAAGATAGGCCTGCAATTCCAGGATTCAGCAAGAGAGACTGCATTTAGGACCCCAGACAGGAAAGGACTAGGGAAAGAAAGTAACGAGACGGAAGAGCTTCTTTAGCATCAAGACATAAAACCTAGAGTTGCCCAGTCTTTCCTGCTCTTCTATAAGAAACTGGCAATTAAGCTGAGCAACTGTGGGGCACCTGTGCTTGGGATTACCCTCAGATTAAAACATAATAAGAAAAAAAGAAAGATGCTTGGGTATACCATCCCGGCAGTCCTACATTGAAAATTGGGATATAGGGGGGCTGGATGAGGGCTAGATATCTGTCTTTGCCTGTCTGCATCCAGGAAAAGCAGTGTCAAGCATTATTGTCCTGATCTTTCTCATCACTCAGCATTGACCCTGGGCAGGAGGCATGTCAGTGTGAGAATTGGGAGGTGCTGGTCATTGATGGTGTGGAGAATGGAGTTCTATCTCGTTCTCAAATTTGAAATTCTCCGAGCTTGCCTCCCCAGTCTGGCGTGGTTTGAACTTTTTCTGCCTTCTGTTTCCCACTAGGAATGAAACTGGTGCCCTAACATACCCAGTCCTCTGGCCAAGAATTCAACACTATGAGCACTGACTGAAGCAGAGACTGGGGAGCAGAGTCTGATAATCTCCCTCCTTTGGTCTCTTTCTGTCTAATTCTGGGCCTCTGTCTCTGTTTGTGAGCCCTTCCTGTTCCCCAGGGGACCCTGGGAAGCCCCTCCTCCTCTCACCCCCTTCCCCCTCTTTGGCTGGGAAAGTGACTGACTGCAGCCTGAACAGTGCCAGACACCTGCCTGCCAGATGTGGCGATTCCCCATTCTTCTCGTCCCCCTCCTCAAATGTCTATCCTTTCCCCACCCCACTGAGCTCAGGCAGAGAGAGCCCCCCTACAGGGTGATTTAGTGCTGCAGCCCCTCTTTCTCAAGTGCCCCCTCCAGTTTCTCTCCCTCCCCTTGGTGTCCATGTCCCTCCCCCTTTTTTTCCACCCTGTCCTGCAAAGGCCTTATTGGTACTGCCTTCTTCCATTCTCACCCTGGGGAGCCCACTTGTGTAAGCCTCGGCTCCTGGACTGGAGAATGAATGGGTGGGGCAGAGGTGACTGGCCTCTGTTTCACCCATGGGAGAGTACATCAGCAGGGCTGAGGACAGTGGCAGCCAGAGCTGATGTCATTTTCACTGGTGGGGAGGGGAGGTGGTCAGAGGGGAGGAGGTGACTGGGGAGGGAACTCCAAGAGACTGCAGAGGAGAAAGAGGTCGGAGAGATCTTCCCAGGTAGGCAAGAGAGCTAAGAATTGTGGCCGCCTCGTGGATGTCATATCTTTGTTTCTTGGGCTGGTCAAGATCTTGTCTCTGGGTCTGTGTCTCAATATGACTCAGTAGATGCCCCTCAGCTCCTCTCCTTTAGACTGACCTAAAACACACACTTGAAAGGAACTCTTAGTCCTTACCCTTCTCTTTTTAGTGTCTTTTGTTTTTTTAATTGATTTTGAGAGAGAGAAAGAGAGAGACATTGGTTTGTTGTTCTAGTCATTTATGAGTTCAGTGGTTGATTTCTGTAGGTGCCCTGACCTGGGATGGAACCTGCAGCTTTGACATATGCGGACGACACTCCAACCAACTAAGCCACCTGCCCAGGGCTTTAGTGTCTTTTCTTTATCAATCTATCTTCCCTCCCGTTTCACTCTTAGTTGAGCTCTCCTGGTCACCTGGCCTCCTTTACCCACTTTCATCCCATATCACAACACAATATGATTCCAGGCCACCCACCAAGGGAAGGACTCATTCAGAGCCTCTTTTCTCCTTCCCATTCCTCGTTGAAACCTGACTGTCCCCCTGGGCCAAACAGAGGTCTCTAGGGTGGCAGTGAGATAGGGGTATGTCTGGACCTAAGAGGCAAAGGCAGGACAGATGGGGAGTCCAAATAAGTCGGAGGAGTGGGACAGGAAGATGGAAAGAGAAGCACAGTGAGAGAGAAAAAGTGACTGAGAGACAAAGAGGCGGAGAGGCTAAGAGCTGAACGCCAGCGTAACAAGCTGGGAGAGTGAGAGAAACCCACACAAAGAGAGCAGCAAGACTGGGCACAGAGAAAAAGAATGCGGAGATAAAGACAGAAAAGTCACAGCAAGAGAATGCAGTTGGGAAGGGGCTGGGCAAGGGGCAGGCTGGTTCTCCTGGGCTCCCTTGTTCTGATGGACCATAAATCTTGAGTGTGTGCATATGTGTGTCTGTTTATCTATGTGCATGTGCACACTGTACACATGTGCAGGGGTTGGTGGTGGGCATAGGGACGATTCCCACAATATCCTCATTCCCCAGTTTCTTTCAGGAGCCTCTTCCTTGAGGCACCCCACACCATCCCCTCATTTCCCACTAATCCTGATGCTCCAGGGGCCATTCCCAAGGTATTTCTACGTCTGAGGAATCCTGGCTTTCTCACTTGGAATGCAGACCTGCTGGAATGTGCAGTCAGGTTCTGTAGAATCAGGAGGCCCCATCCCCCCACTCCGCATGCCTGCTCACCAGCTGCTCCTGTCCATCTTCTCCTCCCACTTTGCTTGTGTCTTTCCCTCCTCCTCAGTGACCCCTCCCCCAGTCTCTTACCCCCAGCCGCCTGGGGCCCAGGTTGAAGGGGAGACAAAGACAGGATTTATCACCAGGATAGAGAAGCAGCCAGAGAGACCAGGGCAAGGGCAATGGCTGACCTCCCTGGGATGGGAGGGAGTGCTTGGCCAGATGCTGGGAGGCTGGAAGCCTGGGTTCCAATGGCTTTTGCTCACAACCCCCACCTTTCCCCATTCCAACCTTGCTCTCCTCCTTGTCCCTGAAAACTTAGGAAACAGAGAGGATGACCTCTGGCCGATATTAGGCCTCTTAAGGAGAACCTGGGAGGGGATTGATGTCTTAGGTTCATTCTCTCATAAATACTGGCAAGGATTTAGAAACCAAGTAGAAAGCACCAATTATTTCCAGGACTAGAAAAGAGTTCAGGTTTAGTACTGCAACAGACAAGATGGAGAGGGACTTCCTCTAAAACAGAGGAACTTCTCTCAAGAACATGCCCTGATTGCCACTAGAGAGAAAGGTGATTATTGGTCCAGAAAGATGGAAGATAGGGTTTTATCTGGAAGCAAAGGAAGAAACAGAATTCCCCAGCGGTTACTAGCTCCAGCCCCTCTGAGGCAGCCTTCCTTCCTGAGATGCCCCAACTGCCTCCTGAGAGGTACGAGGAGCAGCTGGACCCTGCCTTTACAGTAAATAGACTATTGGCTTGAAATTGTCTCTACTCAGCAGGCAGGGTGTGTGCTCAGGGAGGGAATGGTATGATCCAGGAGTTTCCGAGAAACCAGACCATATATCTTTTAGTGGACAGCTCCTGTAACTTCCCTAGCTGTCCTTGGAGGCCCCCTAGCCCCTCTAACATCTCAGTGTATCAGAGGCCCCCACAAACCCAACTCTGAAGCCCTCACACCCCTTTTAGCTTCTGGCACCCAATACCTTGCTTCCTGCCTTCACCCTACTACTGGGAGAAGGCTGCTAGAGTTCCCTCCAATTGAGAAGAGGGCGGAGGGAAGAGGAACAGAGGCAACTGAGAGCTTCCAGCCTGCCAGCCTCACCACAGTCCCACCAGCCCATTCCCACCCAGGTCTGGTAAGGGAGGGCTTCTTGTGGTTTCCTTTCAAACTCTTTTACAAGCTGACACCATTCTTTCCTGATGGAAAGCCAAAATTTGGAAATTTTAAGTGGGAAGGGGTTATGGATTGGGGGGAAGAGACTGAGAGAGGACAAAAGAACTGGGGGAAGGGGTGGCTCAGGGTAAAGAAAAAAATAGGAAAAGGGAAAAGAAAGCATCTCAGTTTTTCCTCACTTCCCCTTCCCCCAGTTGAGAAGGCAGATTTACAGCCTTGGTTTGGGGAGAGGGGCGGTGAGCATAAGGAAGACAGATCTGCAGCTCTGCCCTCTGAGTGTCTGGGTACTTAGCTTTAACTCCCCCATTAGCATCAATCCCCATCTTGCTGCCCATCCGTCTTCTGACATCAGCTCCTTCCCCTTTCTGTAGCCCAGGCTTTCTGACCCTAAGTGGCTCTTAAAGGGACAGTCTAGACCCTTCTCTCCCTCCCTTCTCCCTCTCCAAGCAGCACAGTCTGATACGTGTGGGCGTGTTTGCACTGTGGCCATTCTTGTATGTTTGGTAGGGAGGGCTCTTCCCTAGCTCTCTCTGTTATGTTCTCTTTAGATCCCCCTTTTTCTCGTGGACCCCTTTTTTTGTTCATGATCTACCCAAGCCCAGAGCAAGCCCTCTGAGTGGGCTGGGGAGACACACATGGCGCTCGGAGCTGAGTGCTGGAAAAGGCAGGTAGATCTCCAGACAGATTCTCTCTTCTCCCTCATTTCCTGGAGGCCCAGGGCAAAGGGTTTTTAATTTCAGCCAGCAGTAGGTATGGACAGGTTGGGAGCTGAGACTCCTAGGAGATGTCCCACATTCCTAGCCTAGCCTCCTTTCCCAGGTACACAGGCTGTGGTAGGGCAGGGGCACTGGTGGGGGTTTTCAAATTTTCCTCTCCTTGTTAGGGAGGTGACATGCCGAAGAAACCTGCCTCTGAATTTCCTCACAATTTCTCTATTTCTCAGCAACTGAGCTTAGGGCAGCAGAGGTGAAACTGGCTTCTCCCCATTTCTCCCTGTCTTCTGCAGAAATGCTGTAACTGCACTCCCGGGACTATGTGAATGCTTGGAAAGTTCCTCTCTCATCTGCCCTCAATCCCTTCTGCTGCAAAGATCTGTAGTCCTCTGAGGGTCTCTCCAGGAAAGCCAAATCCCCTGTCTGATATCTGAAACTCATTCTCTACCTACCTCAGTACTCCCCTCTCTGGCTCAGGATAAGAGGGAAATGGTGGGTTGGGGGCCCTGGGAAAGTGGCCATGTTAAAAATAGGAGCCCCCCCCCCGCCCAGCTGCACCCGCACCACTTATTTATCACCTTCCAAACCTCACTCTCAAAGAAGCATAAATATTCCTAATTCCTGAAGGCCAGCCCTGACTGGGGAGTGGGCAAGGGAAAGGAGTGAGGTGTAGCGAATGGGGAGCCTACTGCAGCCTTGAGGAAGCAGAACATCTCCTGAGGGGGGCACCTCACTTGTCCTCTTGCCAGCACCTATGGGTCTTCATTGAGAGGAGTTGGAGTTGTTTCTCTCAATAGTTTCTCTGGGAGTCAGACTTTTTCTCACTACACGCCCCCACAAATGAAAAACCAACCTGAGTTCTGTCTTCTCCATTAATTCTCCTTCCTTCTCCCTTCCTTTTTTCTTCGATTTTACCTTCCAGAGTTCTCCTTTCCTGCCCCTGTCTCACCTCTCTATTGAGCCTTTCTCTGTCTTTGCTCCTCCCAGCCTCGCCCTTTTCAGAGCCATTGTCTGAAGACCAAATTTCTTCCCCTCTCATTCAATCTGAACAGTGATGTTTGAAAAGTCTCTCAGTTCCCGGATCTCCCCGCTTCAGCCCATTTGCCTCCTTCAGTGCGCCCTTCTTTTCAATCTCTCCATATTCTCAGATCACCTCCTTTTTCACTCAGTCTTTTCTCCTCAGCCTTCCTTTTTTTTTTTTTTTTGCCGTCACCCCTTTGGCCCCCTCAGTTTCCCCTTAGATCTTCAGTTCAATATCCACTCTCCCTCTTCAATCGTCTCTTCTGTCCCTGCTCTATCTGCAACTCCCACCCTTCATATTCCTTCGCCCATATTTACCCCCTAAACCCCATCCTCTGCTTCAGTTCCTACCACCAACACACCCCATTTTCCCCTCCCGCTGCGTGAAAGACAAGGGAGGAGGGGATTTGAGGAACAGGTAGGGGGAGTGCAGTTTATGGACGGGAGGACGAGAAAGAGGGGAAAAAGCAGGGGCGACGGAGACGGAAGCGGTGGCACGGGGAGGGTCATCCCCTCTCCCAGCTGCGCCCCCCTTCCCCGCAGGCACTGAGCCATAAATCAAAGCCCAAGGTAGTTTGGCCAATGGTAGAGTGACTCGTAAATCGGGCTGTCAAGCTCAGCCAATGAGAGGTGGCGTTAAATCAAATCCTGTCAGCGCTCGGCCAATGAAAAGCCCAGGGTTGACCATAAATCTGCCTGTAAGAGACAGCGAAAGAGAGAGAGTGTGCGGGCGAGCGAGAGCGTCGGGGGCGGGGGACTGGGGAAGGGCGCGAGGGGAGCGGGAGGAGGGAGAGGACCTCTTGAGGAAACCGGCGATAGCAGAGGTACAAGAGATGAAGGCAGCCTACCGGACGGACGGACACATGAAGAGAGACAAAGAGAAGCCTTGAGAGATAGCGTCAGAAAGTCAGCTATACAGCTCAGGCTCAGACGGTAGACTAACAGAGATAAAGAGACAAGGAGACAAACACTAACTCACACGCAGGAGGGACCCCAAATGCACATATTTCCCCCGAGACACGCGTGGGCTCTGCATCATGAGGGACTTCATGTGTGGACACGCGCTCCATGCACACCCGCACGAGAAAGAAAACCTGAGAGAGGATCTTCCACCTCTTTTCCCACACTCAACCCTAACTGAAATTAGAGGCTGAGGTGGATGTTTGAGCTGTGGAGGGTGAGAGAGGAGTGGGTAGCTTTCTTGCTAAGATCTGCCCTCTCCAGCCTCAGACTCCAGAGTTTCAAGAGTTTCAGAGTTTCTCCAGAGTTCAAATGTCCCTTTGTGTCATTTTTTTCCCAGCGACTGATAATTGGGAAGTCCCTCCTGATGTCTAACCTCAATCCCTATTGCTGCTCATTCCTACTTGCTAAAACTTTTGAATTGCTTTTAAAGAATATGAAAACTGAACCCTTTTACAATGCTTCAGAGAATTGTCAACTTTCAGACTCTTAGAATGTCTGAACAGGACTTAGGGATCAGTTGGTCTCTTCATTCGAGCTTTAGAAAGATTACTGTCCTGTAATAGCTGGCTGGCGCTGTGGTCAGACTCTCTGCCCTCACATCGTGGTCATACTACTTACTAGCTCTTTGACTTGGACAAATTGTTTAACCCAAATTGTGCTTCACTTTTTTTTTCATTTGTAAGCAAGATATTACAGTAGGTACTTAATGGTAAATTTTGTGGGGATTACACAAAATAATATACAGTATTTACAGGATTTAGCACAGTCCTGGGGCACATAAGAGTGTACTCCACCCTCACCTTTTTACAGAAAATAAAGCCTGAGACCCAGAAGAGTCAGGGTCCTGTTTTGGTCCACAGAACGAATTGTCAGAGAACCTTGACTGGAATCCTGGTCTCTACACTCCCAGGCACCTGTTCTTTTTGGTCTTTTATTCTCCCTCCCACCTGTCTGGGCCCCTGCCTCAGCAGACTGAACTTGATTCAGTTTAGGCTGCTGCAATTTTTGTGGAAGTGGACACTTCAGAAGCACATGTCCTAGATTAGGAAGCAGGATATCTGGGTCCTGGAAATATGTTAAATGTGAGAGCATAGATCTGCCCACCTAAGTATAGTTCTTTTTTGCCTTGTCTGAATTCTCTCTGGACATTACTTTGTTCTTTCAAACCATGGTCTTGGGAGCAGGGAGGGAACAGCATGCAGCCAGAGCAGTGTCACTGTCAACATGATTCGCATTCCATCCCCAGCGTCTGCATTATACCCACCCTGCTCCACCACCCTAACCAAATAGATAATATATATCTCGTGAATAATAAATATACATTTATTCTTCAAGTCTAATTCTTCACTTTTATTCCTAAGTTTGAGGAAAAGGAAAGGGTGCAGATAGGGGTCCCCACCCCTGCAAGCCGGGAGGGGAGAGGCTATCTCTGGATTCCCAGTCCCTCTGACATCTGTCCTCAACAAGGAAAGGAAACACAGAGAACCAGCGTCACCTGGTGGTCACAGGTGCTGTAAATTCGCGTGTGTGCATGCACGAGGGTGACCAGATATTGGTCAGTCTGGAGGGAAAAAATAGTATGATCTTTCTCTCCTCAACCTGGTCCCTGAGCTCTCTTAACTAGAGTCTCTGTTCTGCTTTCATAACCCAGTATGACAAGAGCAAGTCTTGGGGAAATGCGACGGGTAAGGTGTATTAGCTCCTACCAGTGTGACCCTGTTAGCGCAACTACCTATCTGTCATTGCCTCAGCTAAGCTCAGTTCCATTTCCACAGAGCAAGAGTCCTCTCCCATGGCCGTACTCTTTGGATAAGGCAAGGGCCAGGAGGCTAGCCTCACTGAAGTGGCTATCAAAGTTGGAGTAAGTCCGGGCTGTGTAGCTCAGTTGGTTAGAGTATTGTCCTAATGCTCCAAGGTTGTGGGTTTGATCCCTGGTCAGGGTACATACAAGAATCAACTAATGAATACATAAATAAGTGGAACAATAAATTGATGTTTCCTTCTCTCCTTTCCTGTCTCTAAAGTCAATCAAATTTTTTTTAAAGCTGGATTAAAGTTTGTTTTGAGCTGAAAAACGTCTGTTTGCAGTGATTGGGAGATCCTGGCAGCAGTAGTAGCGGGTTGGGGCCATTTCTGGGAAGTTAAACAAAAAGGAAGGCTAATCCTCCTAAACAAACTCACATGTTTTATACCTGGAGACCCCTCAGCTAAAGGCTATGTCCCAGGCTCACTGCTTCCTGCTCCTGCTCTGACCTGGGTCCCCCAAAACCCTCCACTATTAAGTTCCAGCTTCAAACCAACACTGGCCTATTTCCTCCTACCCCAAAGACCACATCTCAGAATTATAAGGATGGGATTCATTTATTGATAATTAATAATGCACCTTGAGCAGCCTAGGGCTGAAACACTGAGCAAGGGATAAAGAGGCCTGGTTTGGGGGTTAGGGGGCAGTTGTCTGTGAAAATGCCCACACCTCTTACTTTCATCTACTCCCATACCAGTTGGCCACTCTAGTTCTGGATGAAAGAGTCTCAGATTCTGGTGACTGGAACACAGCTTTAACGGAGCCTATTAAAACTCTGGAGCCTACGGAAACTCTGGGGCCCTCGTTTTAGGACTGAGCTGTAAGCTTGGCGGAACTGGCGATTCATGGCTGCATAGAGTACAGGGTTGATGCAACCATTGAGCCAGGTGAGGTTGGCAGCAAGCATGTGGACAACCCGGGGAGCCTGGACCCTGGCATCCAGAATATTGAGCAGTAGGAAAGGGATGTAGCTCAGGGCAAAGCAAAGGAACACAGCAAAACACATCCGAGTCACCTTCCTAAACTCTGATGGAGATTCCTGAGCTTTTTGGGTTCCTTTAGTTGGCCTGGCCTTGGCAGGTGCTTGTGGAAGGCTTTTCTCTGTCATCTGCTTAGCTACTTTGCTGTCGCTCTGCTCCCTCACTTCTGATGAGTCTCCTTCCAGAGTCTGCGTGGTGACAGCACTGACTGACTCAGACGAGAGCCCCTCACTGGGCCTTCCTGATGCCATCCTGCTGTCCAGCTTCTGGAAATGACCGGGCATGGCTTCATCTGTCCCAGACACATGGCTGGAGTGGACACTTGCCTGGTGCAGCTTGTACTGATCCAGTGCCTGTGCTGCTCGCTTCACCTGGCGGTGGATGAGGCAATAGAAGATACCGACACTGCTGAGCCCAAGCACGAAGTAGATCCCCATGAGAATGGTGGTATACGGTTGGCTTCGGATGCGGTCAAAGCTGCAGGTGCAGACTACGGGCACCAAGATGTAGACAGACCAGAGAGGGGCAAAGCTGGCCACACCCACCACCCAGGTGCCCACCAGTGCCAGCACGATCCCCTTGGTACTGAACACCTGGGGAAAGAGCTTAGGGTGGGCAATGAGGAGGTAGCGTCCCAGGGCAATGAGGCAGAGCGTGAGGATGGAGACAGAATTGGACACAAAGAGGAGGAGCCCAAAAACTCTGCAGAAGGTAGCACCAGTTCTCCAGTGCAGGTGAAGGTAGGTGTCCACAGAGAAGGGCTGGAGAAGGGTGCAGTAGAGCAGATCAGCTACCGTGAGGTTGGCGATGAGCAGGTTGAAGTGGGTACGGAGCTTGGGCTGGATGACCAAGGCCAGCAGAGTGAGCACATTACCCACGGTGCCCGTCACAGCCACCACAACCCCCCAGGTAACTGCCACATAACGATAGCCCAGCACAGACTTATGGTAGCAGGAAAAGTTGGCATCAGAGGTGTTCCACATGATGGAGGCTGAAGGGGGGACAGGTGAAAGAGGAAGAGGGAGTCAGAACTTGACTTTCAGTTTAGATCTCTCGAACGACTCTGGGTCCCTGGATACCTGAACTGGTCTCAGAGCTGATCAGCCTCCTGGGCCATCCCCAAGTCTCTTTATCCCAAGATTCCCAATTCTAACTCTCTCCTTAGACTTCCTTAGACCTTTCCCATGCTCAAAGATTTTCCCAAATTCCTACCAAAATATCTCATAGTCTCTGTCTATTCCAAACTCCAGACCTCAT
This sequence comes from Mormoops blainvillei, assembly GCA_004026545.1. Classification (NCBI taxonomy): domain Eukaryota; kingdom Metazoa; phylum Chordata; class Mammalia; order Chiroptera; family Mormoopidae; genus Mormoops; species Mormoops blainvillei. The sequence continues at coordinate 118,076 of PVJD01000756.1, forward strand.
TTAATATCCATCCAGGTACTCTCAGTAACCCCAGTGCCCTCAAACTTTTAAAATTCTTTCCCTACTCCCTAAGACCACCCAGGAGTCCCCTTTCTGTATCCAGGATTCTGTTATAGTCCTTTCTGCCCTTTCTCACTATACAAACATTCTGGCCTCATTTTTTTTTCTTTCTGTTTTTACCACCTGTGAGATGAAGAGACCGCGAAAGAAAAGTACACCCACCACAAAATTTCTCACCTGAGTTTCTCAGCCTTAAATTCTTTCTCCAGTGGAAGAAGAAATCAAACTCACTGAAAGGGCTATCCTTTCTAGTGGGCAGTCAGGCTTCAAACAGAGGGTATCCTGCTTTCATGTCCCTTATTATACTAGACTGAAAGAATAAGAAACTCCCCAGTTACTCAACTTTAGTTACTTCTTTCCCCACCTCCGGTCCTACTTGTTCTGCTTTGGTTAGTGGACTTCTCTGTTGAAATTCCCCTGCTACTTACACCAAAGCCATGTCATTTCTTCCTTTCTTCTTCCTGATACCCAAGCTCTGTTTTCTTCCTGTCTTTGCGTAGCAGAACACTTATAAGATCATCGTTGAGAATTGTCGAGGCACGGAGACAGAATCAGAATATCCAGGCCACTTATCAAGGGGACAAAGGACAAGACCAAGTTCCAGAAGCAACTTTAAGTTCCCCAGAAGCCTTGGCTCTGTTTTGGAGGAGCCCTGCTTCCCCCTCTCCTGGACCTTAAGATGGTCCAAGTCAGAGGGTCCCACGTGATAGCCTAGCACAGCTGAGAAAAGGAACCAGGCGAAGTAAGGTAGGAAACGAAGCAGTCGGGATTCTGCCTTCCCTCCCCACAGGGCTCAGTTCAAGCATTCATCCATGCATTCAGTAACCGTATATTGAGTGCCTACTATTTATTCACCGGACTCTGAACTAGACACTGGGGATATAAGAAGTTTTGGTACCTGGGCTTGTGCATAGCCTAATAGAGGAGACAGATGTGTAAATATATAAATGCTTAATTGATTCTCTAAAGCAGTGGTCAGCAAACTTTGGCCTATGGGCCAAATCTGGCCTGCCATTTATTTTTGTGTGGGACATGAACCAACAGTGTTTTTTCCATTTTAAAGTGGTCACATTTTGAATGGTTATATAAGTACCTACATAATATTCTCAATTTTGCCTCTTGGCCAGCACAACCTAAAATATTTACTATTTGACCCTTTAAGAAAAAGTTGGCAACTCTTGCTATAAAGAGTATCAGGAACTTAGAGGAAAGGAGCTAGCTGTTAAGGAGGAGGTCAAGAAAGGGTCCATAGAGATACCTGTGCTAGATTTTGAATGATGAACAGAAGTATTTTGGGCAATATAAGTAGGACATTCTAGACCAAAGGCATAGGATGCATGGAGTTCACAGAGGTTTAGGAAGAGGTGAACAAAGAGTGTGAGACACACAGAGAAGGTCCTGAAGAAGTGAATAGGTTGAGATCAAGGAAAGCCTTGTATATCATGCTGAGGAGCCGGGGTTTTATCCTGAAGACGATGGGGAGATTAGCACTAAGATAGCCGTAGGAAGTGAAAGCATGCAAGTCAGAAATAAGAGAGTGAGAAGTAAAGAGGCACCAGTTCAGACAAGGGAGAGGTAGGGCCTGAGTTAGGGTCAGGGTCAGCTCCATGGGCATGCTACCCGTGTCATCACATAGCGCCAAGGGCCCAGTGCTTGGTTTACTGTTCTGCAGTCACTGTCTTGAGATCTTTTTTTTTTTCAAATCCTCATCTGAGGATATAGTCACTGCTTCCAGACAGAGGGAGAGAGACAGATAAGAGAGAGAGAGAAAGAGAGAGAGAGAGAGAGAGAGAGAGAGAAGGAGAGAGAAACATTGATGTGAGGAACATTTATCAGTTGCCTCCTGAATGCGCCCCAACAGGGGTGTGAACCTGCAACCTAGGTATGTGCCCTGACCTGGAATCCAACTCGTGACCTTTAGGTTTACAGGACGAAGCTCCCACCAACTGAGCCACACCAGCCAGGGTTTGAGATCTTTTTTGAACAAGGGGCCCTGCTTTTTTATTTTGCATTAGACCCCACGAATTATGTAGCCAGTCCTGGTTAGGGTAGTGGTTGTGAGAATAGAGAATAGTAATCAGAATCTGTAAGTCATTAAGAAGTCAAATAGGACTTAGTAGTGACTCCATAGATGAAGAGTTAGAAAGAGGGAAGAGTAGGATGAATCCCACTTTTCCAAGTCGATGGTGGTGCTCTTAATAAGATAGGGAGCCCTGGCCAGGGTGGCTCAGTTGGTTGGAGCTATATCCAGTAAACTGAAAGGATGCAGATTCAATCCCATCGGGGCACATACTTAGGTTGTGGGTTAGGTCACCGGCTGGGGCGCATATGAGAGGCAACTGATAGATGTTTCTCTCACATTGATGTTTCTCCCTCTCTCTCTGTCTCTCTGGAATAACTAAATAAATATTTATTTTTAAATTTTTTTATATATTTAAAGATTTTATTTCTTTATTTTTAGAGAGATGGAAAGGAGGGAGAGAGGGAGAGAAACGGCAATATGTGAGAGATACATCCATCGGTTGCCTCTCTCATGCCGCCAATCCTGGGATCTGGCCTGCAACCCAGGCATGTGCCCTGACTGGGAGTCCAACAGGCAATCTTTCAGTTCGCAGGCTGGTACTCGACTGACTGAGCCACACCAGCCAGGGCAAAAGAGAGATTTTTAAAAAATAAGATAGGGAACATGGGGAGTACAACAGTTTTAGGGAAGGGATAAATCATGAATTGAGTTTTAGTTTAGGTTTGAGGTGGTAGTGGGGCATGCTAGTATCGTAGTGCCTCTAGCCTCAATTTCTTCTAGCCTCTATCTCCCCACACGTGACCCAGCCCCTGTTCTTCTCCACTCACTCTCCTATAGGGCCAGGGATCTGGATATACAGTCTCTACCTTTTTTTTTTTTTAGCTAGAAAAACCTGAACATAAAAACAAGCAAACCCAAAGTCCTTATTGGGTTCTATTTCTGAACCGAGACTTCACAGTTCAAACCTAGGAGGCCCCTATTCCCCTCTCCTTCCTCTTTAACAGTCATCACCCTCCCTCTTCCTTTCTTCTGTAAGACTGGGAAGGGGGTGGAAAGGGGGAAATGAGCAATGATGCAACTCAGGCTCCCATGGCAATTCTGGGTTCCGGTCTAGCCATTTTTGTTTGAACTTTCTGTCACCCAGAGGGCTAGAGGGAGGGGGTCAGAGTCACTGGCTACTTTTGGCAGTGTGTGGTTGAACTGAATTCTGCAGATAAAGAGGAGGCCTCTCTCTCACCCTCGTCCCCCATAATGTAAGAGAGAAGAGTGTGCTCTCTTGTTTCACAGAACACTTATGGGACAAGATGAGAAGCTATTCTAGCATATCTGTAAATAATATAGTTCCAGTTTTTTGGTCTTGGATACATGAAGTCTCCGTAAATTTTTAAGAGACCCAAACAGACTCATTTTGCAGATAGGGAAACTAGAGTCCAGAGAGGGCAAGTACTAACCCAAGGACTATTTATATGGGGCAAAGCAGAGTGCAGAGCTCAGATTCCCAGTTCCTGTTCCCACTTCTTTTAATACCTTGCCTGTTTCTGGCGTGGGTTTCCCACCAGAAGCACAAAAATCTTGATTCTTTCCTTTGTCTCAGACTGGGTCTAGACATGTCTCGCTAGACTCCTGCACCACAGGAGTTTTAGGTTAGGGGAGACTCCTTTTTCATGCCGTTGGTGCCGCCTGGTGGAGTTGCGGAGAATTCTCAACAGCCGAGGCTGCAATCCGAGACCTGGACTCGGAATGATTCCCCAGGGCCAAGTTTACACTTGAGCTGGACCGCAGTGGGGGTGAGTGGGATGGGGAGCCTCTGCTAGCTTTGCACAAGGCTCAGATCTTGCCTTCTCCCACCTCCATTTTCCTAACCCCTTCCTTCTTCTGGTCCTTTCCGGCGTGCCTGTCTCCCTCACCATACGGCTACATTTCCCGATGTTACTGCTCCCCAAGACAGCAGGCAAAGATTGAAAGTCTGAGTCTGGGGGACAGAGGGCAACGAATCCAGACTTTATTGTCAAGGAGAGGGAAAAGGGAAAGACATGGGTCGCGGGCCACAGTTGCTACATTATCAAGCAGAAAGAGTTGATGGGGAGGGGGAGGCCAGTGGGGGGCCGTATCCCTCCTAGGTCAGTGGCTGGAAGGGCTGACAAGACGGATATCACGGGGTGGGGGGGAGGTCATGCCCCCGCCCCTGCTGTGGTGTCTGGTGGAAGGGGACAGCCATGAGGTCTAGGAGCTGGGATGGGGGAGGCCACAGACTGCGAATCCTGCGGAAAGGGAAGGGGTGGGGGTGAGGCTTCTATTGCTTTTTGCTCACAGTTTTGCGGAAGGCGAGGCGGGGGGTGGGCTTGGACTGGACACCCCTTGCCTCCCTTGGTACCCCTTGGGCGATGGGTGCTGGTGAAAAGAATGGAATCTGTACTGGGCAGGAAGAAAGTGAGGGAAGGGCCTATAAGGGGCATCTACTTGGTCCCACCCAAGTGCCAGAGATGCCTCCAAGTGCTACCCCCTGCGATGGGCCCCAGCTAGACCTGGGGCAGGAGCATGGTGCGGGGAGGGCACAGTGAGGTTGCAGGCGGTAAAACCAAAGTGCTTATGAGGGGTCCCGCCTGTTCCCCTCCCCCTGTGGAGGACGGGGGTGTTCACGGAAGCGCTTCAATTTTGGGGTAGGGGGCTGGAGTCCCAGAGTCCGCTTATTGCCAAGAAAATCCATTTCTGCCCCCTGGACCCCGACCATGGCTTGTGAACCCCGTTTTGTGCTAGGTTTGGGGGGAAGGGCTGGATGGACATGGCTTTTGGGAGGGGGGGTGTCTCCAAGGGGGCTCAGGGTGAGACGGCCCCCCCTTTTCTAGGGGAGAGGGAAGGGCAGGGGGCGGGGTTCCCTGAGATCTGGGGTGTTCCCCCCCTTCTGAAGCCCCCCTCCCCCACTACCCCTCCCCTTTCCTGGAACCCCGTACCTCGGGGTGGGGGGGGAAGGAGAGAGATCATTCAGGGAGTGCCGGGAGGAGGGGCGGGCTGGGAGCCCGGAGGCCTGGGTCCCGGCTGGAGGTGGGGCGTTGAATGGGAGGGGTTTCAGGGTATAGGTCAGTACGGGGAGAAGAGGATGGGTCCGTGCGCCGTTCGGATGGGCCCAGGGGCCGGGTGGAGCAGGGGGTGGGTGATCGGCGGCCCCTGAAGAAGAGGTGCGGCTGGAGCCGGGCGCAGGGACAGCGGGGAGCCTGCTGCCGCTGCCATTACCGCAGCCACCGCCAGGGGGCTGGGGAGCAGGCCACCGGCCAGGGACTTGGGCAGCTCCTTGGAGAAAGTCAGCGTGCCCTGCAGGGGTCGGGGGAGGAGGCGGGAAGAGAAGTCATTCTTTGGCCCTGCAAACCCCACCTCACCCCAGGTGGCCCGCGTCCCCTTCTCTTGCTCCACTGTGGGGGAGAACCCACTGCCGAATTTTCCAGGGCCCAGGGCCTTACCGCTAGCTCCGCGGCGCCCCTAGGCTTCTTGTGACGGCTCAGTAACGGGTTGGGCTTCCCGGCCACGCCATCTCGGTGCCGCCGGCTGGAAATGTGCTGCAAGGGTGAGTGGGTTAGGGGCCTGTGAGCCCCAAGGAAAGGTGCAACCCCCAGGTGGCAGGGCCATAAAACTGGCAATCACAGCCCAAGTACGGGGCCCCACCCCTTCTGTGGAACCAAGGGATGATGACCCTGTAGAAGAGCCCTCATTCACAACCTCTCCCTTTCTGCTTAGCGGGTGGAACTCCCCAGAATTCCTGGGACGGGCCTTGGACCCACCTGTTTCAGTTGGACCTCCGAGTTGACCTTGACATTGCAGATCTCACAGTGGAAGGTTCGGTCCTGGGCAGGGGCCTCTGGCTCCCCAGGAGTGGTAGGCCCCAGCCTAGGGTAAGCTTTGATGGGGCCCAGCCCACTTCGGGCCTCCAGTATTGTCTTGTGCTTAGTACCTGAAACCCACAGAAGGCAGGAGGTAAGGAGTGAAGGAAAAATTCTCCAGGCCTATTAGGCCTCAAATACCCACATTCCCAATTACAATATGGGAGGCATCAAGAGTGGGGGGTTTCCAAGCCCCTTGGGATCCTCCCACCCAAGCACAGGGTGAGTCAGGGAAGAGTCCTAGATAAAAAAAAGTAAAGTAAGGAGGAGGACTGAGGAAGTAAGGGGCTAAGGAATAGAGATGATTACGGAGAGATAAGCTGGCAGGTAGGTCTTGGAGGGTATGGGGGTATTAGAAGTTAGGGGAGTTAGGATGTAGGGAACAGAAGTGAGCTGAGGACCGGGAAGTAAGGGTGGGGGCAAAGGAGTCCATACCTTTGTTATGCGCCTCAAGCTGGGACAGGGAATTCACTGCCACTTTGCACAGAGCACAGTAGAGCAGCCGCTTGGCCTTCTCCTCCTCTTCCTTGCTACCCCCAGGCAGGGGAGCTGGGGCTGGAGTCCCCCCTTCACCCTTGGTTGCACCCTGACCAGTCTCTGGAACACTGGGAGGGGATGGGGAGCCAGGCTGTTTCTCTGGGGATGCTGGGGCTGGACCCAGTCCATTCTCCATGGAAACTGTTGTTGTGGGAGAAACACAGGGGTCACCCCAGATGGCTTTTGAAGAAGATTCTTTATGTGGAGGAGACCCACCCCCATTTCCTGGAGGGCAAGAGCCCAGGAGTCCCCACCCTGTGACAACATGCATGCTCTCATGCTGGGCCAGAGCCAGATGTGGTCCAGCTGCTGCAGGCTCGGTGTGAGACTGACTAAAATGTCTGGCTCACTCTCCATAAGCTGCGAATGACGGGGGTGAGGGTGTGGGGGTAAGGGAGGGACAGGCTGGGAGAGGGTTGTCCAGCCCCACTGGCATCCCCTTCAGGGTGAAGCTGGTAGCCAGTGTAGCCAGGGGGAGAGGCATAGAACAAGGATTCACCCCTCAGTGGTCTGCCAGCTAGCCTGGGCTTGCTGCCTGTCCAGCCCCTTCCCAGAGTCCTAGCCAGTCCCCCGGGAGGCATGCCAAAGAACTCTAGGAAGGCACAGAGGCAGGATGACCAAGGAGAGGTCGGGAGAGACAGACACAGACAGAGCAAAGGGAAACAGAAACAGCAGAACCGGAGAGGGATGAGACAGGGATGAGGGCTGCTCTATAATTCATGGCTCGATTAAAGATGCACAGGCCCTAGGCCTCAGCGCTGGGTTCTGGCCACTGTACAGGGGAAACTTTAGCGCTCCCATTCTTGCTCCAGCAGCCGATCCAGTTTCCGGGTTATGAGGAGGCTGCTGGTGGGGGTGGGGAGCTGGTGAGAGGGGACCTTCTGGCCCCTGCACGCGTCCATTTGCTTGTCCATAGTGTGGTATTTCCCCTTTATTTCACTTACTCATTTCTGACATCCTTTATCTCCATCTCAATCCACACTCACCTCTCAGTCTGGATAGGACTTCATAGCTTACAAAAGCAGGGCAAGTATCATTAACTCCTTAGAGAGATACCATAGGAACTAAGCGAGGTAATATGTATAAAGCACCTAGAGCAGTGCTACTGAAGAAATGTTACCTACCACCACCGTCATCATCCCTATTTTATTGAGATGCTATCAAATTAACCCAAGACAATTAGGCTAAGAAGCAGCCAGAGCACAGTTAGAACTCAGCTCACCTGCCCACCTTCTCTGTGCATTGCCGAGGGATGGTGTGTGTGTGCGCGTGTGCACGTGCTGAGAGTAGGGGACTGTTCCCAAGCTGGTGGTACGGATACTTGGTTCTCATTCTGCTTAGGATGGGGCAGGAAGGACAGGCAAGGATAAGGAGGAAATGGGCTGCTGGGCCTCTCTGTAATTGGCCATAACTGACACCTGATGTGGTAATCCCAGGATGGGGGTGGCTCGTATCTTCCTATCTTGCTATTCCTTTTTTCCAGTTTCTTGTCTGGGAACATGTGTGAAGATGGCCACTAGCCCTGAGGGAGAAAGAATCTCAGAGTTGTCTTTTGTAAACCCTGGAAATACCTCAAAGACCTGAAAGGAAAGAAAACTCTGGCCCCAAGAGGTCAAATGATCTACCCAAGATCATGCGGAGTGCTGCCTGGGTTTCCTGGACTTTCAGTCTCCCCTGAGGGGAGCCTCATTGGGCAAGCCCTCAGATATCCTGACTCCTTCCCTACCCCTCTTCCCAAAATGTAGGATTTAGATGTGATGGTTCCCTTTCTCTTGAGGAAGTTTGCCAGGGGGCCTCACCCTAGCCCCTTTCTGAGTCACTGGGTGGTGGGGAGGACAGACAGTGGGAACTCTGTTGTGAGGAGCTGGGGTGGGGGTGGGGAGACAGGATGGAAATTCTGTATCATTGTACTTGGCTTCAGGATTCACCTTGGATGGGGGTGAGGGTGAGGTGGGGGCTGAGGAAGCGAGAGATGAAAGCAGAGTTCTGGGACGTGGGGAAAGAACAGAGGAGACAAGATCAGCTGATGAATATGGGGGAGTCAGACATACCTGAGCGAGGGGCTACGCCATCCCCATTTGGGGGGGTGCTGCCTGGGGGAGCTGTGTCTCCAGCTTCCCGGACACCAGGCTCCCTGCCTCGGGTCTTGGCAGCCTCAATGCCTTTGACTCTTCGGGCGTGGCGATTACCCTTGTAGTGTGCCTCAGCCTGGCTCTGTGGGGATGGAGGAAGAAAATGGAAACTGAGATCACCTTTCATCTGACAATTCTCCCCACAGAGCTCCTTTAGGTCCTGGGGCAGTCTCAGCAGGATGCAGTGAATCTCTCCCTACACTGGTGAGATGTAAAGCCCCATGCCAAGGAGCCCAGCTTATCCCTGGGGCTTGGACTAGCTTCTCAAGTTTGAGTCCCTGGGAACCTGGAGCCCTACCTAACTCAGGCTCCACCCGCTACCACGCCCATGGCTTGGTTGCTGACTCAGGCTTCCCACCTAGCTGTGAGGTGAGGGAGGACTCCACACCTACAGAATCCTAAATGGGAGGGGCCTAGCAATCATGCCCGTGGGCATCCTCTTAGACCCTGGGCCTGTGTCCCCTGGTCCCAGAATTCCGCCTATGCCACTTCCACCCTCAGTCTGGGCGTCCCAGAAGCTCTGACGCCTGGGCTCTACACTGACTACTGCCCCTGGGTCTCATTTTCCCTGAAGCCTCTACAGACACCCTTGAGGACCCTGGCCCCGAGCCCAGCTCTGGAGACAGAGAAAGCAGCAGAGACAGCTGTCAAAACAGAGCCGCTTGGTTGGGGAGGGTTGGAGAGAGCAAAAAGAGGGGAGGACTGCCTGCTATTGGCCCCCACCCTTCTGGTCTTCCCCCCTCCACCAGGGAGTGGAGCCTGGGTTGGGAGAGGGGATGCCTGGGGTTGAGGTGAAGGGGAGGCCTAAAGCTGGGTTGGTCCAGGCTCCACACCCCCCCCACCGTACACACCCCCTGCTAAGAATGTACAATGCTGGAGCTACAAGGTCATCCAGACAGGAATAGCGTAGAAAAAAGATGTGGATAGGCAGAAAAGATTGACAGCCCAGGGTGGAGTGGTGGTGTGCAGGGCCTGGCAGCATGGTATGTACACGTGTGGACTGGGTAGAGAAACGGAACATGCTTTATTTTCTCCTACTCAGCAGAATGAGGCTCTGCCCTTTTTCTTTAAAAGCTCTTAGAACCTGCACCTAACAAAGCCCCCTCTAGACCCACACAGAAGTCACGAGGGAGCCTCGGAAAGAGAAAATCTGGGAGGCCAGATACCTAGGTTCTGAGTTCTTGACGGCTCTTCCCCATGGGAAAGTCCCATGGAAGGGAGTAGGGGCCAGGCTTTGTGTGTGATTTGGGGGGAGAGGGGTGGAGAGGAGGAAGCCATGAGGTTAGAGGGAAGTGGGTGAGCCAGGGGAGGAGTTCAGCAGAGGCCACCGAGGGCACAGGCTCTACAGGGGAGCCAATAACCTAATGCAGTTCTGCTCCCAAGGACCAGCGGGCCAGAGGCCACGTTCCTACCCAGACACTGATGGCCACCTGTGTTCCAAGAAGTTCTGAGTCAGGGATACACCAGTCCCTAAGGGAGGGAGGGCTCAGCCTTAGCAGACTGGTGTACTTCATGCTGAAATACAGTCATCTCTAGACTTTTCAAGTGCCTTCTAGCATTCTGTGCCCCTCTTACAGTACGAGGTTCCCTGCTCTTCTGTTGTCCCCTTAATCCCTGCCCCTTCCCCAGAGCTCCCAGCCTATGTCCTCCCCCAAGATCCCCTGGCTTGGCCGTTCCTGACCCATTGGCTGGATGAGTAACTGGGTTTCTTACCTGAGAATTGAAGCGGATCTGACAGACATTACAGGAAATGATGGGCCGCTTGGTTTTGAGCAAGGGTCCCCCAAAAGTGTGGGAAAGCACGGCCTTCTGTACAGGGTCCATCTGTGGAGGCAGGCTAGGGTGAGCCAGGAGTTCCAGCACAGGCTCGTGTCCACCATCCCCCCAGTGCCAGCAGCTGGGCGAACCAAAGCCCCCAGCCTCCTGCCTATCCCTCAGCGTGCCTGAGGGCTCTGAGTCTCAGTCCTCCCAGATTCTCTCCCAGCCCAATCTTTATAGCACTAGAAAGGACCCGAGGGATCACCTGGCCCAGTGCTCCCATTTGACAGAAAGTAGAAGTGGTGTGCTTACGGTCACACCATAAATTAACAGCAGAGCTGGAACTTGAACCTGGATTCCTGTCTTGGTCCATCATACCATGAAGATCCAACTCTGTCACCCTGAACTATAGGCTGATCCACCACAGGCCCACTGACAGGAAGTCAAGCACCTCAGATCCTAGGGCCTTCAGTTAAGGCCTTTTTGGTCTCCCCTCTGGGGCAAGACTGTCTCTACTAAGCCAAGCTTCTGGTCCCAGAAGACAGATGTTTCCAACTTCCCGTCTCTGGGCTCCAGTTTACCTTAACATACTCACTCCCTGAACCTCTTTAAGGCAACAGCTTCTAGAGGGAGTAAAAGAACTCAGCAGAGAGTAGGCTCTAGCAAATAATGGGGAATAAGTGGGGGAACATAAGAAGCTAGGTTGGCCTGAGGTAGCCCAGAGATCTTCGGAACTCTCACTCTCTCTCCCTGATCACAGGGCTTCTGGGGCAGGGTTGTAGGGCTGGGCGGGATTAGAAACAGTCTCTGCCCCCACCCTGGGTCAGCAGATGTCTTTGCAATCTCCTGCCAAGAGTTCACGTGAGGAGGGGAGAGGATGGGAGTTTCTCTCTGAGGCCTTTCGCTATCAGAGGATGAAGCCAGGGGCCTAGAGGCATAAAAACTGCCTCCTTGCACAGTCGTCCATCCTCCCTTCTGGCCCCTAGGCAGCCAGGGAGAGGCAAATCTGGAATGCAGCTCAGGCCCAGGAGGGTTCGGTGATCCTCCTGGACGTTCCTCTAATTTGGTTCTCATAAATATGGAACCAAATTAGAGCGGAAATCTTATCTTCCAGGTGGAAGGATGGATTAAAAAACAGTTGCTGGGGACTTGATGGGGGCACTTCTTAGCTCCTTAGCGGAGCCCCTCCCTGAGCCTAGGACTTCATGGTTCCTAGTGAGACACCAGAGTGAGAGACAGGAATGTGAAGCAGAGGGAGGAAGGCGATTCAAGTCTGGAAAGCCCACATGTCCTGTCTTCCCCTATGTTCTCCCCAGTATTCTCATTGGCTGGTTGGGGGTAATGTCAGGAAAGGAGTTTTAACATCTCTGTGAAAAGCACTGTCCCCTTTGGTAGTGGTAAGAGGCTGGAACCACGACCAGGTTCAGATAAATGGTCTGACAAGTGTCAACCTCTTGGCCTGCCCTTGGCGGGACACAGCCCCTCTCAGTGGCTCACTTTTCACCTCCCGAAAGCCCAGGACCTATTCAAGGAATGGCCAAAAGGAGAGAATGGGTGTGTCTGTGTGGCTAGGCAGGCTGTGATCAATCTGTGCATGGGTGGAGTGTGAACGAGTGTCACGTGCTGTGTGTGTATCATTTATGTATCAACATTTCTGTGTTGGGGGTTCTGCCGACACCGTGAATGCCCAGGTTGTGTAATCTTCAGCTGTGTGTTTATCTGTGTAAATGTATGATGTGTTTGGCAGACCAAGTTGGAGACCAGCTTTAATCAGAAAAAGGAGAGAGATGACTGCTTTCGGGTCTCAATCTCTAGACTTCGGTCCTCCCTATTCAGAGACCCCCCAATTCTGCCCCAGGGTTCCCCTCAGCCCCTAGGCTTCCTCACATGCTGTGTGGGGAATGGAATTCAGCCCAAACAGAAACCCAATCTGGGCTAGGAAACCCAAGTAGATTAGAATAATAGGGAGAGAGTAGCGGGATGGAGAGCAAAGAGCAAAGCCTCCTGATTCTGTCTATGCCCCACTCCATCACCCCAGCCTGCTCCCCTGAGTGGCTTGAGGACCCAGTGCCCTGAGGATGACTTGTGGGCTGACCATCCCAACATCCATCCCCTGAGAATGGTCCCTGCCCTACTTGAGTCCTTCCTCCAGGGTTAGAACCTTTTCTCTTACACAACCCCCTTCTCAGGTTTAAGTCCATAAATACCAACTAGGGGCGGGGGTAGGCAGGGAAGAAGGCATTAACCCAGTCAGGTGGGTCCTTCCCACCCTCTCTTCCAGGAACTGAGGAGACACCAGGCTGAAGTGAGGGCTCCTGGCCCAATCCCTGCGCAGGTGGAATGTGAGCTACTGAAGTGCTGCTTCAGGCCAAGGTCAAGAGGCCCTGGTGACCTAGATGAGGGCTCTCTGGGGATGGGAGGAGGCCAACACCTCCCAGAGCCCATTCCACTCCAGAGCCCCTTCCCTGCGATTTTGGCCTAGGAACTGCCTGGAAAGGTCCACAAAATGGTCCCCTTCCACCGGCCCTCCAACAGCAGACGTGAAGGGGAGCTGCTCCCTGGAGCTGGGACATAATGAATCGGGAAGGGCAAGGGGGAGGAAGGGGGAAACCAGATCAGGAACACGAGGCGGGGGGGTCTGTGATTATATTTCCTTCCATTGCCCTTTATCTGATTGTATCTGCTGCCCCTCGTTTGACCACCCCACTTCCCCACCCCCCAAAATATAGGCAAAAAGGGAAAGGGGGGAATCTTAGCGATGAGAAGACCTGAGGGACAGGGCAGACAGAAATAGGAAAGAGAGGGAGCTAGGGGGTGTCTAAGCAGGTGGAAGCTGGTGGGGGAGGGATGCTGGAAGGAGAGACTGGGATGGGGTCAGGGCTGGATATGAGGGATCTAAGCGGCATGTTAATTTCAGGGTAGGTGTAGAACCTGACGGGATGTCTGAAGCTTTGGGGGACTCCTAGGATCTGAGAAGCAGAGTCTGGGGTATCCAGGTATGGTGGCAGCAGTCTGAGGGCGCCAGCTAGGATCCAGAGATTGGTTGGGGCCGCGCCGGTTGTGGGGGATGGGCCGGATAACCCGAGGACCAACGAAGGGAGAGGTAGTCAGCCCCGCAGGGGCGGGCGGGGATGGGGTGGGGGTGGGGGGCGCTGCGGCAGCAGCGGGAGCCAGGGAGAGCGGAAGGAACGGGTGGCTTACCCTGCGGGACCCCGGGGGCCGCGGCTCCATGGCCTGGGGTGGCGGACCCGGGCGGGGGCCTCGAGCCTGGCCGGGCCAGGGAGGCCAGGGAAGCGGCTCTCGTTGCCCGGGTGGCTCGGGGCTGTGCGGCCGGGCCGGCCCGGAGAAGGGGAGGCGGTGCCGGCCGGGACCGGACCCGCCCCAGAGGCGGGGCCGAAGGCGGGCCGAGGGCGGGGGCGGGCATAGGGAGCCTAAGAGGGGTGAAGAGGGGCTAGGGCGAAAAGAGGGAGGAGAGTCCATGTCCAGACGCTCTTTCCAGGGAAGACCTAGTCGTGGTGTGAGGGGCCGCTCAGCCTGGAGATGGAGCATTGACTAGATGACCTCGGCTTTCTTCAGCTGGGGACCCTTACTGGGTCTAGTGTCCCCACCAATCCTATGGACGATCCTGTTTCTCTAGCTCGGACATTTTTCCTTTCTTTCATCCCTTCTTCCTTGACCCTTTCTCCTCTGCTGACAGCCCCTTTTCCGAGTCCCCAGACCATCCTTCCCCTGCTCCCTCTGCACACGGGCCCTGTGACTTTTTACATGCCACTTTCTCTACTAGGGATGGGAAACCGAGCCCAAGTAGCTATGTGTAAGGCACTGCTCTGTCAGTGACTCTGAACGGTTGGAGCTGCGGGCACCTACCCTACGGCAGAACCGACCTCAGGCTAGAGATCTCGTTCCTAACCTCTCCTACCTCCTTCCCTCGCCCGCCACCTGCTGGAGAACGAGGTTCCCTAAGAGTTTATGCTTCGTGTACTTACTGCCCTCTGGCGGTTGAGTGGGGGCAGCATTGGGGGACGAGGGGCAGGAGGGCAGAGTAGCCCACTCCCCTGCACACCTCCTCATCCTCTCTGGACAGGTTCTAGGATTCCCTCTCTTACTCTGGATCTCACCACCTCCCATTCCACACAGGGGAGAGAGACGAGTGAAGCAGGGGACTGGATGTAGATAGAGAAAGGCTGTCTTTGGGAGACTGTGAGGGATGTCCAAGGGCAGAGGGGCACATAATGCAGGGAGGGGTCAAAGGGGTAGGAACTGCTCAGTTAGGAGAGCGATCTGGAGGAGGTCTTAGTCCAGGGAGGAAGAGACTGCCACAAATAATAGTAATACCACCACCAGCAAATGTTGATTGAGCTCCTGGAAACTGCCAGCCTCTGTACTAAACTTTGTGTGGATTATCTAATTTAATCTTCACAGCCACTATTCTAAGTACTATTATTATCTTTATTTTATAGATAAGGGAACTGAGGTTAAGTAATTTGCTCAAGGTCATAAACTAGGAAGTGGCTGCACTGGGATTTGAATTTAAACCTGGGCAGCCCGACTACAAAGCCACGTTCCTAACTGCTGCACGGTACTGCCAAAGGCCCGTCTGCAGCTTTTTTGCAGTCCTCCTTCCCCTGCAGAATTTGACACTATTGATATAACCCATCACACTCTCTCCCTTGGCTTCTCCAACTCTACAGGAACCTGGTTCTATAATTCTGTCCCCACCCCCTCCAGTGGCTCCTCCATTTTCTTTGCTGCAGCCTCCTCCTGTTCCCACTACCTAATTCTGCTTATTCCCCAAGGTTGAGGCCTTGGCCATACTATCTTTCTCTCGCTGATGCTCCCTTAAATAAAAATAATAGCAATAATGTAATAATCATAGCAGCTAACACTAATGGAACCTTCACTTTGTGCTGGCATCATGATTATGCAGTATGATTCTCATAACCTTGTGAACTGGTACTATTACTATCTTATTTTACAGCTGGTAAAACTGAGGTTCAGTGTGGTTAAGTAATTTGCCTAAGGTTACACAGCCCGTACTTTTAGAATATCAATTCAAATCCTACCAGTCAGATGCCAAAAGTGGGTGCTGCTGAATACCTTGCTGCCCTCTCCAAGCTTATCCGCACTCATGGCTTTAAATTGCTAGTGCTCACTCCCCAGTAAAGGCAGTGGAGCTCTGAATCCTGGGGGAGTCAGAAGCCCTGGATTATCCATGGGAGTCACTAAGTAGCTTCGTGACCTTGGGCAAGTCATTTAACCTCTCTGGATCATTATTTCCTTGTCTATAATACGGGGGAAATGATTGGAGACTTGAGGGTAAGTATGAATCGGGTATTTAGATGAAGGAAAATTTCCCCAGAACCTTCTGCTCTAGTTACACCCAATCAATTGCATGTTCTCCAGTGCTCTTTTTTTAGACCTTGTTCATGCTATTTGCTTCTGTCTGGAATGTTCTCTAAGGCTCCTTTTAAAAATCCTACTACTAATTCTTCAAAGCCCAAATCATATGTCACCTGCTGCATATTCAGTCCCTTTTTCCTCTTCTCTCTTTTGCTCCTGCTTAGCTCAGGTTGATCCCAGCAAGTCTTTCTTGACACCCTCTTGGGCTTCCATACAAGCTAAATGCCTCTGACACAGCTCTTCTCACACTCTAAGGTAACTGTTAACATGTTATCTTTTCTACTAAACTGTGAGTTCCCCAAGGGTGTGAACTAAATTTTGTGTCCTTGACACTAGGCACAGCCCCCAGCATATAGTAGGTGCTCAAAATAAATTTTGTTTTGTGCACTTGAATCATTGTTAGTGTCTGCTTCCCAATATTTGTTAATTCTTCCTTTGGTTTGCATCACAGATCACCGCACGTATATCTATATTGCCCCCCGAATATAAGCTCCTTCAAGACTGGACCATATCATATTCACCCTCACGTCTCCATCATACCTAGAGCAGTGCCTTGCTTAGAGTAAGTACTCATTTTTCTTATCTGTAAAATGAGGATAAAATCACAGCTACCCCATGCGGTTGCTATCAAGATTGAGATGTGAAAAATACCTTGTACACGTCAAAGTGCAGTACAAATATTGGCTTAGATTCTTCGGGAGGAGTTTGGAGGAAGCGACTGTGGTATTAAGAGAACTCTATTTGGAGTCACAGGCTACGGGTTCAAATCATACATCAGGCACGTATTGTGTCACCTTAAATAAATTACTAAACCCTTCTGAGCCTCAGTTTCTATCTTCCCACATGTCAAAAAGGAAAAATGTCTGCCCCTTTGGGTTGTGGTGAGGATTAAATGAGAGCATGTATAGAAACATCTACCACAGTACCTGGTTCATAGCTGATGCTCAATACATGTTTGCAGCTGAATATGGTTTGATGGTGGGTTATGGGAGTTGAATAAGGCTGACTTCCCCCAAACTTTAGCTGTAGCCCAGTCTCTGGGCCCTAAATTCTAACTGTCTGCTCAATGTTCCACTGGTATACCAAGTCACCGTGTTCTAAAGGGGATTCGGCAGCCTCATGCTGGCCTGTCTTCCTCCTCTCACCCTCGACGCCTGTCAAGGTGACTTCTTCCTCCTAGTCACAGAGACCTGAACCCTGGAGTCATCCTTGACTAATCCTCTCTCTTCTCCTCAACTCCCAAACACTGGTTGGTCACCATGGTCTGTCAATATTTCCTTGGAAATACATTGCTCATCTCTCTTCCTCTCTACTCACATTGCCAGTGTCACTAAACACCCACTAGTGCAGTACTCCAGGCTTCCCTATAAGCCCACATTGCTGGGACAGCCTCCTAATTGGCCACTCTCCTCCAGCCTCTGCTCCCTTCCATCCAGCTGCTGCACTCACCTTCCTTAAACATTGCTCTTATCAAGTCACTCTTCTGCTCAAGAATGGATAATGGCTCTCTATTTCATATTGTTTTAAATGTAGACAACTTTACCAGCTCTCCAAGACCAACCCTGCTGACCCTACCCACCCAACTATGGACTCGAGAGAGCTAGAATTTACAAATAGACAAGTTTGCTCGTGCTGGTTCCCTCTTTCTGGATATTTTATAACCCTCCCACTTCCCTATAGTCACTACCACCAATCCAGGTCTCCATGCTTCTCTAAAGAGTGGACTACGTGAGATGAGTTATAACACACCTAGCACAGTGTCTAGCCCATAGCAAGACCTCAGCAAATATTAGCTATTATTGTTATTTTAATAATATACCCGATAGCCAACAATACTTATGACTGACTAGAAGGGAGAGGGGATTCTAAAAAGAGATAAGGAATTAGATACAAGGGGAAGAGAAGAGGAAAAGGGTGGGTCCGAGGGAGAGCTGAGGTCACAGGAGGGTGGAGAAGGCTGGCAGCCTGCTACTCACAGTGCTGTAGTTGCTAAAGAGGCCCAGGGTGGGGGCCGGCTCCAGTGGGAAAGGCAGGATTTGCTTGAGGTCCAGCGGGGGCTGCATGATGGGGGTCTGCCGTAGCAGAGGTAGGGGCCCTGCCCGGCTCAGGCTGCCTGAAGGGCAGAGAAAACATTATGTGAGGCAGAAAGATAGAAGACCGTCTCTCCCACTCCCCAACTGAGGCCCCCACATGCAGAAGGATGACCCCCATGCACACGCACTTCCACTGCTTGCTGGCTTCGGAGCAGTGGAGCACGGTGCCCTGTGGGTCTGGGGGAGGGTGCAGACCAGTCCTTCCCTTCTGGGTTGTTTTCATTTCCTCTTTCTCTAGCCTCCCTCCTCCAAGACCATTAGGCATTAAACAGACCCAGGAAGAGCACAGACCTCTGCAGACTGCTTGCTGGACCAGCAGGACTTTGGAACCCTAAGCCCCTGGCCACTCCCTTCTTCTCGTTTTGCTTTCCCCCAGGGAATCCCAAAAGCTAGGTTTTGCCCCAAGGAGAATAGCTGGGTGGGTGATTCATTCCACTGCCCAGAGGGGAATATTGAGGCCTATATTTGCAGGAGGGCTACAGAATCTTTCAGGACCCCAAGGAGTTATGATTTTGTCACAACAGTAATTCTTAATTAACTGTCAACAACTGTGGGGGTGGGCAGTAGGTGAGTGGCATTTGCTCTGGGAGGTGGACCACCTGGGGCCCTTTTAGAGCCCCTCTCCCAACCTTCCTGTCTTCCCCCATGCCCCTCTCCCTAACCGGGAGTGTTCAGCTACAGCTTGGCAGGAGGAACTACAACCCAGCTTCTGGGAGGGGAATGCCTTGGTCTGACCCAAAGGGGAAATGAAAGTACAGACCAGCCACTCCACTACGCCCCTCCCCACTCAAATGTTCTTCTCCTCCCTCCAGAACCATGGGAGGAACCCCAGTAGGCTCCAAAGGGGTGGCCCAAAGACCCTCAAGACCCCTCTGGGCTTCCGCTGGCCTAGCTCCCTTCCCTGTCCACCAGTTGGGAAACTCGGGCTGCCCTTTGCTGCTCCAGCAAGTCCCTGCTAGCAACAGGGGTTCTTAGGAACAAAGGCAAAACTAGGAGGCTACAAGCTTGGCCCGGTCCTCCCTTGACCTTACTGGGGCAGAGGGTCCCCCAGATCCTTTCTTGCTCCCTCCATAGTGTCTGCCCCTTCTCATACCTTTAGTTTCTGGTGCCTGCTGCCCCCAGGCAGTGGCCTGGCCCTGGCCCCCCAGGGGCCTGGGCCTGACAGTGTCCCCTTCTCTTGGTTCTGCCCCCTGCCCTCTCCCTTGCCAGCAACCCCCCCAGTCCAGTCCGTAGAATCAGCCAATCAGAGTCCTGCAAAAGTGGGGCAGAGGGGAGGGCGGGGGAGCAGGGATTAGGGGAATCGGAGGCGAGAGGGAGGGGGCGGGGAGGACTCAGGCACAGCTGGGGGCAGGGAGCTGGTCCAGAAAGGTCTGGAGGGGTCTGTCTCTTCCACCCACTGCCAGGACTGGGTAGCCACGGTGCCTGAGTCAGAGCGGGTCAAGGCTGCAGGAGTGGGCTCCAGGAGTCTAAAGGTTGAAGGGAAAGGGAAGATGCTTGGTTTGGGCCCTTGGGCATCTAGGGGTCCGTACACGCTGTGTCCATTCCCTCTTTTTTTTTTTTTGTACACCCTGTGTCCATTCTCTCGGAGCTGGGGTCGGGTAGAAGGAGAGGACGGAGAGAAAGATACAGACAGATAAGAATAAGTAAGAGGGAATGGAAAAGACAGATAGAAGCAGGAAAAAGTGACTGAAAAGGGGGACATAGACACAGAGTGAAAAGGAAAGAGAACAATGGAGAGATGGAAGAGAGTGAAATGAGAGAGAAAAACAGGGACATTGCTGAAAAGCTAGACACACAGCTAGAGACTGGGGCAGAAATACCAAAGGACAGAAAACAGAGCAAGACAGGGAGAGACAGACAGAGACAGACAGACTGATGGGGTTGTTCAATCATCTCCCCTTTCTTGTCTGTCCCCTCATAGCTGCTTTTCTCTGCACCCCACCCCCGCCTGCCTGGCACACAAGACCAGGGCAGCCTTAACGAGCCCCGGGTGGCATCAGGAATGGTGAGAGAAACCTGAGCACTCCCAGAGTCCCAGGCACCCAGCAGCCACCCTTAGCAGCTGGTTTGGGGTTGGCACTTGCCCCGCCCCAGAGTACCAGAGACAGCAGCTCCACTTCTTGACCCTTTCCGGGGTTGAGTATTATCACATTGAATCTCTGAGGTACTAACAATTTTAGGGAGGTTGCTGATACTGTTTTTTCCATTTGACATATGAAGAAACTGAGGATCAGAGAAGTTGAAAACTTGACTGATGTCACACAGCTTATAAGTATCAGAGCTGTGATTTAAATCAAGATCTGTTGCACCCTATAGCAAATTCTTTCTTTGTTACATAACCCCGAAGGACTCCAATCTAACTCTGAAGCAATGATCTGAGTGAGTGCAGGCTTCCATCTTAGTCAATGAGAGGAAGGGGAGAGCAAGTTCCATGCACTTTCTGTGATTGGAGGAAACCAGGTAGCAGCCACTCAGTTTCCTATAGCCAGCAACTCATCTTTTCCACTCACATGAGCCCCTGGGGGAAGCAGGTTACCAAGGGTGGGGGTGGGGTGGGAGGAAGGGGTGAAACGAGGATGGAGTAAGGGAAAGAAGCAAGGTGGGCAGGGGGGCAGATGGCAGCTTATAGGACAAGTGGACAGAAGCAGGGTTCTTTGTTTCAGTTAGTCTGAGACTTACTTCCCTCCCCCACCTCTTTTCCATGAATAATAGTAGCCACTTTCTGAGAGATATAGTTGCCACTATATGCCCATCACTATACATACATAGACTCCCTGCAGATAGAGCCACTGCTCACTAGCCAGGTGACTAGCTAGTTCCTCAGACGCTCTCAGTCTCCTCTCTCATTTGTTAAATGAGAGCAACAGTACCTGTCTCATGGAGTTGTTGAGAGGATTGGACAAATCCATGTAAAGTGCTGGCATGCCACAAGGGAGCTCAATAAATAAATGTTTGCTAAATAAATTAATCTTTATCTTACAGATGATGACGATCAGCTCAGAGAGGGGGAGTTAGTTAACTACGGTCACACAGCTAGTGAGGGATTTGAACCTGGGTGTCTGGCTCTAGAGAAAGGACTTTCAAGCACTACACATTTCTGGGTAGACTAGGGATGGGAGGGGGCAAAAGGCAGGAATATAGTAAGGACTGGGGAAACAGGAAATGAAGGAAATTCAGGGTTTCTTTAAAAAAAATTTTTATGTTGAGAGAGGGGAAGGAAGGGAGAAAGAGAGGGAGAGAAACATCAATGTGTGATTACCTCTTGAGCACCCTCTACTGGGGACCTGGCCTGCAACCCAGGCATGTGCCCTGACAGGGAATCGAACTAGTGACCCTTTGGTTTGCAGGTTGGCACTCAATCCAATGAACCACACCAGCCAGGGTGGAAATTCAGGGTTTCTGTTCTTTGGCTAGGTGAGGGCTTCACGCAGGCTTGGAAGAGGGAGTGGAGAGCAAACTGGAGTGTGTGTGTGTGTGTGCATGTGGGTGTGCGAGCGATCTTGCTCAGGCAGGCAGGGCAGGGCAGGGAGGAACTGGAGCCTGGCTGGGGCAGGTCACTCCAGGGGGTAGCTCATTAGAGTAATTACCTCCAGCAGATACAGCCCCACCCAGCTATGTGGGTAACTGCCGAAGGCTTTATTAAAGACAGTTCCCAATGAACTTTAGAGGGGTAAACTTTCAGACCCTTGGATGGATGTCGGTCTGTCCATTTCTGTGCTCTTGCTTGACCTAGGCACTCTGATCCTACTCAGGCTTCCCCTCTGGCACCAAGCCACAGCTGACTCCTATCCTACTGGGGTCTGGTCTTTTTCCCCTCAGAAATTCTGGCCGGGTAGGAGTCCCAGGCCCTTGGCTATCTTAGGTTCGGTCTGAGGCTTCAAGCCCTCGTGGTAAAGAATGGGAGTGTCTGCCATGAGCTGGCTCAGGGAGTGGCCCAGTACGGGTAGGAACATGAGCCAGGAAAGGTGTTAGGGTAGGGCTGTGGGTTAGTCTTGGTCTGGAGAATGAGCCAGGATAAGATTCAAATTAGACAGAGGTATTGGGATTATGGTTGCAAGTTTTGCTAGGACCCAAGGTGGTGAAAAGCATGAGGAACTAGACTCAGGGGTCAAGGGAAAAATTGGATTGGAGTCTGGACTGGGATCTCTTCTCTAATCCATCTCTTTTCCTGCTCAGGCCTTTTGGCCTCTTTTACTTCCCCAGAATAGCCTAATATTGGGGATCAAGGGGAGAGCCTTGAAACCCTGGGCCTTGCCTTCTTGAGCAAGTCCCATGTGCAGGTCTCCTTCAGTCTCAATTTCCCCCATCTCGGCAAAAGGCAGGCTGAGGGCTGGAAAAGCTTTGAAGTCAAAGATGAAAGTAACAAGGGGATGATTATGAACAACTACTCAAAACATCATCCCTAATATCCCTGGGGTGGAAGTGGGTGGAGGGCGGGGCCAAAGTGAGAAGGTGGCCAGGAAGGGAAGAGAGGGAAAAAAAACAACCCTGAGACATCCTCAAAAATCTGACAGGAAAGGGCCTCTTTCAATGGCTCCTCCTTCACCATACCAGGCGCCCAGCTGGAGAGGACAGTTAGAAGGACCTGGAATAGGGAATCTGAGCCCAGAACCACCACTTTAAACCTGGGCCCCCAGGCTGGCATGGGCCACATGCACCTAGACTCAGTAGACCTCAGCATTCAGAACCTGAAAACCTTAGTATGTGCCGTGAGGGTCGGGCCTGATCCCAAGGTGGCAGTTTCTTCCCTCGTCCCTTCTTTCCTCAAAGAGGGCTAAGATATATGGGCCTGGGCCACCAGGCTTCCTGCCCCTCTATGATTGGGCCCAAGGAGGGACTTAATTACAGTGTCCTCCAGGGAGATGTGGTGGAGGTCCAACTGGCAGTCCAGGTATTCTTCTTGTGGTGGGATCTTGGTCTGGTCTGAGCAGGTCCCTGAGGTCCTCTTTAGGTCCCATTGACCAGGGGAAGTATGGCTCACGCTGGCCTGTTCTGGATAAGCATGTTGCTGCCCCTGGGCCTCATGCCTAGGGTGGGGCGCATGCCCGGGGTGGGGCCCGGGTACAGAGCTTGCACAGGTTGGAGGAATGTGGAGCCTGTGCTCTGGGGACCTGAGTCCAAGTTGCGTTGGTGAGGATCATTCTAGGGTAGTCTTCACAAATGGGCGGGAGGCTCTTCCCTGCTGGAGATACCCTTGGGAAAGAGGCAGGCAACCAGTCACTCATGACTCCCTTCCTTCGTTTATTTAATAGCTATGTTGATGCCAGGTGGAGAGGGTCAGACATAACGTGGTGAGAGAGTGAGGAGATGCAGGAAAGGGGAGAAAGAGGTGGAGGAAGGAGCGAAGAAGGGGATAAAGACAGTGGGAAGTCAACAGGGGTCAAATGAAAGAAGCAAAGACAAAGAGCCAAGGACGCAAACAGTGGAGGGCTGAGGCAGGAGCCAGGCAAAAAACGGTGGGGCACCAGCATGGAGCCAGGTGTCCCCAGTGGGGGAGGGGAGACCACAGGTGTCTGGGCCTGGCTGGTGGGCTCCCACCATAAACAAGGCCCAGGCACTGACCTAGTCAGGGCAGATGTCAGAGGTCAGAGGACAGAGCAGGCCTTGGGACTACTTGGAGGCAGGGGCCTGGAGCCCAGCTGATGAGGACTCCAGCACACAGCTCATTGTCTCTCTCCTCCCCCACCTGGGGTTCCCTTTGGATGTAGGTCATGAGGATGGGGTGGCTGTGGTTGAAGGGCTGTCAGAGCCCCAGGGGAGTTCCCCTCCCCCATCCTTACTCTCTCTGTTGCCCCTTCCTCTCCTCGGCCCCCCTCCCCTCCACTAGGCAGAGATGGGGGTGGGGTGGGGGGAAGAAGGAAGAAGGAAGCCGGGAAGGAAGGGCCCAGGCAGCCAGAGCGGGGAGAGAGAGAGGGGCAGGTCCTGGCGTGTTGGGGCAGGGTGGCTGCGGAGACAGGATCTGAACCGCAGGGGCCCTGGGATGGACAGTTTCCCACCTCTTCTTCTCCCCAGCCCCCTAATCTCCAGCGTTCAGGTTCCCACCTCCCACCACACACACCTCGAAGCTACAACCACCATCTTCTCCCCCCCAACCCCGCCCGCCCTCTACTTCCTCCTTTCCCTCTTATCCTGGGCCCAGAAGGATGTCGGAGTGCCAGAACTAAGGGTGGGGGGAGACAGGTCAGAACCTTCCCCTCAACTCCACCAGGCCAGGACCAGCCCCCCTCCCCCAGCCTCTCGTAGACGGTCATATAATATTCATGAGCCTCATGAATACGCAATGTTCTCATTATGGGGAGGGGGTCTCACTCAGCTCGGTCTGCTCCTTTATCACTCGCTAGATTACCGGGAGAAGCCGCCGCTTGGGGAAGAGGGGAAGAGGGGAAGAGGAGAAGAGGAGACCCCAGATGTGGAGCCAGATGAAGGGGGAGGGGGAGCCCGTCGCTGACGGGCGGCCGCAGTCACCGCGGTGCCGGGGAGGTTGGGGCGGGGGTGACCTACTGAGAAGGACCCAGGAGCCTGGAGCCCGGAGCTGTGGAGCCCACTCACCGAGGATCATGCTGGGGACCCAGGCGCCCGGGGTTCCGCGTCGCTCTGTCCCGGGGGCCGTTCTGGCCGGGCTGGGGGTACAGGGGGAGGAGTCGGGGGAGGAGCAGAGGCCGCTCTAGGCGGAGCGGGGGCGGAGCCCGCAGCAGGTGAAGAGGGGAGGAGGGGGGACCCAGGCACCCAGAGCTCCGTGAGGGGGCGTCCTGGCGGCTCCTCTCACCTTCCCTCTTTCTTTTCTATTTGCTGCCCCTGGGTCTCCCGGATTTACTGTGTCACTGCAGCCAGGGCCAGGAAACAAGACATCTAGAAGACGGTGTGAGGCGATGGAGGAAGCTGAAAACTAAGATGCCTGGGTTCCTGGGAAGGGCTGAGTCTGAGGGCGGGAAGTCTAGTCATGGGCTGATATGGGGTGGAGGATGCCTAAGTACTCGGGGGGAGGGATGGGCCTTGGGTTGGGTGGGTCACCTTGATCCTCTCCAAATTGATGGGTTGAATGGGGCTGGGGCTGGGGTGCAGAGAATATTGGGTCCTAGTTTGTTTCATTTTAGAACAGGATGTCTGGGGGCTAGGTCTTAGGTTAAATGTGGGGTTGGAGATGGTTACCAGGTTGATCTATGGCTGGGGTCCAAATGCCTAGGTCCTTAGGGAAGGTCTGAGTGAAGAGAATGTAATCAATGGATCCAAAAAGGCATAAATAGAAGCTTGCAACTGAGATCATTATGGCAACCAGAAGATGACAGATGATCCAGATCTGAGGTTCAACTTCATAGAGATGTCATGGATTGGGGTGGATATAGGAGTATTTATCCAGGGCCTGAGCCTAGGGTACTCCCCACTAAAGTGAGCTTGAATTGAAGAGGACTGGTGAGAGGTGTTTGGTGAGGTGGAGGGGAGGGTGGTGGATAGGACAGAATGTATGGGCTGGGGAGAATGCCTGGGGGAGGTGGAGTACAGGACCCTGAATGTATTCTAAGGGCCAACAAAGGGACTCGGCCAGAGGCAGGGAACTAGGACACCAGCATAAGGCTGGAGTCTGGGAGTCTTTGAGGTGTCTGGGGAAGATGCAGCTACTGTAGCCTGGACCTGTCTCTACCTGCCCCAAGAGGGAGGGTGGCAGGAGGCCCTCCCAGAATTCCAAGCAGCCAGCATCAGGCCAATCCTAGACAGAGGGAAAGGAGGTGTGACTGGGAAACAGAACACTTAAGATTTAGGAAAGGTGGTGGCAGAAAGGAAGAGGTCAGTGGAAAGGTGGTGGGACTGGAATCTTGGAACACTAGGAAGGAAAGAGTACTGGGGACTAGCATTCTTGGGTTCTACAGGGAAGTTGGGACTAGATGGCTAATTAAGGTACAGAAAGTTCAACTTCCTGTTTCTGGGCCTCAGCAGTCTCTTGTCCTCACCCCACTGATCTGGTGGGTTTGAAGAAAAGATCTTTCTGCACCTGTCGTGATGCTCCAGCTCAAGGGTAAGAGGATGCTGGGGTTGCCAATGCATTGGTCTTGTTCTGATCCAGAGGCCCAGAGACCTTAGGGTACTGTGGCCTTGCTGTTCATGTCTGGTCTTAGGGGAGAATGTGGGGTCTCTGAGCCCATCAAAGGAGGACCACTTGCTCCAGACCTGACCTACCACCATGCCATCCAACCCTAGCATCACAAAGCCTGCTTCTTCCCAGTCCCTATCACCCACCCCCCACACATATACTTTTCCATGTCTCTTCCCATTCTTTCTCTTCCTGGGTGGGCTGCTGGAACAAACCAGGCGTGGCTGGTTTGTAACAGAGACCCCTTTGCCCTCAAGCCTTTTTCCACCCTCCCACACTGCTCTAGGGACTCTTGAGTTAGGAAAGTCTCAAAAGGGGCTGCTTAGCTTACCAAGGGGAGGCAGCTGGCTTGAGGGCGGGGTGACCTTGCAGGCAGCTGTGGGGGGGTAGTGTGTGGGGTGAATTCATTATTGATGAGCCCTGCACCCCGGGCTACTAATGAGCCCAGGCCGGCTGCTCTAATTGATGTCAAGAAACTTGAGACCCCCAGATCAGCTTCCTGCCTGCCAGCTGCCTCTCCTGAGCCCCCTCCCCCTCCCTGCACCCCCAGCTGCTCTATTCCCTTTCCAGGGCCTCCTTTCCATCTCCACCAACAGACAAGCAAAGGGCTCAGGCCTCTTAGCTCCCCACCCTCATGTCCCTCTGGATCACTCAAGTCTCACAAGATGGGAGGCTGACATGCTCTGGAGGGTCTGGCAGATAGGGAAGGGAAAACAGACCAGAGCCCGAAAATTACTGTTCAGGGACAGAGAGGCTGGTGCTAGGTTACATCTGCAGCATTTCTGAGCCTAAGAATTCCCTTCTTATACTGTGAGAGACCTTGGTACTCTCTGAGTCTCAAAGATACAGGCACTACACACAACCATGACACCAGCCCAATATTCAAAGCCCACTCTCCTTTCTCATTTCCTCCTCATCAAATAGTGTAAAAAAAATCTCAGACCCACCCCCTGAAGTTTGACCTCCTCCCCTCCCCCAAGAGAATTCTCAGTGCCTTATTATAGCACAGCTGCTATCCTTGTAAATACTGGGTGGCTCTTTACCTCATCAGGTCTCTTCTTCCCCATCAGTCCCTCTTCATTTAGGAAGAAGTTCCTGAGGTACAGAATTATCAAGAAGTTACAGATTGGAGTGTGGAGCAGGCTTGATCTCCCAGGAGAGATATCATGAGGTGATGCAGGTATTGCTAGGCAGGAGCCTAAGTTAGTAAGAATAGTCCTGGTGATGGAGGAAGAGGGTAAGAGGGACCTCATACCCTCCCTTACCTAAATTTCCGTAAATTTGTAGCTATGCTGCCCTCTGGTGGCTGAATTCTGGTCTAGCATGACATGGACATCTTAGCCTCCAAAAATCCCATTAGAATTTTAGCACCCCTCTCCTTTCTCTTGCTGCAGGTGAGGACAGGCCTTGAGCAGACAGAGGACACTGAGGGGCACCCTCACTTTTATTTCTCTTCAAAGACCTGAACCTGATGGCATGTTGGCTAAGTCAGACAAGGCTGAATTTCACTCTGTTCTGGAACTCACTGTGTGACCTTGGGCAAGTTATATAACTTCTCTGGACTCAATTTCTCTGTGTAAATGGGCTTAGTTGTACCTACTTCACAGGACTATTTATAGAAATTAAAGGAGATAATGTATGTATACATTTAACACCCCCTCTACCCACCAGCGCAGAATAAGCAATAAAAAAAAAACCAAGCCCCAATTTCTTCTGACTTAGGTCTGTGGTTTTTCCTCTCAACCCATTTCATCATTTTGATTTAGGGAAGCCTAAGTGAGTCTTCTGGACCATCTTCCCCCATCTTCAACCTGGACCTCTCCCTTTGCATTTTTTCCTAATCCTCAAAGAGAAGGGATTTCTTTTCCTCCCTTGGAGGTGTGAGGGACCAGACCTGGTGGGGCTGAATGATGTGCAGAAGAGTCAAGCCTTCCTTTCACTCCTTCCATCATTTCTTTCCCCTAAGAGAAGGGAACTCCAAAACAAGTTTCATAGTTCCTGGGGGTTATAATCTTCGCTGCTAGTGGAAAGAAGCTGCGATAAACAGAGACTTTTCCTACCCACCAAGCTCTCTGGCTGCAGGATGGGTTTGGAAAGAGTATAAAAGATTCCAGCTCTGGAGAGTCCAGGTCAGTGGGGGCACCGGGCCGGGTTTATTGCACTGCAACAGAGTTTAAATAAGTCCCGGGTGTCCCGAGCCAAGGTGAGGGGAGGGTTGGGCAGGGAGAGGAAGGACAGCATCAGTGCAGCTGGTGGGCAAAACCCAAATTCTGCAGGCCCAGGACAGTGGGTTGCCCCTTTTCCAGGGGACTGGGAGGGCCTGCCTTTGGCCAGGCTGAGGTTCCAGATCTGTTGCCTTCATGGCCCCTTCAGAGTCCTGGGCGATTCCTGACTTCTCCTGAGTCAGATGTGGACTGGGCCTCCAGGCCCAGGTGTCTGGTGCAGGCTCAGATGTTGTCCTGGATCTGCCTGGTTAGGTTACCAATGTCTGAGTCCGGGTCCCAGATCAACCCCAGGCCCCGAGTTCAATCTGGCCCCACTAGAGTTCTGATTCTCCTTGGAGCTTGTTCTGGGCCAGCAATGATCCTCGTTTGGGATCTGTCCTGAGCTGGTCCTGGGGCACCATCCACAGTTAGTGTTACTTATTTGCCCACCAGGGTGGGAGCTGTCCAGAGCTGCCAGGTCTCACCCCTCAGGCTCCATGTTCTTAGCTGGGGCTTCCTGTGGATCTCTGGCAAAGCTGAGGACAGATCTTTGCAGGCTGGAGCTGGACAGAAAGTCCTGGTGGCAAGTCTGGCCCAGAGAACTGGGACTGGATTCCCCAGTTCTGGTTCCAAGTTGTTTTCAGGAAAGTCTCTCCAAAATGCAAAGGCTGCAGGGAGGCTGGGGCCTCTGTCCCTGGATCTGAGTTCCCCCATCCATGAGGAGGGCATGTGTAAACGCGGGTCCTTCACAGTGCATGGGGGGCGGGGGTCCCCAGCTCCTCATCTACCATCTCTGGCCCTTCAAGTATGTCTCTGGGCTGGGGAGAGGGGCTTCTCCCTGGCCGTCAGCACCTTCAGGAAGCACCCAGTTCCCTCCCTGTCAGTCGACTCAGGGTGGGGGTACTGAGCCTTCAGGATTGGAGTCAGGAATTAGGAGGAGTCAGGCATCGGAGGTGGCTGGAGGCTTGAGCTGAGCTTTTTCCATGGCGGTGCCATATGGGAGGGAGCGTTTGAAGAATCCGAGCTAATGAAGGGGAAAGGAGGGAGACTTTAGATACTCTGGCTCCCGTTTCTCCCCAGATCTTATTATCTCAAGAGGGAATGGAGGAGACTCTAGTGCTTCCAATCTCCCTGTCTTAAAACAGTGGCCTAAATTCAGGCCGTTACGTCTAGCTCTCCAAGAGATTTAGTGGGCCAGGAGGGTTAAAGCTGGGGGTGCTGTGGTATAAAGGAGTCTTTTCATCAGCGCCATAAAAATGCCCACATGTGAGCCAGGGATAGCAAAGAGGTTTGAACTTAAGTTCCAAGTCTGATTGCTTAGTATTGGCTGCCTCTTGAGGAGAATTCTAAGGCCACTGCTAGGGTATGAGCAGTCAGTGATAGCTGCCATGGGTCTTTGGAGGAGGTGACAGCACAAGTGCCACCTGTGAGTAACACTCATTTTTGCAAATATAGGCAAATTTATCAGCTTGATTCAAGAGACTCTAAAGACAGGGGCTGCAGAATGAAGGGAAGGATCCTGCAGGAGGCAGGGTCAGGATGAGATGCATGTGGCTAGGGCATAGGCGCGGACATGTGGCTATAGAATTCATCGGGAGGTAGATGCTTGGGATTGTGCTGGGTCAAGGGCAGAACCTGATGACAGGGTGGTCAAGTCACAGGTAGAATGTGGCTGACCTTGTAGAGGATGTAGATGAGTAGACCTAGAAGTAGGAGGCCAATAAGGATGGCTAGGATAATGATCCACAGCGGGACACCGTGGCTGCCTTCTGCCTTGGTCCACTGCACAGCTGTGGCCACCTAGGGAGCAAGTCAGGAGAAGTCACTGAAAAGTCATTCGTTCTTCCCACCTGTACTTGGCCCCCACTCATCATTGGACTTGGACCCACCTTTCGCCTCCCATCTTGGACTAACAGAATTCTGAACTTCAAATTTTAAATTCTTAAAATGTGCATTACTGTCTCTTATTTTTGGGCCTTCACATTTGCTAACTTCCTCTTCACAGAGAATATTCTTTTCTTGAGTGGTTAGCCTGCTAGTTCAGGTCTCAGCTTAAACATCATTTCTTGCAGGAAGCCGTTCCTGACCTTGCAAGACTATGTTCAAGTGTCCCTATGATGTGTTCCCATAAATATCCTGGCACTTGTCACACTGTGTTCTTATTGCCCACTAGACCGTGAACTCTAGGAGTGAAGATGCCCCGTCCATCTGTCTTATCATTACATCCCTAGCACAGGACATAGTAGACGCTCAATAAATATTTGTTACAATAACAAGGCTGGCCCCAATCTATGTCCCAGTCCTAGTGCCAGGCCCAGCACTCTGAGCCCTATATTCCTTGGCCCAGACCTCTGGCCCTGGACCCACCAGAAGTTCTTTTCGTGGAAGTTGCTGAGGCAGGATTCGGTAAGGCATCTTTAGGGCTTCATACACAGCTTCACACTGCAGGCTAAATGGCTGGTGCTCTCGCTGTGGGTAGAAGAAAGGCATTCAGGGCAACCCCCGCGTGGGGTCTAAAGGACACAGGGCTCCCCATGGTCTGGATCAGGTTCTGACCTTTCTTTATTTCGGGCTTATTCCCTCCTGAATCTCTACATTCCTTATATGAGATGATAAATGTGTAATTGAATAGTTATAACTAAATAATGCATAATTAGATGACTACATGTTCAAAAGAATTTTTTTTGAATCATTGTGGGTTAAGCACCCAGGACAATACCTGATCCACAGTGTGCCCTTCATAAATGACTGCTTTTTATTATTCTTTACTATTGTCTCTCTATTATAGATTCATCTTCTATCTCTGTTTTTCTAGCATTCTTTGCACACTGGTCTCCCTCCAGCCCTCCTACCTTCTTTGAATGGGCCGGGAAAGGGGAAGTTGTCACTCTTCCCCATGTGGCCACAGGTGGCGCCAAGGACACAGCCCTGCACTAAACAAGGGCAGGAGGGGAGCTGGAGTGCCTGGGTCCCATTCCTCAAAAGGACGTGGCTAGGGCAGTGGGGAAAAGGAGGGTCAGTCCAGGCAGGCCCGAAGGTCGGGGGTCAGGGCCGAGGTAAATTCCCTTACTTGAAGGAAGGCCTGGGCCCTGACTCGGAAATGCAGTTGCAGACTTCGGCTCTCCTGCCGGTGGAGTGGCCCGAGTTCACAGCGCAGCCTGAAACACTCCGCCTCTGGGCATTTCTGGGAAGAAAGGGGAAGCCTGAATCTGAAATTCTGCCCTTTGAGAACTCAAACAGGTACTCAATGCTTAGGCCCAGACTTCATTCTCAGGACGACTTACCAGGATCTGGGGCCCTGAGGAGGCAGGGCTCTGGCCTGGGGCTTCCCGTCTTTGCAGTCTGTGGTTCTGGGAACCCTTGGAATCCAACTGGAAGAGGAAAGAAACTGTTAGCTGCCTCTTCCACCTCCTTACAGCGTCTAAATCAGCCTGTACCTGGGTTCCAAGTCAGCTTCGACCTTTTCTTTTATCCATTTAACTAGCTGCCTCTGTGGCAAATCACCAAGCTCGGTGTGAAACATGGAAATGAGTAAGACTTGGTCTTAGAGTTTACAAGGAAGACATGTATAAATGAATAATCAGGTCCCCGTCCCTGCCTTAGGGCCTTCACGTTGGCTATTCCTTCTTCTCGGAATGCTCTTCCCCAAGTCTTCAGAGGTAGGATCATCCTTATCTTTCAGGCCTCAAGAAGTTTTCCCTGATGATTCAAACAGTCTCCAGTCCCCACTGCACCCCAGAATGTTAGCACTGCACTTTTATTCCTTTTCAATACCTGTTTATCTCTCTCCTTTTAATTTTTCCTTTCTATTACCCTCCACTAAAATATAAGCTCCATGAGAGTGCAGACCTTGCTCATTTTGCTTGGCGCCGTACTTTCTGAGCCTGTAACATGGTTCAGTACAGGCACTCATTTAATTAAATATCGTTAATGAGTAAACAGGCATCGGGGCCCAGAGGGACAGATCTGAAGGTTTCCCAGAGGAGCTGACACAGAGCTGGGCTTTCAGAATATGCCAGGGCAAGAAATAAGGGAAGGATATTTCAGGCAGAATGAGGTATCTGTGGGTCTTCTGACCCCTGTCCAATGGCTTAAGAGCTAGTTTCAGGCACATCCTCATTGGCTCTTCCAGGCCCCCAGTGACCTTCCCCAAACCTTTCAGCCTTGGTCTCTCCCACGTGCCAGTCGCCAGGCCTCTCACCTCTAGGTGCTCTGAGTTGAGGAGGTGACTGGAGGTACAGTTGCTGAGTCCAGTAAACCTGGTCATGTAGAGGAGCTGCTGACCTTCCAGAGTCTGGGGACAGCTGAGTTCCAGCATGCCTCGGCTAATGGAGCTGGGGCCCATGTTGATGAGCTGAGGAGAGGAGAGCACAATCACCACCAGAAGGAAGGGAATGATTCTGCCCCACTGAGACTCTGGGTCACAACAGCCTACTACATGAGGGGGACCCCCAAAAGGCCGGAATTATCTTCTGGAGGGTGGGCCCCTGTAGTACAGGCTTCCCCTGCTAGGTGAGTGTTCTAGGAACCCACCTGTATCAGTGTACCAGCCAGCACTGTTGTGAGAGGCTGTGTTTGGCTTCAGTGAGTTTTTTTTGAAGACGGAACACGTCTGCCCACTTTCATGATGGGTGACTTATGAGCGCACCTGCCCACACTGTGCTGAGTGTTCAGCAGTTTTTGACCAAAAATGGCATGAATCCTGTGCCCCACAGTCCCTATTCACCCAATCTCGTGTTTTGCTGACGTGGAAGAGGTGAAACAAAAAATGGCAGAAGCACTAAAATGCGTCAAAATTGACGTTCAAAAACTGTTTTGAGCAGTGGAAAAAAATCTCGATAGGTGTATTGCATCAAATGGAGAGTAGTACTTTGAAGGGGACTGAAGTTTAAACATGTAAGAATAAATACACAATTTTTAATAAATCAATTCTGGTATTTTTTTGGTCCTCCCTTATATGAAGTCTGCTATCTCAGGAGTTACAGACGACATCAATGGGCAGAGATGAAATCCTCTCCAACCAGCATTCTTGGAGGTGGCTCCATCTTCACTTCCAAGTGGCCTGTCTTTCCTCTGGCTATCTCTCACAACTGACCCTGCCCAGGCCTTTACATATCACTGCCCCTGCCTCCTTTCTTCCTTTCAGTCCCTCAATCTGGTCCCAGTCATCTGTCACTCACACTAGCTCCTCCTTCCCGGTCTTTCATTGTGGCCCCACCCTTCCACTGCCAGCTGCCTGCGCTGGACTTTCCTGCCTCTAGCCCTCCTCACCTCGTAAACATGGTGGACAGCAGGGCCCAGGTCCCCTTCCTTCTGAGGCTGGTCTGGGGGATGCCAGTCGCTCACTGGGAACAGTACTGCTTCAGGCTTGGAGACACTGAGGAGGAGGGTGGTTTAGAGAGCAGGGGTCCCCAACCCCCGGGTCACAGACCTGCGCCAGTCGGAGGCCTGTTAGGAACCTGGCTGCAAGCAACGCTCGCCTGAGCTCCGCCTCCCCCCCCTCCGCCCCGCCCATCCACAAGGGGCTAGCGAAGCTCGTCGTGGCCCCGCCCCGTCTTCCAGGGGACTGCTGGTTAGAGGACAGTGGAAGGGACCCCAAATGCATCCTTTCCTAGAAGTCCGTCTGTCCTCCCAGCGAGGCCCCATTTCCCTTGGGTACTGACCCGTTAAGGGAGACTTGGGCTTGAGCCTCCACCGAGAGCCGGAAGGAAACCACTTCGCTTTGCGAGTTGTTGAGATTCTTGCTGTGGGATGGAGAAACTGAGGTGGTGCTGGAAGCCCAGCCAGGGAGGATTCCGAGGGCTCAGGCCCCGCCCCCAAATTGGCTGCAGCCTGGCCCCTCCCACTCCCTACCTGAGGATCTGGAAGTCAAACTGGATCATTTTCTTTGTGTCCCGGAGGTGAGGAACAGTGAACCGAAGGCCACCCCAGAGCTGCGGGACAGGGAGGGGCGACAGGGGAGCAGTTAGGTTGGGCATGTGCCTTACTCCAATTCCAGCCCTCCCTTCCCTATCCCACAGCACTGCTCTGAACGGACTGGTCGCTGTCCTCTCAGGTCTTCTCTCCAGCCGCAGACTTACACTGGCTCCTGCCTTCATGGGGTTGCCCAGGTCACACACCAGTAGGCGGCTCTGGTTCACCGCAAAGTAGTCACAGCTCAGGCTGGAGAAGTTCTGGAGGTAGGGTGGGTGCTCAGGTAAGGTTTTGGTTGCCCATCTCTGGCAGGGCTTCTTCCCAAGCCCCATCTGGGAGTCCCCCCTGGGAGTCCGCTCATACCCCTGGGTGTCTGAGGAGTCCTGAGTACTCAGCCTCCGCAGGAGCGGTGACCCGAAGTTCAGCCTCATAGGCACCGCCCTCGCCCACATTCTGGGCATGGAAAGTTAGGTTCAGAGAGTTCTTGTCACCCAGGTACACGTGGTTCTGCTCCCTGGAGGGGGTACACAAGGTAAGGGACACTGGAAGTAATCCCCAAACCAGGAAAACAGGCTGCAATAACAATAGTAACATAATAATAACCCTGACCGGTGTAGCTCAGTTGGTTGGGTGTCTTCCTGCAAAGTCAAAGGTCATAGGTACGATTCCCAGTCAGGGTGCATGCCTAGGTTGTAGGCCTGGTTCCCGGTTGGGCTGGGGTGCACGTGTGAGAGGCAACCGATCCATGCTTCTCCCACACATTGATGTTTCTCTCCCCCTTTCTCCCTCCCTTCCCCTCTAAGAATAAATAAAATCTTTTTAAAAAATGATAATAATAGACACCATTTACTGAGTTCCAATTCTATGGCAGGCACCAGGCTGGATGTTTTATGTAAATTATTTCATTTAATTCTTCCAAAAGGCTAGAGAAATAGATGCTATTATTTTCACTATACAGATGAAGAAGCTGAAATTCAGAGAAGTTGGGCAACTTCCCAAGGTCAGACAGCTAGCTAGTATGTCTCTATTGTACTTTTTCAGGTGCCAGGTACTTGCAAGTTTCGTGTGTCCTTCTCAAGACCTTGGCATCTGGAACCCCCCAGCCTGATGTTAGCCTTCACTTACCCAAACACTTCCAGCTGTAGGTCTGGCACACAGATGTTGTCCTCTCCACAGTCTAGTAAGATCTGAGCCTGGGAAGCAGAGGAGCCTTCAGAGAGGGAGCCTGGAACCACTCCTGGTCTGAATGTAGGCTCCCACCTCCAGGGTCTTGCCCCCAGGCGCCCAAGCCCCTTTCCTCCTGACTCTTCTCCACCCTGTCCTCACCTTGTCCTCTATGCGGCTCTTGCTCTGATAATGTAAGACTGGCCGGAGGCCGTGGTTGTCCACAGGAGCTTGGGGATCCAGGGA
This sequence comes from Mormoops blainvillei, assembly GCA_004026545.1. NCBI lineage: Eukaryota > Metazoa > Chordata > Mammalia > Chiroptera > Mormoopidae > Mormoops > Mormoops blainvillei. Next base: position 153,564 of record PVJD01000756.1, read on the forward strand.
GAAGTTGAGGGCAATGTGAATTGGGGAGAGTTTGTCTCGGAACTCTGACTCGTTCTGGGGCAGGTGAGAGGGTTCACAGAATCAGGGGACATCAAGGATTCGATGGTCCTGATCCTCAGCTTCTCACATCTCCTTTTGTCCACTTAGGGCTTTCAAGGATTCAGGTGTCCAAACTCGACCATCCCCACTGCTTGAGAGGCCCTGGCAGCCTGGTTCCCAGCTCCTCTGACAGAGAGTCCCCTGCCTCAGCCCCCCAAAGTCCCAAGCCTTTCAACGGAATCTCCTAATATTTAAGGGGCCCCCAGTTCTCTATGGCCACCCTCCCCAGGCCAGTCCATATCCTGCTTGAGGCCATACCCTGAGGTAGACCTTCATCTCTCTGCAGTCCTCCCGAGCCCCGTTCTGGATAAGCAGGGTCTGGGTCAGGGTCGCCTGTCTGGAGGCCAGAAATAGTGCTCGCCGCACCCCTCCCTTCTGCTTCTGCCAGTCCAACTGGAGCTCCACCGTGAAGCCTGCAGCCGGGATATATGTTAAGGAGAATCTGTCTCTCCCTCCCTTTCGTAACCTATTCAGAGAGAAGGCTAACTGCCCATGTCCCTAGCCCCTCCATCCCGTCCCAGTGCCTTAGAGATTCAGGAGTCTCCTTTACCGATGGAATCAGGAACGTGCTTTCCAGAAGCATTGAGGCAGAAGCTAAGGTTGATGCTAGAGGAAGACAAAGAGGAAGGCTGATATACCCAAGAGGCATCCTATTCTCCACCTATCTCCCAAACAGACTCGGTCTAGGACACCCCCATTTGTCTCCTTCTGAAGACCTGGTTTCCCTGCCCACTCCAAGGCACAGGCTGAGGTAACCCACACTGGTCCTTGAAGTCTCCTGGGCCCCAGCTCACCAAGCCACAGGGTTTCCCTCCAAGCTGCAGCTGCGCTCCTCCGGATTGAACATGGCAGGGAAGATGGTGAGGGAGGCACTTGCAGATACGATGGGGCGACCCCTGCCAAGAGTGGGTGTGGTTGGGGTCAACAGAGAACTAAGACTCCTCTGGAACTTGGGCACAGGAAGCTGAAGCTCAAGTCCCCAGGATCCCAGTGTCCTTTGTACACTTTCCCAACCTCAGCCCTATTGAGGAATTCCCCAGTTCCCACTCTTCCCAGGCTGCCCACCCTGGAGTTCATACCTGTATACCACAGCCTTGTCCATACCAAAGGATCCCACAATAAGATCTGCAAGACATCAAAAAATGACCCCTTACAGTGAGCCCCAAATCAGGATCCTTTCTAACACGCTTCTAATTTTATTGCTCAAGGCCAAAGTGAGGGGGCATCGCCATCTGGTGGCAGTATCCTAGAACTTCACCAAGGACCTTAGGAAAGTGCAGAGATGGGTTAAGGGCCAGTGACAGATGGACTGTAAGATAACAGGGCCCAGGGCACAACTCACCAGGGTATCCGTTGCCATCCAGGTCTCGGCCTCCTCGAAGGGCAGAGCCAAAGAAGTCTGGAGTGTGGCCAGCTGCCCACAGGGGCAACAGAACCTGGGAAGGCTTAGAGCCCAGTCCCACTGGGCTCCCAGGGAATACAAACACCACTCCCTGCTGGGTCTCCCCACCAAAGGGAGCCCCGATGGCCACATCTGCAAGACACACAACACATACCAGTCAGCAGGCTCGGAATCAGGAGTCCAAATCTTTACCACCAAACCCCAGGATCCTATTTTTCCCATCTGTCATTCCCAGTATTCTAATTTCTTCAAAGCCTCAAGACCTAGACATTGGGATTAAAGTCTACACACCTCCTTAGGAAGTCACTAGGGGTCTCGGTATCTTAGTCACCTTCTTTCTAAATCCTTTCTGACTCAGGCCCCTGACTCCTCCTTAGCTCCTTGTACTTACCATTGTAGCCATCTTGGTCCAGGTCCCCCAGGGGCGTCAAGGAACTTCCAAATCGGCCAAACTCATCATGGCCAGTAATGGTAAGGGTGGGTGTGGGCTCCATGCCGGCTGGCTGCTGAAGGTAGATGTAGACTCTGCCTACTTCCTGAGGTCGCCCGTCGGCTGTCCGCTCCATGAGCAGGGGTGCACCCACCAGCAAGTCATCCAGCCTGGGGATAGGGGAAAAAAATCTAGGCATCCTGACATTGTGCCTTGCCACCTCTCCTCCCCAATCCTAGTGTCAGGGGATTCCAGGCATCCTGGATCCCAGGCTCCCTCCCGCCCAAGTAAGAAGAGCTGAGGTCTTCTGGTGTTAGCTCAGCTCTCTCCTGGACCCTGAGCAAAGGGAATGTAGGCACAAATGAGGAGAATTCAGGGGAAAAGGCTGGAGAAAAACTCTCCTCGCATTTTTTTGTCCCACCCCACTCTTCCTTCCTGGGAAGGGTGTATCATGGTGTGCCTTTTCCCACTACTCACCCATCCCCATTGACATCTGTTGCAGCCACTGCATAGCCATAGTAGGAGGCCATCTGGGGAGGACAGAGGGGCAGCTCTGGGTCAAAACTAGGTGCTTAATCAACAGCATCAACGGGGGCAATGGGGGGAGGTCAGAGACTCCAGGAAACCTGAGAAGTGGGCTGAACTTGTTGGGTCAGAGCTGGGGCTTGGTTGGCAGAGGGCCAAGTTGGAATGGGGGTCGCGTGTCCTTACCTGTTCCCCTGAGAAGTTGTAGAGGGATCGAATATCTGAGCCATTAAGGATGGTGACCTGGTAATGAGGAGATATGAACATTGGCCCGGGACTCCCAGACCATCCCATGGATGAAGGGCAGATACGTACAGGCTCCCCAAGGGCAGGCATTCCTGGGAGACACAGACTACTTGTCCCCTAACTCCCCCCTGAGCTTTGCCTTCACATTCCCATCTCTGTGCCAATAGCTCAGTCCCACAGCTACTTATAATTTTTCTCCATATCACATCAACTACTGTGAGATTTCATATTTATCTGTCTGTTGCTGTCTGTTGTCCATCTCTACCCACCAGGATGGAAAATCTACACAGGCAGGAGCTTGGTTTTGTTCTTCACTTTCTCCCCAAAGCCTAAAGTAGTGCTTGGCAAGCAGCAGATGCTCAATAATTATCAGCTGCATGACTGAATGCACAAGGAGGCCTCAGTCATTCCTCAGCCTCCAGCCCTCCCAAACCACAAACACTCATGTCTTCCCTATGTCCCCCTTAAGGGCTGACCCTAGCAGTCCCCGAGTCCTTTGACTCTTTGCTCTCTTCCCCACTTTCCCTGCCGGTCAGTCTGGCGGGAGCACTCTCACAGGACTGTTGGAGAGCCTCCTGGCCACCTCCCTCCCTGCCTCGGGCTGTCCGTTCCTCTTAGCAGCATCCTTCCCCCACTGCAGCAGAATGACTGGCCCCAGGCAGGTCTAGGAGAGACACCTCTGGCTTGGAAACTCACACGGCTTCCCTGCAGCCACTGCCCAGACTTGACTCCTTGGCTGGCCGTCTGAGGCCCTGGATAACTGGCCCCAACCTGTCTGCTTTTGCTCGGTCTTTCCTTATTCTCCTCATCCTCAGTTAGCCCACGAGTCTGCTAAACAGGCCTGAATTTTTTCTTTTTCTTCCATGCCTTTTGCCATGCTCCTGCCTAGGATGCCCTCTTGCCTCATCTCTATTCATCCTTCATAGAGCTTTCTCTGACCCATCCCTTCCCTGGAAAGGAGTTTATTCCTTCCCCCAAACTGCTATGCCTTCTTAACCACTCTTCTGAAATTTATCATAGTGCAAGAAGAATGCTGACTTTGGAATAAGACAGACTTGGTTTCAAATCTCTATCCAGCCACTAACAGTGTGATCTTAAACAACTTATTTGGCCTCTTAGAGCCTCAGCTTTCTCATGTGTCAAATGTACATGGTCACATCTACCCCCATCAGCTTGTTGTGAATAGAAATCATGAGTGGACAGTGTCCAATGATGCACTAAGGGGCTCGTGAATAGTAGCTGTACCTTAGGTTATAATTCTATGTGTTTTATCTTACATACTTGATCAGAAGCACTTTATGAGACGGGGTATGATGTCTTACTCATCTTCTTATCTTTTACCTTGCCTTAATAAATGCTAATTGAACAAACTCCTATGGCATTCTTATCTGTATCCTTTTTAAAGCCCTTGTTACGGTCTAATAATAACAGCTACGAGTTGTACACTGCCTAACAGTTCACTAAGTACTTTCACATGCATTATCTCATTTCACTCTACAAGAGCCGTGTGAGGTCAGAACTATTATTATCCCATTATATAGAGAAGTATGAGGCTCAGAGAGGTTAAGCAGGCTCAAGGACTTTACGGAATGAAGAAGTAGGGTATGAATAAATAACGGAATGATTCATCTAGAGTAAGTGCCAGAACTTGGGCCCAGGTCTGACCCCTAGCTTGTGTTCTGATCCACTTTTGAATCCTCATAAACTGTCATGCACAGTTTTTTGTGATTAGCCAGGGGAAGGGAGGGGAGAGGAGGAAAAGGAGGGAGGGTCAAGCATGGTCTTACATAGCCATAGGTGAGGTTCCCTTTGGGCACGCCAGCGACAAAGTCTGTAAAGAGAGGGGAAAGTTGTGGCCTAAGGGTGGGAAAAGGGGAGTCACAGAATTCTAAGTGTCTCAGTTCCTGGGACCCCAGGCCCTGGGTCTCCAACCACTCCCTCCCTTGGTCCTAACCTGGGGACACACTTACCTTCTGTGTCGTCACCACTGAATTCACCCACAGCCACAGAGTAACCTGGGGGACAGGGTGGGTGGGTATTAGGATTCTCGCTTTAGGGACGAGTCTGCCCTGGCCCGTCCTCCAATCCCTCCCCCACCCCTACTGGGCCTTCACAGTCAGTCTGCATACGACAAGTATGACATAGGGGCTGGGGATGCCTGAGTAGAAGAAAAGGAGGCAAGGGGGTATGTGAGGACAGGGCCCCCTGAGGCTCCCCCCTGCAGTTTCCTCCCACTTGCTCACTCACCCAGATAGCTGTCATCATACATGGAACTGGCCTGGCGAGTCTGCAGCTGCCCCTGAACCAAGTTGATTAGGTACTCAGGGTAATAGGACTCTGCAATCTGCTCCTGGGTGGCTGACAGGACCTGGCCTGGGGAAGAGGAGGAGGCAGAGATGGACAGAATAGGAGGGGGCAGGGAGGGGAGACACCGGGGTGGAGGGAGGGTGACTGAGTAGCATTTCAAAAGATTGGTTCAAGGAAGGGAGGCTTGTGGAGGGTTGCGGAAGAGGGCATCTAAGTCTCAAGAAAGGGAGAGGAGGGAAGGATGGTGAGAGGCCTTGCGCTAGGTGACTAGGGGTCAGCACAGAGGGACTTACCTTGCCAGAAATAGCTCCCGGGTCCACCCAGGACCACACGCCCTGTCTGTGGGGGGAAGCAGGTGAGTTTACATCTGGTCCCGATCCCCCTGTGACTACCACTCACAGCCACTTCCCTCCCAGATCACCTCACCTTGGTGAACTCAGCACTGAAGCCCCCTTGGCAGTAACCCTGTCCTGCTGCCCAGCTGAAATCTGTGAGGGGAGGAGAAGGTGGTGGGAGGGAGGTCTGCACAGACGGGCTATGCGGGAAGAGAGACTGGGGAAGGAGGTGGGAAAGGGAACCCGAGGAAGGACCTCCCCGAACCAAACAGTGAGCATAAGACTAATGGGGGGAAGGATACGTAGGGACTCGGATAGAAAAGACAGACACAGGCACATGACCACTCTCGTCCAACCTGAGCGGCAAGGTGCATATTCCAGAATTCGGGTGAAGTTGTCTGTGGAGAGGTAGCAGGTGCCCACGGGATCGCTCAGTGGCTCCTTCTCTGTGCGCCAGCTGTATAGTGGAGCACAGGCCTGGGAAGGTCCCAGAGGAGGGAGTTTCAGGTTCAGACCGCCAGGAACCCTCCTCCCCCCGTCCAGGCCTGTGCTCCATTATACTTGGCCACCATGGCCCATACCCTAGCCACCACCTCCCTGAGCCTGCTGGCCCCTCACCAAGATGGAGGAGCCATGGGCTCGAACTGTTGCTCCGAACCACTGTAAGGACTTGTACTCAACAGGTTCCTCTCCCTCTGGGATGGAGAGTGAGGACTCCAGGATCCGAGAGCCTTGGGGAAGTGAGAAAGGGGAGTCATGCAGGCAGTGGGCAACTCAGTCCTAGCAGTCTCACCCTCAGCCTGGGGGCACTCAAGCTCTTGCAAGCCTGAAGCCCATGACTCACTGGGAAGGGGAGAGGGGAAGGGTCTTTAGACTCTGCTTTGTGTAGCCTGACTCACCAGCCCCTCTATATATACACACACCTGGAGTTTCTAGAGTCGCCTTCCCCTGGTCCAGCTGGGCTGAGTATGCTTGCAGTGAGGTGGGGGAAGAATGGCTAATTCCCAAGAGAGTAACCCGCCAGCTGCGTTTCTCTGTACCTGGGCCTAGTCTCAAAGCGCCTTGTTCTTTTCCTGATCTTTCTCACGGCCCTGTTCCCTTATTGCTGTTCCTTCATGTTTCTCCTTCTCCCTTTCTGTGCATCTGTCTTTCTCTTTCTAAGCCCTAGCTCTGCCCTCTATAGGACATCCTTTTTCATTAAAAAAATTTCATTCCTCTGATTCTTACCTGTCTTTCAGGTTAAAAAAAAAAAATCATGCTGTTTCATGATCTTATCTCCCCCCCCCCATTACCTCCATCTTTTTATGCATGCCTTCTTTTGTCCCCTCACCCCAGTCTTTATCTCTGCAGCCAGACTGCTCAAGTTCATGTCCTTACGCCTCCATTTACTAGCTGTGTGACTTTGAACAAGGTCTATTTCCTCACCTATAAAATGGGGATAATAATACCTCATACAGTTGTTGAAAGGATCACATTAATATGTAGAAAGGGCTTATAACAGTGCCGGGCACAGAGCAAGTACTCCTGAAGTGTTAGCTGTTCTCTCTTGTCTGTCTCCCTCCTTCTGTCTCTGCATCTACTCTGGATCTTTCCCTCCTTGAGGGCAGTGGCTAAATCATGTTCAATTCCCTGCAGACCCAGCTCAGTGCCTGGCATGCACTATCACTTAGTCAGGGCTTAGTTAAATCAAGTAGTCTAATGAATCAAGTAGTCTATGTGCCTCTCCCTGTCTTTGTCTGTGTTACTGCCCTGGCCTCCCTGAGTTGTGGGTGATTCAGGGGAAATGAGAGCCACATGTTTCTGAATCATGCCCGCCCTCCTTGGGCTGGGCTGGACTGGGAACGTGGTGTGAGTGCCATGGGGAGCCGCTGCACGGCTGCACAGAGCTGGAGCACCACCAGAGCATCAGAGTGCTGGGAGGGCACATGGCCAAGGAGCTGGGAAGGCTCTACCCTTCACTCCAGGCACCACCGGGCCCCGCCCCCAAGCCACAGCCCCACCTCCAACCTCTCCCCGAACTTCACAGGCCTACTAAGAAGGTTGGTTACCTTTACTGTCAAACTCAATAGGGGTGCATTGTGCCAGGCTGGTGCCCCAGGGACAGAGGTAGACGGCACCACCCTGCAGCACTCCTGGCTGGCTGGTGTTAGCCTTGGGTGCTCCCACCAGCACACTGACCCTGTGGAGGGGAAAGAAGAGGCGGTTCAGGGTGACTCCTAGGTCTTCTCCAGTCTCCCAAGGCAGGAAGGACCCAGGCCTCCGGGCCTGGGGCTAGCTGGGGGTGGGGTAGATGCCCCCTGGGTTGTATTTATATCTCAAAAGATGCCTCGGATGCCAGAGGCACAGGCTGGAGTCAGGCGGTCCCCATGTGCCGCTGTCACTAACACAACCCCTCCCCTCCTCCCACCACTCTCTTTCCTCTCCTACCTTCCCCTGTTGTTAAAGAGAGAGGAGCCAGAGTCAGTTCTGGGAAAGGAAAGAGGGACCAGGGGTTCTGGCCTCAGCTTCTCCATCTGTCTCTGGACCTGCCAAGACTGGATGTGCTGCCCGGGGAACCCAGGGTCCTCTCACCTAGCCTGTACCCTCTTGTCCCAAGCCAAAGCCTTTCTCTGGGCCAAGACCCAGGCATCCGGCTGCCCTGCTGCCCAGCCCTGGGGTGTGTAGGAGGAAAATGTGAGTCTTGGAAATCAGGCAGTAGAAGTGGAGAGAGGAGCTGGAGGATGGTGAAAATAGATCATTCCCCTGGGCCTGGGCCTGCCTTCACCCTGGCTTTGGTGTGGATGTCCTCAGCCCCAGACACCATCCCTGGGAGTCTGAATTCAGATCCTGCTCTGCTGGAGTTTTAGTTCTGGACAGTTCCTCAGTCTCCCCTGAAATGAGGAGCGGGTTGCCTTTGCTGGGGGTCCTGAATAATGGGGTGGTCATAGTTAAGGTTCTGGACAATCTTCCTGTTTTGGGCTCCGTCACTACCATTCCTTGGTCCCTTGCCTCTGAGGTTCCTGCGTAGCAGTCGGCTCTCTGGCTTTCTCCTCTAGGATCTCCCACGAGGACTGCATCTGGCAACTGAGGCGACTGGGCCTGGCCCTGGGCCCGCATCCCTGCAAGCCTTGGCCTCTGCTTTCCTCCCATACCTGTCTCTGGTACTACTTCTCAATCTCTCTTCCTCTAACCCGTGACTGCTTGCTCTCCAGCTTTCAGTTTTAGTGTCCCCTTTCTCTTAACGTCAGTCTGGGACTTCTCCATCTCTACTGATTCCTGTCCCCTTTCCACTTCGGCATTCCCAATTACCACCCCTGCTCTGATATTAGGATACCTTCTTCAGCCTTTCTTACCAGGAGTTCCCCACAGTTCCAAGTGGGGAACTGTGGTAGTGGTCACAAAAGCTGGGGTTGTCTTCCAGGAGGACGGCATGGGGCAGGGGTAAAAGGTGGCGGGGGGGGGGGTGTCCGAGAGGAACAGTGGATGGGAGCAACAAGAGGAAACAGCTCCCAGGGACTGAAGTGGGGAGTCAGGAGTGGTCCAGGAGGGCCACAGGAGGAGAGTGGAGGAGGGAGAAGGCAGGTCCAGAAGAATAGGAGAGGGGCCCTGAGGGTGAGAGTTCCTGGAGTGATGGGGGGTGGGGTGCCAGCCTTGGTTACCCTGGGGACAGGAAATGTTTACTGCCTGTGGTTTCCTGTCTGTTTCCAACCTCTCACTTCTCCGTTTGTCTCCCACCCACTGGGCCCCACCCTTTTCACTCAAACATTGCATCTTTGCGGGGTGGGCACTGGCACAGTGACCTGGTCAGTTACCAGGTCCAGTGGTTAAGGTTGGTGGTGGGAAGAGGTTGCATTGCCCCGGGGCTTGGTGAGGAGAGAAGGGTGCAACCCTCTCTTCACAGGGGCAGCCCCAGAAAAGTTGTGGTACAGGAGGCAGTGAAAAGAGCACTGGACCAGAAGTCAGCACTAGTTGGCAGTCAGGCACTACCTCAGTGTGGACTTGGGCTATACTCTTTCCCTCTTTTTCTGGCAAAAGAGGCTGGACAGGCTATCTCAAAGTCTCTGGGAGCTCTGATAGTCTATTTTCGGGAGAACACAGGGCTGTGGCCAAGGGACCCAGCTCCCACTCTGAATTTCCAATACTCTCAGCTCTTGAGGATGGCCTGAGGAAGAAGGCTAGTGTTTGTGTGACAGGGTTGGCAGGTGAGGGGTGGGAAGCGAGAGAGAGATGAGAGAGAGAGAGAGAGAGAGAGAGAGAGAGAGAGAGAGAGAGAGATTGATTGACGTTCCAAGGCTTGTCACTATGTAAAGGTTTGGCAGATCTGGCATGTAGGTAAGGGACACAGTCCCTGATCCAGACATGCCCCCCACCACCCATCCACCCATGGCTTATATTCAAGAGTTCAGTGGCCCTTCTATCCTAGCTTCCCCAACTCAGTCTAACAACTGTTGTCCTCCTCTATGTGCCAAGTGAAGTACTTGGTGTCAGGGATGGCACATCACCTAGCTTATCCTTATTCTCTCCCACTATTAGTTCCAGCTTCCTAAATCTTAGAGCAGTTAGGTCCTCTTTGGGGTCCAAGAAGGTAACAATGGAGGGTCCTTGGACTATTTTCAATTTTTCAGAAAGCCTAACGGAAATCATGCATTTACCTGATAAGGCAGCCCAGGCTAATTAAAACCTCCTCAAGTATATTAGCTTTTGGCGGGAATTATATCAACTCATATAGAGAACTCGGCTATCTCATATTGGTCACAAGCTCTGATTGGTGGCAGCTATAGATGTCTTCTTGTTTTAACTTCTAGTTGATAAAAAAAAAAAATGGGAAAAAGAATTAATTATTTCTTCCTAAATGTGGCTTGGTGGATAAACTCTTCTAAAATATAAAGTCTAAGGGAAAAAATAATTGCCATAATTTATTTTGAAGCCTCGGAACCCTGAAATTCTAGAGTTGGTTTTTGGAGACGCAGACTGCCACAGCTGGAAGGCACTGCAGAGGGCACCCACTGGTTTGAAGACTTTCTTGTAGATGCCTCAGGGCTGCTACAGGGAGTAAGGGGAGGCTAGCGTGGTCCTGACATTCCTCCTCATCTTCTTTTAGAGCAGCCTCTTTTCCTTATTTTAGACAGAATGTCCTGGTAAGATGTCATTTGAATTAAAAAAAAAAAAGGAAATAAAGAAAAAAAACCCATTAGTTAAAAAAACTTCCCTGGCTGGTGTGGCTCAGTGGATTGAACCCCGGTCTGTGAACCAAAAGGTTGCCACTTCAATTTCCAGTTAGGGCACATGCCTGGGTTGTGGGCCAGGTCCTTGGTTGGGGGCCTGAGAGAGGCAACCAACTGATGTTTCTCTTGAATACTGATATTTCTCTCCCTCTCTTTCTCCCTCCCTTCCCCTCTCTCTGAGGGGAAATAAATAAGTAAAATCTTAAACAACAACAACAACAACAACAACAAAGCCAAAAAACTCCCGAAAACCCCGCTGAGTCCTATGTCCTTACTGTATAGATGGGAAAGCTAAGTCCTAGAAAAGTGAAGTAACATGTCCGAAATCACTCAGAATCTTTTCCAACATAAAAACCAGGAACCAGGAATCCTGATTCCTAGACCCGTGTTCTGGTCTACCCTGCTGCCAATTTATCCTCTTTTTCCCTCTCCACTATCTCCCCAGCCAAGTTTCTGATTAACCAAGATCCTGTTCACTAGATAGTTACTGTTTGACCTTGCTGGCCTGACAAGGTTGGGGTGGAGGGAAGCAAGTGGACCTGGGCCCAGTTCCTGCAGGTCTTACAGCAGCTCTGGCCAGGCCAGGGGAGGATACCTAGTTCTGGGTTCCCCAGTGTATTCTTAAAGAAACTGGCTGGGGAGGAAGAGTTGCCTCTACCTATGGCAACTAAGTACCAGAAGGGAAAAAGAGCTGGGCCAAGCCTGGTGTACCCTTTAAGTTTGTGTCCTAGGCCAAGTCATTTTCTTTCTCCAAGCCTTGGATTCTCTCCCCATAAAATGATTGGCTGCCCTTAAATGGTCCCTAAAAAAAAATTCTAGTTATAAACTTCTGTGATTCCTGAAACTTCAGTATATATATAAAATAAAATGGAGCAATAATGCTTTCTGTCTAATGCAAGGATTTTTATAATGATCCAATGGAAAAATTTATATGAAAGTGCTAAGGAATGTGAGGGACTATTATTACTATCACTGCAAAAAGCAAATATTAAAAGCAAGTAAGAAATGGAGGGAAGACTTAGGAAAAGAACCAGGTGGCATTTAGTTCTATTATCTCATTTAACCCTGGCCAGTGTGGTTGGAGTGTCATCCCATAGACTGAAGGGTCTCAGGTTCTATTCCCAGTCAGGGCACATACCCAGGTTGTGGGTTCAATCCCTGTGCTGAAGGCAACTGATGGATGTTTTTCTCTTGCATCAATGTTTCTCTCTCCCCCCCTCCTCTCTAAAAACAATGAAAAAGTATCCTCAGATGAGGATTAAAAAAAAAAAAAAAATATATATATATATATATATATATATATAGTCTCTTAGTCCTCTGAACAGCCTCATAAGTTAGGTGTCTGATTTTCATAAGAACACCAAGCTCTAAGAACTGGCCCTAGGTCACACAAAGAACAAGTAATGGAGGGACCAGGGTGCACACGCAGTTCTGCCTAACTTGAGGCTTGGCTCTTGCCTACCATCCAAAATCTTTTGTGCTCACCCTGCCCTTTGATGCTCTTTTGGTGTCCAGAGTGAGAAGTGATGCAGAGAGACCAAGAACACTGAGGCCCTCCCTCTCCAGAGATGGTGCCAGGTGAGATGCTATGGGTGTCCCCTTTGGGTAGGAAGGGGTTGAAGGCCCAGCTGTGGTGGAGGGAAGGTCACTGGGTAGATGGAATGCTCAGAGTCCTACTCTAAGAGGGCACTGTAAAGAGAAAATGAGAGGGAAGGAGTGCAAGCTAGACACCTGGGTTCTCTTGGAAGGAGAGATGAGAAGGGGAGGGGAGAGGGATGAAAATGCTGGGTCCTGTTTCAGAAGAGGGGGCTTTAGGGACTGTGGGATCAGGCCAGGGGCCAGATGGACACCTAGGGAACCGGAAGTGTGTGAGTCCAGATGTTTTAGAGGAACATCTTAAAAGGGAGATGACACTCTTTTCAGGTGTGGGGTGGGGTAAGAGGAAGGTTACCCAGACAGGGGGAGAATCTCATCCCCTCCCTCCTTTCTTTCCTTTTTTACTCCATCAGGGTTGTGGTAAGCAGTTTGAGGGGGCCTTGGGGAGGCCAGACCTGGCAGAGGTTCCAGGCCAGGGTGATGCAATGGGGTTTGGGCAAGAGGCCAGGGGGGTGGGGTGGGGGTTGGGTGGGGACCTTCAATAGCCCAGAACCAACAGCTAGGGCCTAACTATCATTTTTCCCATTCCCAAGACCTCTAGACAATGGAGAAATTTAAGCCTCCCCCCCCACAATTAACCTGTTTCTCCCAAAATTAAAGAAAATGAGTAGAGATCAGTTAACTGTATCAGGTGTAAAAACAGCTAACCTCTGACAGAGGTTCCATCAAGCCCTGAGATACTAGTGATTGGAGTGCTGGTGGTGGGGGGTGGGGAACAGTGGGAAGCTCAGAGACCAGAGATTTGGGAGAAGGAGGATTATTATTGTGGAGGATCAGGAATCTGGCATGTGGGGGTCCCTGTCCCAGTCCAGGAGCAGCTACCTTCCCCTCTTACTTCCCAGCCCCCCACATTTAAATAAACCCCCCAGTTCTAACGTTGCCTCAGCTCCAACTTCGGTTTCCCCATGCCTGTGGGTTTCCCATTTTCCAGCCACTCAGGGTCCGGTCTGACGGTCACCCTGCTGAGCTAGGAATGAGGATCCTCCTTTGAGCCTTCCCCTGCCTCTGATGTCCCGTGTTCTGATGCTACTGGGCCCAGCGAGCCGGCGTCTCCCTAGCTTCCGACCCCAGCCCCAGAATTCCCGGTCTCAGTTCAGCTCCGGCCCACAGGCTACAGGAAACCAGCTTTTCTCTTCCTCCCCAGAGCTAGAGGAAGAGGGAAACCGCCCACCCCCCTTCACGCGCGCACACACACCCCTCCCGACACATCCGAGCACCCGCCCTTGGCTGAGCCCACCCCCAGCCCCGGCGCCCCCAGTGCCAGGGTCCCGGGACTCTCCCCAAGTTCCCGGATCCCCTCATCCGAACAGAGACTGGGGGTGGAGGGCGGAGTAGGAGACCAAGAAGAAAGGGAAGGGAGCCGCGGTCTCCTCCCGGGTCTTTCCCAGTCTGAGCTGAAGGGGGAGGGGAGGATGAGGCTGGCCCCCATTTAACCTCTGCGCCCCCTCAGTCTCCGACTCGCCTCTTACTACACACAGTTCATTCTGCTTCAACTAGTTCTCTCTCCTCACAATGGCCCTCGGGGACCTGAGGTCCCCCGGTGCTCCAAAGAGCCCTTCCCGGCCTCCGCGACCCCTCTTCGCCCGCATCCGCCTCGGTCCCGGCAGCTCACAGATCTCAGCCGGGACCCTCCGCTCTCCATTCACGCGCCCTCCTCTCCCTTGGCCCCGAGACCCTGCGCAGACTTCTCCTGGTTCCAGCTTCGTGTCCTCTCCCCACCCCACACAAGTCTCCCCACTGATTTCTCTCAAACGCCAGGCCCCCTCCACGCCGGCCACTGTCTCCTCCTTACTCCTGCGCGGGCCCCCAACTCCGGCGCGGGCCCCCAACTCCAGCCCTAGTCCTTCCAAACTCCGCCTCTCAAACTCAAGCCTCGGTCCCCTCCAGACTTCAGCCGCGCCCCCACTTCCAGGCGTCCTCACCACCCCCTCCATCCCGCCGCCAACTCTCTTCACTCACCCGTCTGTTCCCGGCCGGTAAAACTCCACCGAGAAGCCGAAGAAGGAGCCCGGGGGCCCAGAGAGCACCGCTGGGGCCTCCGAGTCTAAGTTGAAGCCCCCGACCCTGGGTGTCGGCGGCAGCAGCAGCAGCAGCAGCAGCGGCAGCAGCCGCGGCAGCAGCGGGGGTCGGTGCCGGGGGCCCCAGCGTGCCTGCGCGGCGTGGAGAGGGGACCCTGGCGCCCGGCTCCCCATAGCGCCCGCTCTTCCCTGTCCTGGGGCCACCGACCCGGAGCCGCTTCCTAAACCTCCCAGAGGCGAATGACTCAACGCGGGGAGGAGTTTGCCAAACTCCCGGCTGAGACCTCCCCCCGCCTGCCGGGGGGGTGGGCGGGGGGGCATTCCTGGGTCCTCGGAACGCCGAGCCCGCGCCCCCCACCCCGAAGGGGCGTGGGGGGGCCGCACCTCTTCACTCCTCTCTCCCAGCCCCGCTGGAGGCCGGTAGTTTGTACTGGGTCAGACTGGGCGGGTTTGGGCTCTTCCCCCTCCTCTCTCTGCTTCCCCCTCCTTCCTCCCCCCTCCTTTCCAGATGTACAACGTAAACGCTCGGAAAAGGAGTCGGAAAAAGGGAGCCGAGAATTTCCTAATGAGGAAAGGGATCACCTCTGGAGGTCGGAGGAGCCTGTATATGTGTGTGAGGTCTCCCTCACTTTTTCAGGGAGGAAACTTTTGGGTGGAAAGAGACAGGAGGCATCTCTGGCATCTGGCCAACTGGGATACCCCTTGCCTTCCCGGGCCACTGGGTGCCGCCTGGATTCCTGCCAGCTGGATTTGGGACTCAGGAGTTGAGGTACAGAGCGCTCCTGATCTGATGGAGGACCTCCACAGACTCCTCGAGCCTGCCACCCCTCACCCCAAGCTGCTAGAATTGAAAACCTAGGAGTTTGGGGTAACTCACCAGGAGGATTCTGCTCCAGGTCACCTCCTTCTTGGTTGCAGGGTATGGAAACCTCTGTTGAGCTCCTTCCTAGAATATGGCAGTTGACCAAGAGCCTGGGAGTGATAGGGAGGGTGGTGTTTTGGCCCCTCAGGGTCTTCTTGAACAAACCGAAGTGGTTCCTATAAACCTGGAGAACTGTAGCATGGGGTGGAGTGGTGGTGTCGGTATATTGCAAAGGGGCCACCCCGTTCTCCCCAGGTTCCCTGGTGATGTAGATGAAGAAAAAGCTCTGTAGCAAGGGAAGGCAGTGACCCCCCTGCCCACCCCTTCCTCCAACCCTGGCTCTGTGTAATGAGATCACCTTTCAGGATACTAGTCTTTATTTTAGTCTGGGGGAGGGGGACCTAGGGGACTAGGTTCTCTCCTAATCTCCGCTCCCTTCCAGACCCCTTTCTGCCTTTTTCCTCCAGGACTCCTTTCCTTCCAGAATAATAATTCCTCAAATCAAACCCAGCTCCCGCTGTCCCCTAGTCCCCTGCCCCACTCTGGCCTCGGGGACTCAGAATTAAAGTGTCCAGAATCAGTGCTTTTCCTTTTGCTATGAGTTTCATTCTGCTACTCTATTTTCTGTCCCAAATCATCCAGTTTTGTTTTTTTT
Source organism: Mormoops blainvillei (assembly GCA_004026545.1). NCBI lineage: Eukaryota > Metazoa > Chordata > Mammalia > Chiroptera > Mormoopidae > Mormoops > Mormoops blainvillei. The sequence goes on from PVJD01000756.1 coordinate 169,303, forward strand.
TTAAAGCCGCCCCTCCTCCCCGAGTCAGCTGGAGCCCAAGGGAGAAACCAGCTGGTCAGACTGTGGGATAATGCTGGCCCCCATCCCACCCACATCTGCAGGTCCTGACCCTTTCTTAGGTGAGGAACCCAAGCAAACCCTGGATCAAGATCTTAAGCACAGCACTGCCACAGGGCTGAGAACCCTCTTTGGGAGGAGAGGGGCTGAGGCCTGACTGCTGTATAAACCAGAAAAGCACGTGTGTGTAAACCCAGCTCTCTCCTTTTTCAGCCCAGGGATAAGCTTTGTAGGTTTTCACAGGATTTAGGAGCTTGGGGTGGAGTGTAGAGGGTGGAGGGGTACAGGGAGGGAGGTATGTGACTCAGCTCATCCCAGGAGCCTTGGTGGGGGACAGGGGACATAGCGTTCTCTACTCCAGATTTCTTCCCAACTCCACCCCCCAGCCCCAAGACTTGGCCAACTCAAACAGGCCCCCTCCCTGTCCATTCCCTGCTTCTGTTTACACCGGGAGCCCCTTAGTCATTCCCTGGCTGGCTTTTCTACTCTCTCCAATATCCCTTTTCTCTTGGCTCTCTGTGCCCTTATAAGTCCTCTCCCAGTGGTCCCAACACCTCCTGCTTTTCCTCTCACCATGCCTGCTCCAGGTCAGCCCTGAACCTGGGGTTTCCTCTTAGTTGGAGCTGCTTCAGCATAGCCCTCCAGGTCTGGAAAGGTCAGCCAGGAGGGAATTCTAGAGGTCATCAGCCCAACCCTCTCCTTCAGAAGAGGAAATGGGTATAGAAAGCTGAAGTGACTTGCTCAAGGTCACATGGCTAGTAAGTTAGCGGTGGGTCTAGAACCACGTCTTTTGACTCTAAACCTAATGCTTTCTCCTCTCAGCCCATTGCCTTTGAAGTGCTCTCTCTCCTCTCAGCTTTTTCTGTCTTGCGTATCTCTCAACTTGTCTCTGACCCAGCCTGTGTGTCTCCAAGTGTCTCAGTTTTCTCTCTCAGATCTGATCTCTCTGGTAGCCTCAGTCCCTTCATCTATCAGTAGGAATGATTTGCTGTGATGATGGACTATTATTAATCATGGTCTGCTTGACAGAGGAGTAGAAGGGGTGCAAGGCAAGGGCGGGATACTCACCAGGCTCCTGCTGTCACCAGCCTACCTGCCCAGAAGGCTCCAGCTTTAGAATCAGGAGAGTGAATTTCCATAGAGATGGACAGGATAGAGGTGCAGGTTCTAAAGCCAGGAGCCATGCTGAGTTTCAACAGGGTGAGAGAGCGGTAGGAGAGTATTAATAATGGTTTATTTAGCATGTGCTACATGCCTGCCGCTGGCCTTGACATTTAACCTGCCTTTATCCCATTTAATCTGCCCAACTGTCCAGCACCGAAGATACAGTGGTCCTCATTTTACTATGCGGAAACTGAGGCTCAGAGAGTGAAGTGACTAAAGATCCACAAAAATAAAGGGCCAGAAGTGGAATCCAAATTGAGTCCCAGCTGACTCCAAAGCCTGTTGCGTTCCCCGCTGCACTGTTAGTTTAGTCCTCTAAATTGGACTGCGTTTCTATGGGGTAGGGTTCTGGAGCAGGTATCTTTAACCTAGGTCCATTGTTCCCAGAGTAGGGTGGAGGGAAGATTGGGCACATAATCGACTAATCCTCTGACGCTGGAAGTTTTCTTGTGTATGTATGTGATTTCTCTGGGGTGAGACTCGATTGCTTCCTTTAGATTCTCAAATGCCTGGAAATTCTGAGAACGCTGAGGCTGAATGCCCTGATTTCAAGGGATAGATTGGAGCCTTGTTGAGCCTGTAAAAAGCCTGGCTGGGGCTTTAGTTGAGTAAAGTCTTCAAGAAATTAAACTTCCCAACTGGTGTGTGGCAGCACACACAAATAGGTTGTAGGTGTGCTGAGATCATATTAATCCCCCCAGCTCTTGCAGTCTGCCAAAGTCCTCAGACTGGTGGCTTCTGCCCAGAGCGAACTCTCTTGCTCACTCCAGGGGATTATAAAAATATAACATCAATGTGATATGGTGCAAAAAAAGTCTGGGAAGAGTTCGCTGGACAAAGGGACCAGAGGAGCTTGTCGGCCTGTGGGTCCTGGCGTTGGCCCTGGGGTCCCACTCCTGTCCTGTGGTGGGGTGATGAATGGGAAGAGGGAAGGCAGGAGGGTTTATAATGAAGATTATAAAGCTGCAAGTGGATCTCTGGAAGGAAAACAGGAGCCTCGTTATCCCAGGAGTCTGGGTCCAGAGCCAGCTAAGTTGGGGCATTGCCCTGTGTGTGTGTCTGAGAGAAACTGGAAAGTACAGGAGTAGGTCATCTGAACTCTGGGGCTCTGTCACTGCCCTGACTCAAGGTCTTGGCCTAGGGAAACTGATGGCTCCATCATTTGTGAGTCACTGCCCACCAGAGCACTCCCTGTCTGACCTGGGAGAAACCCCTCCCCCATGTCCCAGACCTAAAATAAACCCAAACTCCCCTCCCCTTTCCATCTTCACTTTGCTCAGAGCACAGGAGGGATGGATAAAGGATGTTTGCGAGGGTGACATGATCAGGCCTGGGGAATAAGATACTTGGGTTTACTGGGTGCTCCAGGACTGTGAACCTAGGGATTGAGACTATGACCATATACCTCTGTAAGGACCAAACTAGAAGTTTTTCCAGGCTGAACTAGGCTGGGGAGGGACAGAAGGACAGGGATTAGGGGAAGGGTACTGACTAGAGAGGAGCAGGGCTAAACGGACACTGGGGTAAAAAATATAAAACCCAGGGGTCCAAAACAAGTAGACCAATGAGAAGGAAATTCCTCTCTCCCAGCTAGTGCCTTCTCTTCCAAACACTCCTCCGTTTTTCTATTCTTTTTTTCCCCCCCAGCAACAGAATTCTACAGCAAAATATAACAACCCCAGATAGGAAGTTAAAAGGGAAGAAAGATTCTCTGGTTGTCTTAAACATTGGCCTCATTTGATTTGCTCATCCATCCCACCCCCATTACTTTCTGTTCTTTTTCTCTGCTTTGCTGCCATGTACCTACCTTTGGAGAGGAAAGGAGTGCCTGAAGCTTCTGGGCTCAAGGGCCTGGAAACTGGAAGAGAGATCCTTCCGGGGTGGGAGCTGTGGGCGGGAGCATCAGTTTCCTGGGATGGCCTTCACAGATGTAAGCACATCTGGAGCCCATCAGGGAGGGACTTGGAGCATCAGGATTCTCAATACACAATCTGATTGAGGCTGTGAGGCACTGAGGATGAGCCAGGAGTTCCTCCCACCCTCACAAGTTTGCCTCCCATTTCTAGTCCTCTCTTGGGAAGGATGACCGATCCCAGACAGGAAGTTAGGGCATCGGAAAAGGCCAGAGGAGGGCAAGAGGGCCAGGGATTGCACCCAAGCCCAGACATACTTTTTCACTAGCTTCATCTCTTTCTGGCTCTATAAAGGTGACAGCATTTCTCATCAGGTAGGAATCAGGGTATGTGTGTGTGTATGTGTGTGTACAGCATAAGTATGTCATTTGTCTGTAACATAATAATATATATGCTGTAGCATCAGGTTGGGGATGGGGACCAGCGTGTACCCCTCCTTGCTTTTCATGAAAAGGCAAAAGTCCTCCTCATGAGTCCTCATGAGTTCTCTGGACCTCTGGCACTTCTCACCCTTCCACCTACAAACAAATACACACACTCCTTCCTTGGCTGCAAATTCCTCCTTGTCCATCATCACCTTGTAATGAACACATTTGTTTTCCAGGGATCATGTACAGGGCTAAGAATAGGTCCATCCACTTGCCCTTCCTCTCAGGGATATCTAACATTTTGGGGTGCTGAATAGGGGGTAAATGGGTGTACAGTAATCCCTTCAAGGGCCCAGGTGTCCCCACAGGCCAGCTCCTCAGGGTGAAATGGAAAGTCTCTGGGGCTGGGATCCAGGCCCAGTGGTGTGGAGCCCTCTTGAGGGGCGGCGCTTGCTCTTTCTTCCACAGCTAGAGCTTGAGGAAGGAACTGAGCCTTAAAAGATTCTCGAACAATTCCTGGACTCCAAGGTTATGACTTACTGAGTTGAGACAATATAATAGAAGGTAGTGTTGTATAACATTTACAAGTGGTTTATTTCTGGGTCTAACTTACAAAAATTGGGCTTCCTGCCTCCCCTTCAACAATAGTTGAATGGCTATGCTCTTTGCGCCTTCACCCCTGGCCTCAACCCTGGCCTCAACCCTGGATTGGACTTCAAAGCTCTAGGGGAGAAGCCAAGGGGAGGAGCTTCCTGACCTTTTGACTTAAAGAGTCTTTATGATAGCTGTCCAGCAGCTCAGAGGCCAGAGATCTCTCTGTCCCAGTCTCTGACATAGACTTGGCTGGAGGGTCCCAGCTGACAGAATTGTAGGGCTAAGGCCTTCAGGTCTCAGAGATAGAGGAGGGGTGTATGATAGAGATTGGCCTGGAAGTTTGGGGTTTGGGTAGAGAGCTGAGTGGCTCAGGGAGGGAAAGGTGGGATGGAGCTCTAAGCTTTTACTTCCGGGAAATCAACCCAGCCTTCAGGCCACACCCTCACACCCAGCCTGCATTGGCTGGCCACACCCCCACAGCTGGCTGGGAAGAGATCTCACCGCCCCCCACCCCCCAAGCCGATTGCTTACAGATGTTCTAGGAAAGGGGTGGAGGTTGAAAGGGGAAAGGGAAGATAGAGGGTGTAGGGAAGAAAAACTGAAGGAAGAAGGGAGAGATTCATGGAAAGGAGAGAGGAAAAATTGTGTCAGATGGGCAAGCCTGCTAACATGAGGAAGAGTGGGAGGAAGACAGTAGGAGAGGGAATGAAGAAATGAAAAAGAGAATCTTACTTCTTCTGTAATTTGCCCTATTCATTGCAGGCAAATTAATTTTCTGAAATCAGGGCTCTGATGGTGCTACTTTTATTTTTTTTTAAGCTTTTATTTATTTATTTTTGAGAGAGGGAAAGGGAGGAAGAGAGGGAGAGGAACATCGATGTGTGTTTGCCTCTCAGGCACCCTCCAGGGGGGACCTGGCCTGCAACCCAGGCATGTTCCCTGACTGAGAATTGAACCAGCGACCCTTTGGTTCGCAGGCGGGTGCTCAATCCACTGAGCCATAGCAACCAGGGCTGATGATGTTACTTCTTAGCTTAAAACTTTCATGGTCCCAGCCTTTTAACAAATAAAGATATGTTTACTCGAAAGTGCCTAGAACTGCACAAGGCACATAATGCCACTGACATTGACCCAATTCAGTATACATTTTTGAGCACTAACTATGTGTAAATCTCCGCGGGCCATGCTGGGGGCAAAAAATGGGAGGAGAGGGAATTGGGATAGGATGGAGACAGAAATAAGATCAAAGAGATGGCTAGAGAGAGACCTCAGAAAGACAGATGATGCAGAGCGACTATAGGGAGGGAGAGCCAGGAGTGATGAGTGGAGAGTGAAAGAGAAGGGGGTGGAGGAAGCAGGAAGGAGGACCCTAGAAAGATGGTGGAGGAGAGGGAAGCACAAAAGAAAGGAGAAGGAAATAAAAGTGTGGGGAGACTAATGGAGAGGAATGTGGAGAAAGGGAGAGAGAGTGTGGGGTCATGGAGAGTGGGAGATGGATACAAATGCGGAGGTGGGGGGCGACAATCCTCTCTTCTGCTGGGTGGGGAACTCCCTGCTGGCCAATGAGAGGCAGCTGGGAGTGGGCAGGAAGCCTGCAGGCCACCTGGTCTGCTCCCTATCCCCTTCCCATTTAGGACCCAGGTTTCTATGTCCTTTGCCATTTTGTGTGTGTGCGTGTGTGGGTCCTTGAATTCCTCTTCCTTCTCTGATTTCCTGTCTTCGCTACCTTCACCTCTTGTGCACAGGTTTCTGAAGTCAACTTCCTCTTCACTCATCACACTGCAGGGCAGCCTCCCTCGTCCCTCTTCTCCAGGTTTCTTTCCCTGTAGTGGGTGGATGAAGATAAAACAGACTGGAGGTGTTTCCAGCTCTGGTTTGCTCTCTACTCAGTGACAGCCCTCCTCCACCAAACTGGTCCAGGGCTGAGATGTTTGTGTCAGAAGTCCCTTTGGCCTCTTTCCTGCTTCTGAATCCCTAGGGTGGTATTTGAGGGTGGGAGGAGGGGTAAGGTCCGAGGTGGAAAGTCTGACGCTAAGTCCAGGCCCCCGGCCCCTCTCAGACTGGCTGAGCTCATCTCTCCAAGCAACCACAGCTGGCCATTTTCCATGTGATCACCTCAGGGAGGAAGGCTGGGTTCCAGAAATTCAGACAGAGCTGACTGAGCTTCACAACAAGCAGGCTTGAGGATGGAGCACCCTCAGGTGCTGCCACCGCACCTTCGCTGTGCTCTGTAGAGAAAGCCCTAGGGGAGGAGAAGGGGTAGATGAGACACAAGCCTGGAGAAGAGCCAAAGCTGGAATAGATTTTGGGCCCAAGTTGGCCCAGGTTTCTCCATCCCTGCACATGAGTGTTCAACATTTGTGCTGGCCACGCTGGGGAAAGATACTGTGTGATGTGAATGTTTATGTGAGGTGAAAACGTGTGCGTATGTGTGGTCTGAACATCTGAACATGCTTCTGTCGGTGTGCATGTATGCACGGATGGGGGCATCTGTGTCCAGAGTGGTCAGTAGGTCAAAGTTGGAGATGTATGTGTGTGAGGGTGTGATTGCCTTGCTCCCTTCACAGTGTAGGGGGAGAGGAGACAGCTGCCTCGGGAATGAGGGCTGCTTGCTCTGCCCACCACCCCATCCCTTCGCTAACCCCATGGCCTTCTCTCGATCACAGGTCACTGGAGAGCCGGAGAAAGCAAGCCACAGAACAGAGAGAGGAAGGGGGCACTGTCCTCCCCAGAAGAAATTAGGGCAAGGGGCTTCCTAGACTGGCTGTGGTGAGAGTCACTCCCCTAGGAGTAGGTGCAGGGGCTGCTGCAAGAGTAGCCTGTGGCCCCCGGTCACGAAGGCTGCTGAGATGGAAGCATTAGAGGGTGTCCAGTGTGGATCTCTGCACCCCTTTCCTCCTTCTCCCCCAGGCTTTGAGATGTTGGGACACACTGGAGGAGGTTGATGGGGAGAGTTAGGAGGGGGGTAAGGAAGGGGTGGGCAGGAAACACTTGGCTGTTTGTTCCCTCTCTTTCCTGACTCCTTTGTGGCGGCAGACTGGCTTCCTTCCTCCCTGTGACACCTTGGCCCCCAGCTCATTTCCACTCTTATGGCTCTAAGCACAGCTCCTAGTCTGGCACTGCAGAGTTTTTCCAAGCTGGGTCTTTTGGGAAAGGGGACACCTAGATGAGTGAGAATAGGGGCTGAGGAAGCAGATGAGCTGCCAGTGTGCCCCCACGAGCCATTCAAGGTCAGCAACCCAGGCCTGAATGAACTGTAGGGAGGCTCAGCAAATGGGAAGTGCTCTGAACAAAGCAAAGAGCCAGGTGTTTTGTTACCTGGGGGCTGCCTCTCCTTCAGCCTGGGCTGTGGAGAGAGCAGGCTGGAGAGACACCTCATCCCCACTCTAGCCTCACTTCCTTCTCTGTGTCCCTACTTGGCTGTCCTTGCCTCAGTCTGCCCCTGCCCCACCTCCCACCTCCATCCACTGCCCTACAAGTCAAGGAATGTGAGTTTTCTCTCTCACTTTCCCATTGATTAGTCATGGGCACCCCGATCCTCAAGGGAACCGTTACTCACCCTTGCCCCCCTCCCCTTGCTGGCGGTTGTCTCCCCAGAACTGGCTGAATTCCTGTGGGAGGAGCTCACAGAGTCAGACGTGGGTGAGGAGGTAGTGGGGGTTGTGGGAGGTGGACAGTGTCCTAGAGACAGCCAAATCAGGAGCCCCTCCCTCCCCCTAATACACATATATACAAAGAGGTCGTGTCCCTGGTTGTAGTTACTTTAATGGCCACAGAGGTTTAGGCAAAAGCGGTGGGGCTGGGATAGAGTATCATGTACTGTGACTGTGTGGGGAAGGGGCCCAAAACAACTGAGCATCTAGTCTCTTTACCAGGGCTGGCTTTGGGGCCAGGATGAAGGCCTGGGGCCCGCTCTTTGGACTTGGCTGAGTGCCCAGGCCTGGCCTCTGTCTCACAGAATGAGACAGGGGCCTTTCCCAATAAGGAGCCTCGAAACTCTGGGTCCACTCCCCTGCTGGCCCCACTCTCCCCTGTAACAGCTCCCCTGCCCTAAAATGGCCACATTTTCCTTCCCTTCCTCCTTTCCTCCCCTACACCTAGGCTTGGGCCCCAGGGGAGACAAGGGGGCTGGGTAACGGTAAGACTGCACAGGGGCCAGATGGGCAGGTTCGGGGAAGGGTAATGGGATCTCAGGAAGAAAGGGGAATAAGACTACGTGACCTAGGTATGGGTAGGGCTGGGGGATGGAGGTATGGCTTCCTCGAGTTATTGTCTTTTCCCATAGTAATAATAGCTTATGCTATTATTATACATACTATATAATATATACTATTATACATATCCTATACATTATTGCACATATTATAATATATACTATTTATTCTAAGAGCTTTCCATGTATTAACTCATTTAATTGACACTGCCACTCTACGAGGGAAGTATTGTTGACTTGTCTGGTCAGATGAGGAAACTGAGGCATAGAGACTTGGTTAAGTAACTTGCCCAGGGTAAGTGTAAAAACAGGATTCAAACTGAGGCAATCTCGCTTCACTTTAGGAGAAATCGACCCACTCGCTTTGTCTAGGGAGTACTTGAGACTCGTTGTCAGAAGCCTAAGGAATGCCCAAGTGGCCTGCGGGGTGGTGATGCTCGCAGAAGCTGCCAGTCAAATGTGACCCACTGTGGACCCTTGGGTGTTTGCAAGGATTCAGACTAAACACTCCCAGAGAGCCGTTGACCCGTGTTTTAAAAAAACAAAACAAAAAAAAATCAAAACAAATCTATTGTAGAGTGACATGCAAATGATATGTAGGTTAGCACAGAAGCCACATAAGTGTGACTAGTGGGGAAGGGTTGGGGAATGCAAGAAGAGGCCGAAATAAGAGTCAGGGAAGAGTTGGGAGAATGAAGGAAAAAAATCCAACAAACCCGGGGTGTGTAGAGGGACTTCCTTGGGCCCTCTTCCAGCCTTTTTTTATGTTCCAGGCAGTTAAAAATAGTGATTTATTCTACCCTGTGAGGGGGAGGAAGGAAGAAAGGGTTGAGAATTCTTCCAGCCCTGCAGCAGACAGTGACCCCCTGGGATGGATCCAGGTACTTGACGTGGAAGTCGCAGCTTGAGCAAGACTCTGCCCTTTTCTGGCTCTCAATTTTGTCCTTCCTAAGCCCGAAGGAACTGAATGAATGATCCTTGAGGTTCCATCTCCAACGCATTTAGATTCCTATGTGGGAACTCAGTGGGGAAAGCCAGCATGGGGGCTGGTGTCCTTGTGTGGGGCCAGGACTAAACAAACTCTTGGTAACTAAGATGAGCTCAGGGCGTTAGGAGAAAGCCCGCAGGGGGTGATGGGAAGCACACCAGGCCATGCCAGGCCCAACCCCGGAAAAGTGAATGGACAGACTCATGCATTCATTCTACGTTCCTTCAGAAATTAGAACCTAGAAACCTGACCTTCCCATTCAGGAAGGCTATAATGAGAATATGAGCTCTAGATGTCTAGGAAGGGCAAACTCTCAGGTCCCTCCCCAATTTTTGAGGTATTATAAGAAAAATTAGCATTTGAATATATGTGACAGTGTTACCTGATAAGTATCAGGTACAGATCTAAGCATTTTACATATATTACATCATTTAACCTCAAAATAATCCAATGAGGCAGCATTTTATTTATCTTTCATATCAAATTACCTATTTAATCTTCATAACAACCCTCTAAAGTTAATACAGCCATTTGATTGATGAGAAATCTGAAAAAGCAGGAAAAGGGAAAATTAGATTTCTAATAGGACTTTTCTCACTGGTAAAGGAAGAAGACCCTAGAAGGATTTAGGGGACTCTCACTTCCCAGGAAGATCTTTTCTGGCTCTGGGGTTAGAATTGGTTTAGCTGAAGGAAGGGTGGGTACATTGGCTTTCCAGCTCTTGATAGATGGGAGATAAAGACATACTCCAACTTCACTGACATGTTACATATCAGTAGAAAATGGCAATCTGATATCTTCAAGAATGTTTCTGAGAAGTGTTTGGATAGTAACCTTAAATCAGCAAAAGGATCTTGAAAGGCCAGAGGCAGAATGCTAATTGAACTAGCTACCATTTGTTTCCAACAGCAGGAGATAAGGAAATTAGACACTTATTGGGACTTCCCTATTGTTTGGGGCTGATAGGGGGATCTTACTTCCTTAGGTGATTGTAAAGTTAATGCATTTTTCCATCACTAGGCAGGAGGAGGAGGTATGAGTGGTAGTGGTGGTGGAGGAGGGGATGGTAGTGGAGATGGGATGGTTCCCCTGGTTGACCTCTGACCAGCTAGGAGGGCCTGAGAATTCTGAGGAGAAAATTTGCCAATAGGGCACTTGGGTGGGTGGGTGGGGTCCATGTATTTGGGCTCCAGCCGAGGGTGAATGAAGTTAGAGACATAAATCACACCTTCCAACTGCCCATTTCCTCTTTGAGTTCAGTTCCCAGCCAAAAGTCCAACTATCCTGCCAGAGGAGTGAGTGTGGGTATGAGGGAGGGACCAAGGTGCTGGAAGTGGGTGGTTGGGCACTGGCATTAGTAGAAATTAGCTGGGACGACAAATGGTGTCATGAAATGGGCTCAGGGTCAAAGCTGGTAGAGCTAGGAGCCCAGAGAGCCTAACAAAAATGAGTTGTAGACTCATCGTCCCCTTGGGACACACCCACAGCTATACCCAGTCTGCTGAATTCTCCTCTCCCGCAAATAAAACTACTGGAACATGTCTAGGGGCACCGACACCTACGTAGACACGCCCCCTACACTTCCCTCATCCAACTGTTGCTCACTTTTGCCAGAAGCCCTCAGATCTTCTGGAATAGCAAGCTGTATTAGGAAAAAGGAACACATGTTGAGAGGGATGACTATCCTGGATTTTCATTAAGAAACATCCTCCTCTGGTGATCTCATAGACCTGCAGTATGTCATCTCTTTTGCCCTTCCCCAGTGGGGACAGGTCCGGATGATCTTCCCTCTCACTTTAGAAGAAACTTGGTGGTCTGTTGTCCTGCTAGTATGCAGTACCTCCTAACCATAGTGATGGAGGAGGTGGAGCAGGAGGCATGAGATGGAGTATGCTTGTTGGGTAGGGTAGATGTTTGAGGGCAGGAAGTTGAGAAAGTTACTCAATGGTGTTTTCTGCTGGCTTGGGTCTAGGTTGCTAGGTCCTGTCTGACCCTAATAACACCTCCTACTTCTTTCTTTGGTCAGCTTCCCACTCAATGATCATTTGGTGAGTAAGACAGGTGAGACTGGGTTCCTCAGGAGAAAAGGTGTCCCTTCCATCAGCCCTTTTCTAGGAGACTGTTCTGGATTGACCACAGGGGCTTGGAGGCATCAGTAACCTTATCCAGCCTGGGACCATCCCACCCATGCTTGGTGTTCTCTTCCATGTAAAGGAGTTTGTCATGGTCCCATCATTGTATAACTGTATATAAGCACTAATGACATGTAATGGGAAACATGATGCTTTTATTTTGGGTTAAGTTTGTCACATTCTGTTCTTTGAATTTTTGCTTGCATCCCCATTAAACTGGAAGCTTTAACTGAACAAAAATTGTGTGTGTGTGCAGCTCCCAGACCAGCATTAGGAAAATAATACAATAATTAATAAATAATAGTACAAGGATAAACTCCATGCATCATGTACTCAAAATTGTAAACCTACTTTTCCCCCACCCTGCGTGTGTGTGTGTGTGTGTGTGTGTGTGTGTAAAATTTTTTATCCTTATTTGAGGACATTTTTTTCTTTTTTAAAAAATTATATTTTATTGATTATGCTATTACAGTTGTCCTGATTTTCCCCCTTTTACTCTCTCTCCATCCAGCAACCCACTCCCTCAGGCAATCCCCCCACCATTGTCCACATCCATGGGTCATGTGTATAAGTTCTTCGACTACTCTATTTTCTATACTGTACTTTACATTCCCATGGCTACTCTGTAACTACCTATTTGTACTTCTTTTTCTAAAAAGATTTTATTTATTTATTTCTAGAGAGAGGGGAAGGGAGGAAGAGAAACATCAATGTGTGGTTGCCTCTCACACGCCCCCTACTGGGGACTGGGCCCACAGCTCAGGCTTGTGCCCAGATTGGGAACTGAACTGACAATTCTTTGGTTTGCAGGCTGGCACTCAATCCATTGAACCACACCAGCCAGGGCCCTATTTGTACTTCTTAAGCCCCTCACCTCTTCATCCATTCCCCCACACTCGCCTTCTATCTGGCAACCATCAAAATGCTCTCTGTATCCATGATTCTATTTCTGTTCTTCTTGTTTGCTCAGTTTGGTTTTGAGATTCAATTGTTGATAGATTTGTATTTTTTGCCATTTTATTGTTCATAGTTTTGATCTTCCTCTTCTTCTATAAGTCCCTTCAACATTTTGTTTAATAATGGTTTGGTGATGATGAATTCCTTTAGTTTCTTCTTGTCTGGGAAGTTCTTTATCTGCCCTTCGATTCTAAATGGTATCTTTGCTGGGTAGAGCAATCTTGACTGTATGTCCCTGCCTTTCATGACTTTGAATATTTCTTGCCAATCCCTTCTAGTCTGCAAAGTTTCTTTTGAGAAATCAGCTGACAGTCTTATGGGAACTCCCCTGTAGGGAACTAACTTCCTTTCTCTTGCTGCTTTTAAGATTCTCTCTTTATCTTTAACCATTGGCATTTTCATTATGATGTGTCTTGGAGTGGGCCACTTTACATCTACCTTTTTTAGGAGTCTCTGTGCTTCGTGGGCTTGCATGTTTATTTCCTTCACCAAATTAGGGAATTTTCTTTCATTATTTTTTCAAATAGATTTCCAATTTCTTGCTCTTCCTCTTCTCCTTCTGGTACCCCTATGATGCAAAGGTTGGACCTCTTAAAGTTGTCCCAGAGACTGCTTAAACTATCCTCATTTTTTTTTTGGATTCTTTTTCCTTCTTGTTCTGATTGGTTGTTTTTTCTTTTCTTTTTAAAAAATATATTTTATTGATTATGCTATTACAGTTTTCCCATTTTTTTATCCACTTTATTCCCCTCCACCCTTCATCCCCCCCCACTAACATCGTCCCCTCAGTTCATGTCCATGGGTCGTACATATAAGTTCTTTGGCTTCTCCCTTCCTATACTATTCTTAACCTCCCCCTGTCTATTTTGTACCTATCATTTATGCTTCTTATTTCCTGTACCTTTTCCCCCATTCTCCCTTCCCCTCCCTGCTGATAACCCTCCATGCAATCTCCATTTCTGTGATTCTGTTCCTGTTCTAGCAGTTTGCTTAGTTTGTTTTTATTTTTGTTTTTTTAGGTTCAGGTGTTGATAGTTGAGTTCGTTGTCATTTTTCTGTTCATATTTTTGATCATCTTCTTTTTCTTAGATTAGTCCCTGTAATATTTCATTCAATAAGGGCTTGCTGCTGATGAATTCCTTTAACTTTACTTTGTGTGGGAAGCACTTTATCTACCCTTCCATTCTACGTGATAGCTTTGTTGGATAACGTAATCTTGGCTGTAGATCCTTGTCTTTCATGACTTTGAATACTTCTTTCCAGCCACTTCCTGCCTGTAAGGTTTCTTTGGAGAAATCAGCTGATAGTCTTATGGGAACCCGTTTGTAGGTAACGGTCTCCTTTTCTCTTGCTGCTTTTAAGATTCTATCCTTTTCTTTAATCTTGGATAATGTGATTATGATGCGCCTTGGTGTATGCTTCCTTGGGTCCAAATTCTTTGGGACTCTCTGAGCTTCCTGGAAGTCTATTTCATTTGCCAGATTGGGGAAATTCTTCATAATTTCTTCAAATAAGTTTTCTATGTCTTGCTCTTCCTCTTCTTCTGACATCCCTATGATTCTGATGTTGGAATGTTTACAGTTGTCCCAGAGGTTCCTCAGCCTCTCTTCATTTTTTTGAATTCCTGTTTCTTCATTCTGTTCTGGTTGAATGTTTCTTTCTTCCTTTCTCCTCCAAATTGTTGATTTGAGTCCCGGTTTCCTTCCCTTCACTGTTGGTTCGCTGTATATTTTTCTTTATTTCACTTTGCACAGCCTTCCCTTTTTCCTCCTTACTGCGAACATACTCCTTGCAATTCTGTGAGCATCCAGATTACCAGTGTTTTGAACTCTGCATGTTAGGTTGGCTATCTCTTCATCGCTTAGTTCTATTTTTGGAGGCTTGATCTGTTCTTTCCTTTGGGCCATATTTTTTTTGTCTTGGAGTGCCTATTACCTTGTGAGGGGCAGAGCCTTAGGTGTTCGCCAGGGCAGGGCAATCACGTCACTGCCTTGTGGCGCTGTCCGTGGGGGAGGGGTCAGAGAGGAAACAATGCCGCTTGCTTGGCTCTTGGCCGGCTTTCAGTCACTTTCTTCGCTATCCACAAGCAAACTGGGACCTTCTGGTGCTGATTCCCAGGTGGGTGGGTTTGCGTATGTTCTAGGACCCTGTGGGTCTCTCAGACGAGCTCTTCTATGAGACTGGCCATTTCCCCCACTGCTGCAATCCCCACAGGTTTTTACTGGTAGAGGTTTTGAGGCTTTCTTTTTGTGTGCTGCAACGCTGGGTTGCACGTCTCTCTCACTCTCCAGTTGTTCCCTCCTGTTTTGCCACCTGCAAACATGGGACCACCTGGTCTGCCAGCCACTGCCTTGCCCGCCACAGTCCACCAGCCACCGCCTTGCCGCATCCTCTCTGCCCGGGCTGCCCGTCTTCGCCCCTCCTACCGGTCTGAATGAATGTTTCTTCTTTAACTCCATGATTGTCGGACTTTCATACAATTCAATTATCTGGCAGTTTTGGTTATTTTTTGTTTTTAAATTTGTTGTTTTCCTTCTTTTGGTTGTGCGAGGAGACAGTGTATCTACCTACACCTCCATCTTAGCTGGAAATCCCGTGATTGGTTGTTTTTTTCTTTTTTGTGTTCCAATTCATTGATTTGATCCTCAGCTTCATCCACTCTACTATTGTTTCCCTGTAAATTGTTCTTCATTTTAATTAGTGTATCTTTTGTTTCTGACTGTATCTTCCTTATGCTGCTGATGTCCTCACTAAGTTCCTCGAGCATCCTTATAAACAGTGTTTTGAACTCTGCATCTGATAGATTGCTTATCTCTATTTTGTTTAGCTCTTTTCCTGGAGTTTTGATCTGTTCTTTCATTTGGGCCATGTTTCTTTGTCTCTTCATTTTGGCAGCCTCCCTGTGTTTGTTTCTATTTATTAGGTAGAGCTGCTTTGACTCTGTGTTTTGGTAATGTGGCCTAATGTAGCAGGTGTCCTGTAGGGTCCAGTGGCATAGCCTCCCTTTTCACCCAAACTGAGTATTTGAGGTGCACCCTTTGTGTGGGCTGAGTACACCCTCCTCTTGTAGTTGAGCCTTGGTTGCTCTTGGCAGATCAATGGGAGGGATTCACCCAGGCCAGTCAGCTGCAAGGACTGGCTGTGACCACTGACCACCAACCTTTGCTCTCCATGGAGGATCTGCTGTGCAGGGGCGGGTGCTGGTGTTCTGATGTGGTCTGTAGCTGTCCACTGGGTGCACTGGCCCTGGAGTTTCCTGGGTGGTGCAGGACAAGGTTTTTGCCTGGGGCTACCCTTCCTGAGCTATAAAGCAATCTGAGATGTCCGCTACTTGTGCTGGGCTTGCAGTTTCCCAGATGAAGCCAAGCTGTGGATATAGACTGGTTGTTGCTAGTGTAGGGCCTGGGGCCCACTGAAACCAGCTGTTGCTTGTTTAATAGGATTTAAGAAGTTGTAAAACATGAGCCAAGACCAGCCATTCCTATGGAAAAGCAGCTTGGGTGAGCCCATAAGTTGGGTGGGGCAGAGTCTCTGCGGTCTCCAGGGCAGATCAAAGAGTGTTAGCCAGGTTGATGGAGTCTCAGATATGGCACCATCTTGCCAGCTCTGCGGGGAGAGGGTTTAGAAAAGGAACAATGGCCTCTGCGCGCCTTGATGCCAGACACTTCAGTCCCTGCCTGTATACCACTTGTACCTTTCAAGCTGCTGCCCAGGTGCTGGACGTCAGAGAGAGTGAGTCTGAGTAGGTGAGTCCCTGTGTGCTTTTTTTAAGAGGAGCTGCTTGGGGTTCCAGAAGTTTCTTCCACCAACTTAATCCCCACCGATTTTTACAGCCAGAAATTGTGGGGACTTATCTTCCTGGCACTGGAACCCTGGGCCTGGTGACCTGGTGTGGGGCTGGGACTCTTTGCTCCTGAGATATCCCTCCTAAATTTTTATCTACCACATGTAGGGGAGGGACCAGCCCGTTCCAGGTCTGCGCTCCTCCTACCAACCTGGATGGATGTGGTTTCTTTAGTTCCATAGTTGTCAGACTTCCATTCAACGCAATTTCTGGTGGTTCTGAGTGATGGTTGTTCTATATTTTAGTTGCAATTTTGATGTGGTTTGTGAAGAGGTGAACCATGCCTGCCTATGCCACCATCTTGACTGGATGTCTGAGGACATTTTTCATTGGTTTTAGAGAGAGAGGAAGAGAGAGAGAGAAAAATATTGATGTAAAAGAGAAACATCTATTAGTTGTCTCCTGTATGTGCCTGGACTGGGGACCGAACTTGCAACTTAGATATGTACCCTGACTGGGAATTGAACCTGCAACCTTTTGGTTACAGGACGATGCTCCAACCCACTGAACCACACCAGCCAGGGCCTGCACAATTTTTTTGATATGCAAAGTGACAATGCGGTAATACTGGAAGAGGGCAGATCTTAGGAATGCTGAAATATATTTTTTCCAAGAAAAGGTGAGGGGATAGGGTCACTGAAATTAGGGTAAACTGACATTGAGGCCTCCTGACTCTTCTACCTCTGAAAACCAGCAAAAGTTTCTTTTTAATAACCCTCTTCTGCAGCTATTTGAGTCTTAGTGTTTTAGTATTGTCTCACTGATGTGTCCAGTTTAACTTGGTTCCTATGATTCCAGCATTTGGAATGCACTGTCTTCATTCATCAAGGCCCACCCAAGCCCTACATAAGTTTCTCCAGCTCATTCTCTCGGTAATGTCTCAGTCTTCTAAATTCCTGCACTCATAGTCTGGACTACACAGTCTAACACTTAATTATAACAGGGTATTTATAAAGCCCTTGTGTAACTTAGAAATTGAATACATTTGGATGTACATATGATAGAAGCAACTATAAATTTTTTATGAGAGTATAGTCCATAAAATTTTTAATGCTAATATTTGCTTTTTGTTAATGTGTTTTTAATTTGCTCAGGAAGGGTATATGTTATACGAGAAAGAAGACCTGGGTTTGAATGCTGATAGATATGTGTGTGACTTTGGTAAGTTATTTAACCTTCCTTTCTGGGTCTTAGTATTTTAACCTGTAAAATGGAGAGAATATCTTCCTCACAGATTTGTTGTGAGAATTAAACTAATGCACTCTATGTACAATTACCTACTACAGTGCTCGACTGCAATTATTAAAGCTTCATTCAGTCTGTCTGATAAATCTAAAATCTACTCAAAGTCTGATGTGTTCTCTGAAAAGAATGGAACATATTTTATAGGTCAGTTCTCAGCACAGACATTAAAAAGCCTTCCTTAGTCTTCCCCCGACCCAGTACCCCAGATTTCACTAGTCATAGCATTTATCTTACTGCATCATATCTCCTTGTTTAATGTATTTCTCCCACTAGACTAAGTTCTGTGAGGTAAGGATCTTGTTTATTTCTGTTTTTCCATTGCCTAGCACATTGCCTAGATCAGCAAATATTATTTAAATAAATTGAGCCTTTAAAAAAAAAACCAATGGTAAACAGCACAGTGATTTCTGAACTGTATATGACAAATTTAGTTTTTTGTTTAATAGAGTGTCTTCTAGCAAGATAGCACTTGTTGCTATTGTGATTTTAATGTACATTCAACTCTTTTCTTTAAAACAAATTTTTAAAAATTGATTTTTTAGAGAGAGGGAGTGGGAGGGGGAAGAGAGAGAGAAACATCAACACATTGATTCGTTGTCCCACTTATCTATGCATTCATTGGTTGCCCTGACCAGGGATTGAACCCACAACCTTGGCGTATCAGGACAATGCTGTAACCAACCGAACTATCAGGGCAGGGCTCAATTCTTGAAATGTATCCAGAAATGTGGTGCAATTACTTGTGAATCTTTGTCACTTGACCAGTCCCCACATAACTATATTTTGTAGGTCTGGTAGAGACCACAGTCTCCCAGCATCCGGCCTCCTCTTCTTCCTTTTAGTAATATGACCCCTCCACTCTGCCACCCACACACTGAGTTTTACCAGGGTACATGGCTGCCATCTAGATACTGCTCTGCCCAGCCTCTCTTGCAGTAGTGGGTGGCCACATAACTAAGTTCTGGTAAATAGGATGTGAATAAAGCAGGGTGTGTAACTTCTGGGTCATGTCCTTAAAAAGGAAAGTTGATTGCTCCTGACCTCTTCTTTCTTCCTTCTGCTTGCTGGGGTGTGGTGACAAGTTAAGCAAGCCACCTTTGACCAAAAGATAGATGCAAGCCTTTTCTACCAGTCAAGGACAGTCTAACCCATCTATTTCTGCACTATTACTTTATCTGAACCACTCAATTTGCGGGTCTCTTTGTTACAATGACATGGACTACATTCTTCGTATAAAGATTATCACCTTGTAATTCATGAAATCTGTTAGCCTACTCTGAAGAACGTTTTCAAGGAACTCAAAAATGAAATGGTATCAAGTTTTAATGAAAATAGAATCCTCTGAAACTATGAAATTTGTTCTATCATGAGCATGTTCAATTTTCTTGCAGGTTTATAAGCATCCTACCTCTTCTATTTAGCATAATATATTATTTATGATAACTTAAAAGATTTTATTTATTTATTTTTGAAGAGAGGGGAAGAGAGGGAGAGAAACATCTATGTGTGAGGGAAACATTGATTGGTTGCCTCTTACACCCCTAACAGGGCCTGGCCTGCAGCCCAGGCGTGTGCCCTGAATGGAATCAAAGTTGTGACCTTTTCAGGGAGGCGGGGGTGGGGACGATGCCCAACCCACTGAGCCACACCAGTCAGGGCTATTTATGATAACTTCGAAATCCCAGATGTATTATGTGGTAGCCAGTTTCCAAGATGGCCCAGTGACCCTCATCATCTGGTATTCATGCCCTTTCTGTGTTCCCTTCCTACGTTGAATCATGACTGGCCTGTGTGATCAACACAATATTATGGAAGTGACAGGTGTAACTTCCCAAGCTAAGTCAGAAAAGACATTGCCATTTCCACCTTGGTCTCTCTTTTGGATCAGTTGCTCTGGGGGAAGGCAGCTGTCACATCATGGGGACATTCAAGCAGCCCTGTGGAGATGCCCATGTGGAGAGGAACTGAGGCCTTACATCAAAAGCCATAACCAACTTGTCAGAATTTGAGTTCACTTATATGTGTCATCTTTCAGTACCAGGTGGCCAACCCCAGTCAAATTTTCAGATAACTGCAGCCCCATATAACATCTTGACTGCAACCTCCTGAGAGACATCAAGCCAGAGCCACCTAGTTAAGCTGCTTCTGAGTTCTTGGCCCACAGAAACTGTGAAAGACTAAATGTTTATTGTTGTTTTAAGTCACTAAATTCAGGGGATAATTTGTTATGCATCAATAGATAATTAATAAAGACTATAAATTCCTTGAAAGTTGGATTCATCTTAGACTTATTTTTCTTCAAGTTAGTGCATCAACCAGCTAACCCTACCTCTGTCCCTGCATTGGCGATTAGAGCATGCTTAAACATCTGGTGGAATGCGAGAGGTGAAATGACATTGCCCTTGAAATTCAGCATCATATAACTGGATTTGAAGAACACAGCATGTTAATTGGTCAGAATATTCTGACCTTTTTTTTCCCTCCCTGAGGGAAGTTAAGATTCCGCAGGGTGGAGGTGAGGCCAAGGGGAGTAGAACTCAGGCGACTATTGTTATTTGTCATTTTGTAGTTTCCCAAAACTCTGTTTTCAATTCTTAAGTAAAACATTTTCTTAAGCCTGGGTACACAGGGAAGCTTTGGTAGATGGGGAGTTTCCAATATCTCATAGAAGCTCACTTGGGCAAAGGAAGTGAGACAATGCTTGGAGGGAAAGTGCAGATGTCTCCCTTCACAGGGTAAATTTAGGCACAGGTTCCTTCCCAGGGACCAGGTAAACACTGCACAGGCAGCCAGAACCAACAGAGTCATCCCACTGTAAATCTGAATGTGCAGGAAGGGACCTGAGTGGGAAAGACAGCTCTGGGGGCAATGAAGAGATCAGAGATAGAACCACATTAGAACCAATCTCTACCGAGTAATAATTGGAGGTTACCCGGATGAGCATCATTTTCTATTTGACATGATAGTTTTAGATTCTCTTAGTTACAAGGTTGACTAGAGCCTTAGACCTTCCAGTGCATAGAGGATTAGGAGGTCTGTACCTATGACCTTCAAATCCCTGTGGTGGTAGGTCTCTAGTTTGGGAATAGACAGTAGGAGTAGGGACATTGTGAACCCAGAACTTTCACTTCCTCTACTCTAGTATATGCTCCCATTTAGCTTAGACATGACTTATGCTCAACGGTCTGTGGGTAACCCTCAATAAGAGAAAGTCAATTACTTCTCAAAATTGAATAGCAGATGCTGGAGGAGGAAGATGTTCTAGATACCTATAGTCCAATGTCCTCATTTTATAGATAAGGAAACTGAGGCCCAGAGAAAAGAAATGCCTTGCCCAAGGTCATACAGCTAATATGGGGTATAATCCAGGTGTCTTTATTCCAAGTTAGCTCTTTCTACTATACCGCATTTGCCTTCATTCTACTTTCATCACATATTCCATTTCGTCTCACTAATTCCCAACTTTATTCTGGGTCATATTCAGAAAGGTCCATTTCTAGACTTTTCCATTGGAAGGGCGAAGAGCCTCTGCTTTGTTTTTAGGTACAGTAGAGCATTACTAGTTTTCCCTGCCCCCCTTTCTCCTGTTGCTCTCAATGAGGAACAGAGTCTATTTCTCCATTCATAGGAGGGTTCTCGGAGTTCTGGGCTCCATTCATTTTGTGGAAGCTGATGGGCACAGTGCCTTGGGATACCCTCCACGTTGGCAAGCTGACTGTACCCAACTGGCGGTTATGGCCTAGTGCCCACTGGCAGGGAGCATACCCATCCACGTATTAACTTGATGTCTGGCATCCATGGGTGCCGGAGAGCCGGCTGGCCGGACACCTATGCTGTATCTTGCCTGGTATGCTGGTCCTGGTTTGTGTCATTTTTAGGAGGGTGGCCCCTCCATGGATTTAAGACACTGGCAGTTCTAGATTGGTAGGAAGGACACCTTAACTGCCAACCTAGAATCTGCGCTAAACAGTACAGGACCTCCTGGATTTCAGGTAAGTCCTTCAAATATCTCTGTGATTCCCCTCCTTTTCTCATTTTCCACCACCATAGAGTTCTTTCTATCACCCCTTCCTACCCTCATACAAGAAGCTGACAGGTGACAGTCTCAGGCCAAAGTTTCGAAGAAAGGGAAGGAAGAGAAATGGGGTATATGTGGGTTAGGATGAGTGGGGACTACTAGGAAGCAGCAAAGGTACCCTGCTTACTCTCTCCACAGGCTTCAGAAGACTCTGGAAGCTACCTATTGCCCAATAATTTCCACAGTAGTCCCAGGCAGCCTTAGACTATATCTCCACCTGCTGGTCACCAAGGAGATCAACAACCAGGTCTCAGCTCGCTCTTTAGAACAGAGACTAAAACCTCACCAATTTCAAAAACCTCATCTTCATTTCAAGGTTAAATTCTTTCTCAGAATCTGTTGAGTTTATAGTTTTCTCTCTTGGGAGACTGACTTTTCAGGAGACTAAATATAGGGAGATCAGGGTACAATTTCCCCCATATGCGGTCTTTTCCCTTTCAAAACATCTTTGAGGCTAAAGAGCGTCACCTTCTTACTTCAGTTACCCTAGATGTGGGGTGGCTGAAATCTATGCCCCTCCTCGCATTGGTTAACTCTGCCCACAGAAGCAGCAGTTAGTGAGATTATACTTGGGCATGGATCACAGGATCCCTGCTAGCCTTATTTATGAGCAGGGAAAAATAAATCTTAAAGAATTGCTTGTATTTGTCTCTCTGTTCCTACCTGATTCAGATATGGGAGAGCCTGAGGGTGTCCTCTATTGTTCTCTTCATTCTCCTCTTCCCATCTCACTAGCAAAGACAACTCCTTTAGAATCCATTAGCAATGATTCAGTCCCTATTGAAACCATAGGCTAGGGAATCCTGAGAATCCCCACAGCTACATCTTCAAAAGCGAAGGTCATTTATAAGTACTGATGGCTTTCACATTAATACTTTATTTGTGAAATGGCACAATGTCAATAAACACCCCTAAAATTGATCAGGATGTTCAATGTCAATCCATGGAGGTTATAGGGCTAGGAAAACAAATCCTAGAAATTTACTCTCCTTTCCCAGCTGACATTCTGATCTACCCATGTTGAGTAAAAAGCAGTAATTTCTTTTTTTAAAGTTTCTTGGATGCCAAACCTTAACTGAAAGGACGTGCTTTAAATGTTTCAAAGTTTGTCTTAAAAGAAAGAAGTCAAGGAGTTAAGACAGTATATGGAGATAATCTTATGCTGCATGTACTTCATGTCATCCCTGCTAGGTATCCCAAGTTTATTCATTAGAGCTGAAATGTATTGAGTGCTTACTGTTAATACTCTTTAAAAACTTAAATGCATTTTCCCCATTTATACCTTTAAATCATTGTATGATTTGGGCACTGTACCTTTATTATCCTCATGTTCTTAATCACTACCATGCTATATGCTTTTTTTTGTGGTTAGTGTGTAGATTTTTTAAGGACCTACTTGTGTTTTTAAAAACTCTGTAATTATCTTCCTTGTAAATGCCTTCAAAAAAGCCTTTATTCAAGATGATATGTGGTTTTTGAAACTTTTATGTATCTGAATTATATAAGGTGTATTGTGCAAAATAGATTCCAGTGTGCTGCTTTTAGATAATCTAACTCAGGAAACCTGGACCAAAGCCCAGGAATCTGCATTTTAAAATAAGCACCCAAGTAATTGTGATGTAGGTGATATTTGGATTATGCTTTGAGAAACACCACTTTTGACTATAAATGGCCTGAGGGTAGGGCTGTAACTATAACAAATCTTCATGTGTACATCCCATTTCATTTGGCTGCATGTAGTAATAGCTGTAACATTGGGGTTTGTATTTCCTTGGCTACGAACTAAAGCTGCTCATTCACTCTGATTTTTTTTTTTTTTTTTTGCACCAAGGAGAGGCAGCCCTGGGGCCTCCCTATCTGTTAGAGATCCTTAGAAAAGAGGCTGTGTTGGGTGGAGTGGGGGATAGTTGGGAGGTGGAGGGATTGAGGGAAAAAGGAAAAGGGACTCATGGACATGGACAACAGTGTAGTCATGGCGGGAGCCGGGGAAGGGGGTGCGTGGAGGTAGAAAGGGCATAAAGGGGATAAATGATAATGGAAAAAATACAATAAAAATAAATAAAAATTTTTAAAAAGAAAAGAAGCTGTGTTATATGTTAAATGGTTGTTTCTTTTGCTAACTTGAAATATCTCTGTGCAAAGGTTTGATGAAGGCTATACAGTTTTGACATATTGGCCCTAATTATTCTGCAGTCTTCATTGGAGAGGGTTGAGAAGAATATGTTATTTTTCTCTATCTTTTGAAATGTACAATGGAGAGGGCAGGGTAAAGGGAGGAGAGTCAGGGGCTAAGCTAGAGTTGGTAAACAAGCTTTGAAGCAAACTAAGAAAGCGTTCTGGCAGGGAGAAATGAAGGACCGCACGTGGCTCCCCTAACACCATGGCATTCTCTGAAGACAGCACCAGTCGCTGCTCACTGTTTCCTATTTTGAAGGAAATAACAACAAAAAACAGTACTGTCAAACTGACCCTTGGTTTGTTTGGAAATGGTGTTCTGAAAAGCAGTTTACATCAGAGAAGTAAGAGAATAAAGGGCAAGTCTCGAGGAAAAAAAAATTAGGCCAAAAATACAGTAAGCACCTCAAATAGCCCAAAGGAGGCTGCAGGGAACCTGGTGGAAAACTACTTAATCCCTGGCCTAGCTAACATAGCCTAGAGGATGCTTTTAATGCACTTTTTATAATAAGCCTGGCTTCCGAGGTTGTGATGAGCTTTCTAGCTCCTAGAATCAGTGGTGGTTCTTTGAAGAATTTCTTTCCCCCTTAACTCATGGGGACAGATTAACCAAAGCCTCAAATTGGGAAATTAGGGAGATCTGAAGTTGCTCTGTGTATTTTAAAAGACGATATTCGATTCAGCATGGCGAATGCCGAAACCCCTTAACTCTCTAGGTTGCTTTATTCCCCCACTGCTTCTTTGACCTCATCTGGATGGCCTCAGAGGATATTTTCAGTTTGACAGGAAATTTTTCCAGAATGATCAAAAGCAAAGCAAGCCCTAGAAATGGTTGCATACTCTTCCTCCTCTTTACTTAAAAAGTTTTTCAATTGAATAACTAGAAAAACAGAATTTTTCAGTTGTCCTAATCATGTTGTTCAATCTCCCCACTTCACAGAAGAGAGGAATGAGGCACAGAAAGTTTAATTGACATGTCCAATGTCACAGGGTTGTTCTTAGATTCAAGGTAGGTCTGTCAAACTCATTGTTTAGTGTTACCTCTTAATTGCTTTCATAATCACTTTTCTCAAGTAGTTTTTGCCTGCCTATGACCACTTAGTACTCAAGTACTGTAGCGACAAATTTTTGGCTTTTTGGGGGGAGGGTAGCATGTTACATTTTTCTGTGAACCTTGAAAGTAACTTATTTCCTTAAAAAAAAAAAGCTGACTTCAATCTTATTACAAAAACAAACATTCAAAAAC
Source organism: Mormoops blainvillei (assembly GCA_004026545.1). NCBI lineage: Eukaryota > Metazoa > Chordata > Mammalia > Chiroptera > Mormoopidae > Mormoops > Mormoops blainvillei. The sequence continues at coordinate 194,277 of PVJD01000756.1, forward strand.
TGCAGCATGCCCTAGAGCAAAGTCTCAAAGCTCCAGGTACTGATTGTCAAGTTTGCTTTTCCCTTTCTCTGCTGACCATGCATTTGGATATTTATATTGATCAGTAGCTCTGCAAAAAGGCTGACATATGTTGTGGGATTGTCTGTGGCAGCTTCCTTATCCCTGGATTGTAGCTATGGTGCTATGTTCTCAAACTCAGTATTCCAGAGGCTGGAGCCCCCTTGGCAGATTAGTTTGGGAATGTTCTAAGAGTCATTCCTATATAGCCTGCTCCTCCGGCTATTCAAATGATTTTGTAAGCACTTAATAATAATTCTGTCTTACATTTTCTTTCTGCTTAACAAGCATTGAAATTTTGAGAGTGTTTTCTGCTTCCTGTTCTAAACCCTGATACAAGCATTTAGAAAATAATTACAACACAACTCGTGAATAGTTCTGGTCAGGATGGTGGAGAAGGTAGACGCTGCACTCACCTCCTTCCATGACGACATCAAAATTACAATAAATTATAGAACAATCAACCTGGATAATCACCTGAGGACTAGCTGAACAGAAGTCCTATAACTAAGGATATAAAGAAGAAGCTGCATGGAGACTGGTAGGAAGGGTGAGGATGTGAAATATGATGGCCCCACACCCATGTGTAGCAGTTGGGGTCCGAGGCAGATTGCAGCTGCAGAGGTGCCCCCAGAGGAGCTAGGGGTCTTAGTCCCTTGCTGGGTTCCCCAGCCAGGAACACCAGGGCTGGGAAGAGGAGCTCCCATAATATCTGGCTGTGAAAATCAGCAGGGATTCTGTCTGTCTGGGAAGATGGGAGGCTGCTGGAAACTCAGGTGTCCTCTTAAAGGGCCAACACGCAAACTTTCACTTGCAGGCACTCATCTTGGGCTCCGGAGGAGGGACAGTGACTCAGGAGGCACCTGAGACATATCAGGAGAGACTCAGTTGTGTGGCTTCAGGGCAAGGGACAGCTGCCATTGTAGATGTGTTGAGCCTTCTGCCCACGCAGCCAAATCTGAATCTACACTAGCCTGGCGAATTCCACTAGCTTCATCCTGATGACTCCGAGACCCAGCCCTACCCAAATGCAGGCCTGAGGATATTTTGGTGGCAACCAGCCTGGGCCTGCATCGCAATCTTTCTTAAAAAACTCTTGCCATGGTCAGGTAGCTCAGCTGTAGAGCATTGTCCTGATACACCAAGGTTGTGGGTTTGATCCCTGGTCAGGGCACATACAAGAAGCAACCAATGAATGCTCAAATCAGTGGAACAACAAATCAATGTTTCTCTCTTTCTCTCTCCCTTTCTCTCTCTCAAATCAATAAATTAAAAAAAAAAAGCTCTTGAATTCTGATCAGGCTCAGGGGTGCTAGAGACATGCAGGGAGAAACTGAGTTGTGTCGCTTCAGGACAAGGGCTGATGGTCAGCTGCTATTGTCACTGTGTTCTGTCTTCCCCCAAAATGACCAAATCTGAATCTGTTTTCACTTAGTGAACACCACTAGCTCCACCTTGATGATTCCCTGAAACCCTACCCCACCTCAAATGTCCATAGGCCCCTCGCGGGTGGTGGCTAGCCTAGCTGTACCCTGAGACTTTTATCTGAATGGCCTCAGGCCCAGGACTGGCACCAAGTTTGAATCTGTATTAACCTGGTGAATAGCACTTTTCTCACCCTTGTGACTCCCTGAGACCCTGCCTTAGGCAACTCCTGTACTGACCAAGGCTTTATCACAGCTGAGCCTAATGGGCAGCTGTCACGTGGCAGCAGTTCTCAGGGTGCCTTGGGCCTTTTACTGACCTGCCCCAGGCCCAGGACCAGTGGCAGCTGGCCTTGGTTCACAGTGTGGCCCCTCCCATGAGCATTCAGGTGCAGCAGAGGCAGCTACCAACCACACATCACTTTGTAGCTCTAAACAGGTAGCCCCGGGCTGGTCATAGGCAGTGTCTGACATTGACCTGCACTGGAATCCCTCCCAAGAGGGCCCAGAACCAACATACATGGTGGCTGGCTTCAGACCACAACAGAGCCCGACCCAATTAGCTCCATAAGTGGTGCAACCAAAGGGAGGTCTTGGAAGGCACCAGACCCTGCTGGGTGAATCCTGCTTCATGTTTTCAGCTCCCACACAGCAGCTTGTACACTGTGGTCATGGCCAGTCCTCATAGCCAGCCAGACTTCAGGTCATCCCACCCACTGATATGCCAATAGCAATCAAAGCTCAACTTTGAACACACACAACCCAAACAAGGAACACTCCTGGAGAACCTGGTTCAGGTCATCATGGAGGCCTACTACACAAGTCCACCCTGTCAGGCTGGGAGATATAGCAAATCTACCTAATACATAGAAACAAACACAGAGAGGCAGCCAAAACAGGGAGACAAAGAAATGTCCCAAATGAAAGAATGGGAAAAGTCTCCAGAAAAAAAACGAAACGAGCTATGACCAGTGTGGCTCAGTTGGTTGGGCGTCATTCTGCAAGGCAAAGGGTTGCCAGTTCAATTCCTGGTTGGGGGCACATGCGTGAGTTGTGGGTTTGGTCCCCAGTTGGGGCATGTGCCAGGGGTGGTTGATTAATGTTTTTCTCTCACATCAATATTTCTCTCCCTCTTTTTCTCCCTCCCTCATCCTCTCTCTAAAAATAAGTAAAGCAAACTTTAAAAAAAGAACTAAATGAAATGGAAGTAGTCTACCAGAGACAGAGTTCAAAACACTGGTTATAAGGATGCCCAAGAAACTTAGGAGAAGAATAGATAAACTGAGTGAGAACTTCAACAGAGATAGTAAGCATAAACAGAACATAGAAACAACAACAACAAAAAACCGGTCAGAAATAAAGAATACGATGTATGAAATGAAGAATACACTAGAAGATATCAACAGCAGGTTAGATGAAGCACAGGGCTGAATCAGCAATTCAGAAGACAAGGTAGCAGAAAGTAATCAGAACAGGAAAAAAAAAAAGAAAAGAAAAGAGAGAAAAGAGAAGAAAAGAAAAGAAAAGAGTATAGCTTAGGAGACCTCTGGGACATCATCAAGCATAACAACATTCGCATCATAGGGGCACCAGAAGGAGAAGAGTGAGAGCAAGGGATTGCAAACCTATTAGAAAAAATGACTGAAAACTTTCCTAACCTGCCAAAGGAAAAAGATACACAAATGCAGAAAGCATAAAGAGTCTCAAACAAGATAAATCCAAAGAGGCCCACACCAATACACATCATAATTAATACGGCAAAAGTTAAAGACAAAGAATCTTTTAAAAAAATTTATCGTTGTTCAGTTACAGTTGTCCCACCTTTTCCCCCATTCCTCTTCCTTACCCCATTCCCCTGACTCCCACAGTCAATCCCCCCTATTGTCCATGACCATGAGTCCTGTATTCCTATTCCTTTGCTTGACCCTCCCTGCACCCCTCTGGTCACTGTCAGTTTGTTCTTTATTTCCAAGTCTCTGGTTCTAATTTGCTTGTTTGTGTTGCTGATTAGGTTCCACTTATAGGTGAGATCATGGTAGTTGTCTTTCACTGCCTGGCCTATTTCACTTTGCATAATGCTCTCCAATTCCATCCATGCTGTCGTGAAGGGTAGGAGTTCCTTCTTTCTTTGTGCTGTGTAGTATTCCATTGTGTAAATCTACCAGTTTTTTGATCCATTCATTTACTGATGGGCACTTAGACTGTTTCCAGCACTTGGCTACTGTAAATAATGCTGCTATGAACATTAGGGTGCATAGATTCTTTTGAATTGGTGATTCAGGATTCTTAGGGTATAGTCCCAGCAGTGGGATCACTGGACAGAAAGGCAGTTCTGTCTTTAGTTTTTTGAGGAAATTCCATACTGTTTTCCACAGTGGCTGCATCAGTCTGCATTCCCACCAAGAGTGTACTAGCCTCCACAACCTTACCAGCACTTGTTTGTTGATTTATGATGGGCATTCTGATTGGTGTGAAGTGGTATCGCATTGTGGTTTTAATTTGCATCTCTCTAATGGTTAGCAATGTTGAGCATTTATTCATGTGTCTATGGGCCCTCTGTATGTCCTCCTTGGAGAAGTGTCTGTTCAGGTCCTTTACCCATTTTTTAACTGGATTGTTTAAAGACAAAGAGAGAATCTTAAAAGCAGTAAAAGAGAGACAGCTAGTTACCTCTAAGGGAGTACTCATAATATTACCAAACAGCAAGTGAGGTCCTGCTGCCTGCCGCCTGCTGCCATCCTCTAGGCAAAATTCTGGAGGCAAAGTTTTGGTGATAAAGGAAAGGAGTCTTATTCAAAAGCTACACAATTTTGGAATAATAGCTTTCTATGTGCATTAGTCACTTAAGCCTATCAATTAAGGCTAAAATCTTTAAGTCTTTTAAAAAAAGATTTTATTTATTTATTTTTAGAGAGGGGGAAGGGAGGGAGAAAGAGAGTGAGAGAAACACTGATTTGTGAGAGATACATCAATCGGCTGCCTCTTGCATGACCCTAGCTGGGGACCTGGCCCACATCCCAAGCATGTGTCCTGACTGGGACTCAAACTGGTAACCTTTACAGTTTGCAGGCTAGCACTCAATCCACTGAGTTACACCAGCCAGGGCTAAAACCTGTAACTCTTTAGTTACAGCTTTAATCACTGAAGCCTATCAATTAAGCCTATCAATTCTCCTATCCTTTCCCCTGTTAGTTTTTAATTATCTCATTTCTATAGGGTTAGTTTACAAACTAAAATGACATAAGATACAAAAGCTGCACAATTTTGGAAGAATGGCAGGCTTCTGCCTCAGAGCTCGTCCCCACTAGAACACCCAAAGAAGAATAATCCTTCCACCCTCTGCAAGGCCAGACCATTCCTAGGCTCTGCCTGGAGTTCCCTCCCATCCAAAATACCACCGTCTGGGAAACACAGTGAGCTACAGCACGGTCATCCAGGCATCCTCAAGGAAGAGAGACAGCCTGTCTCTGCCCTTCTTTTATTTTAAATTTTCTGACCCATATTTCCTTGTGCTCTGGAGGCATTCAGTTTCTCAGCCAATCCCATCCTGGACTGTTTACCATTGCCTCTGTCAGCCACTCCCTAGGGCCTCTCCCTGTTCCTCCCCAGTGATCTGATCAGATTTCTCTGTATCAGTAAGACTGCCAGCTGATTTCTCAACAGAAACTTTTCAGGCCAGGGGGATTGGCACGAATTATTCAAAGTGATGGAAAAGCAAGGACCTACAACCAAGACTGCTTTCCCAACAAGGCTACCATTAGTTAAAATTGAAGGAGAGATAAAGAGCTTCTCAGGAGGAGAAAAAACTAAAGGAGCTCATCACCACCACACCAGCATTATGAAAAATGTTAATTCGTCTTCTATAAGAAGAAGATGGAAAAAAAAGAGAGAATGTAAATATGAATAATAAAATAGCAATAACTACATATCTATCGATAATCACTTTAAATGTAAATGGACTAAACATTCCAATCAAAAGACATAGAGTAGCTGAATGGATAAGAAAGCAAGACCCATCTATATGCTGTCTACAAGAGACCCACTTCGTATTGAAAGACACACACAGACTGAAAGTAAAGGGAAGGAAAAATATATTTCATGCAAATAGAAATGAAAAAAAGGTGGGGTAGCAATGCTTATGTCAAACAAAATTGACTTTAAAACAAAGGCTATAATAAGAGACAAAGAAGGACATTACATAATGATAAAGGGACAATATACAAGAGATTATAACCCTTGCAAACATTTACACACCCAACATAGGAGCACCTAAATATATAAAGCAGATAGTTATGGGCATATAGGGAGAGAGTGACAGTAATACGGTCAAAGTAGGGGACTTTAACACCCCATTGACACTAATGGAGAGATCTTTTAGACAGAAAATCAACAAGGAAACAGGGGTCTTAAATGACACATTAGACCAGATGGATTTAACTGATATTTTCATAGCATTTCATATACATCCTTTTCAAGTGCACACGGAACATCTTCCAGGCTAGATGACGTGGTAGGTCACAAAACAAGCCTCAATAAATTTAAGAAGATTGAAGTCATTATCAAGCATCTTTTCTGATCACAATGGTATAAAACTTGATCAATTACAAGACAAAAAATGGAAATATGCACAAACACATGGAAGCTAAATAATATGTTACTAAGTGATGACTGGGTTAACAATGAAATTAAGGAAGAAATAAAAGGGTATGTTGGGACAAATGAAAATGAAAACACAACAACTCAAAGTCTGTAGGACATAGAGAAAACAGCTCTAAGAGAGAAATAAATAGCAATAAAAGCCTACCTCAAAAAAGAAGAAAAATCTCAAATAAACTATCAAAACTTACACCTAATGGTACTAGAAAAAGAACAAGGCCCAAAGTGAGTAGAAGAAAGGAAGTAATAAAGATCAGAGTGGAAAGAAATGAAATAGAGTCTAAAAAACCATACAAGTATGGCATGGGGAATATAGTCAGTGACATTGTGGTGACTATGTATGGTACCAGATGGGTGTTTGAGATAACAGAGGAAGCACTTTGTAGGGTATATGATTGTCTGACCACTAAGCTGTACACCTGAAACTGGTGCAAAATAGTATACTGAATGTAAACTGTAATTGCAAAAGATAACAAAGTAAAAAATAAAATTAAAAATTAAAAAACAATACAAAAGATTAATGACATCAAGAGCTGGTTCTTTGAAAAGATAAACAAGATTGATAAACCTTTAGCCAGATTCATCAAGAAAAAAAGAGAGGATCCAAATAAATAAAACCATAAGTGAAAGAAGAGAAGTGACAACTGACACCACAAAAATACAAAGATTATAAGAAAATATTACGAACAATTATATGCCAACAAATTGGAAAATCTGGAAGGAATGATTAAATTCCTAGAAACATACAATCTTTTAAGACTAAATCAAGAAGAAACAGAAAATCTGAACAGATTACTACCAATGGAATTGAATCAGTACTTAAAAATCTCCCCAAACACCAGATGGCTTCACTGGTGAATTTTATGAAACATTTAAAGAACAGTTAACGCCTATCCTTCTCAAACTATTCCAAACAAAATTCAAGAGACGGGAAGCTTGCCAAGTTCATTTTACAAGGTCAGCATTATCCTGATTCCAAAACCAGACAAAAATATTACAAAAAAAGAAAATTATAGATAAATATACCTAATGAATATAGAAGCAAAAATTCTCAAATATTGCCAAACCAAATTTGGCAATACATTAAAAATAATCATATACCATGATCAAGTGGGATTTGTTCCTGGGATGCAAATAAGGGTGGTTCAATATCTGCAAATCAATGAATGTGATATACCACATAAACAAAATGAAGGATAAAAATCACATGATCATATCAATAGATGCAGGAAAGGTGTTTGACAAAATCCAGCATCCATTTATAATAAAAACTCTCAGCAAAGTGGGAATAGAGGGATCATATCTCAACATAATGAAGGCCATATATAACAAACCCACAGCCAATGTTGTACTTAATGGGGAAAAGATAAAAACATCTTCCACAAGATCAGGAACAATGTTTTTCGCATCAGATTTGCCGCCAGAACACAGGTGTCATGAAAACCACTGCCAAGTCTAAGCCAAAATGGGAAAGGAAAAGACTGCAGATTTGCCTTCAGGTTTAACACACCCCATTATTCCTCATCCTTATGCTGACCTTCTGAAGTATGCTTGGATTTTCTTGTAGCTACTTTCTTGCCTTTATTGATACTGTTTTTCCTTTTTTAGTCACAATTTTTGTTGAATGCTGGCTCTCCCAAAATATTACCTGAACACTCATTGAGAAGACAAAGCTCAGTTTATTCTCACCACGGTGAAGAATAGCACTGTGTTGGCATTTCAGCATCTTAGAGGGAGGAGAACGAAGTTGGAAGATTTATGAGAGTTTTGAAGTCCAGTTTAATCCTAGACTTCCAATACAGAAATTTGATTAGAATTGGAAAAATTTCCATGTTACATACCATCCTTTAATGGAGGAGTCGGAATGCAAATTAGTGGAAACACTTGCAGCTACCACAAGCATGTAACATAGGCTTCAGCGACTATAATCGCAAACAATGAGTGCTGGTGAGGATGTGGAGAGAGGGGAACCCTTTTACACTGTTGGTGGGAGTGCAGACTGGTGCAGCCACTGTGGAAAGCAGTGCGAAGATACCTCAAAAATTAAAAATGGATCTGCCTTTTGACCCAGCAATTCCATTTCTGGGAATGTATCTGAAGGAACCCGAAACACTAATTTGAAAGAACATAAGTGCGCCTCATTCATTGCAGCGTTATTTACAATAGCCAAGATATGGAAGCATCCAAGTGTCCATCAGTGGATGAGTGGATAAAACAACTATTGGATTTTTACACAGTGGAATACTACTCGGCTGTAAAAAGAAGAAAATTTTACGCTTTGCAACGGTGTGGATGGACCTGGAGAACATTATGCTAAGTGAAATAAGCCAGTTAGAGAAGGACAAATACTATATGATTTCACTCATATGTGGACTCTAATGAACAAACTGAACTAAAAAGCAAAATAGAGACAGACTCATAGATAGAGAGCAGGATGACAGCTAAGGTTGGGGGAGAGTAGGCACTGGAGGGATTAAGCAAAAAGGAAAAAGGACTCATGTCACAACAGTGTGGTGATTGCAGAGGGGAGAGGGAGGTATAAGGGGACTAAATGGTAATGGAAAAAAAAATCGTAAAACTTTGTTCAGCTCAGAAAAAAGGAAAAGACTCTATCAACATCTTGCAAAAAGAATAACAAAGTTGGAGGTCTCATGCTACCAGATATTAAATGATACTACAAGGCTATCATTATCAAAACAGCATGGTACTGGCATAAAAACAGACACATAGATGAATGAAACAGAACAGAGAGCTAAGAAATAAGCCCACGACTATATGGTCAATTAATATATGACAAAGGAGGCAAGAATATACAGTGGGGTAAAGACAGTCTATTCAATAAATGGCTTTGGAAAAACTGGACAGGTTGATACCAACAAATAAAACTAGATCACCTTTGTTATACCACATACAAGAATAAATTCAAAATGGATGGAAGTCTTAAATGTAAGACTTGAAACCTTGTAGGAGAAAACATAGGCAGTAAACGCTGAAATTTCCCTCAGTAATATATTTTTCTGATATATCTCCTTAGGCAAGGGAAACAAAACAAAAAGAAAGGAATAAATGGGACTATATCAAACTAAAAAGTTTTTGCATAGCAAAGAACCATCAACAAAACAAAGACAATCTACTAAATGACAGAAAATATTTGCCAATAATACATCCGATAAAGGGTTAATATCCAAAATTACTTATAAAGAATTCATACACCTAAACACCCCGCCAAAAAACCTCAAGCAATCCAATTAAAAAATGGACAGATGACCTGAATAGACACAACTCCAAAGAGGACACACAGATGGCTAATGGGCATGTGAAAAGATGCTCAATGTTACTAATCATCAGAGAAATGATTAAAACAACAATGAGATATCACCACACACCTGTTGGAATGGTTATCATCGATAAATCAATAAACGATGAGTGTTGGTGGGGATCTGGAGAAAAAGAACTTTTGCGTACTATTAGTAGGAATGCAGAACTGGTGCAGCAGCTATGGAAAACAGCATGGAGGGTCTACAAGAAATAAAAAATAAAACTACCTTACGATCCAGCAATTCCACTTCTAGGTATATATCTGAAAAAATCTAAATCACTAATTTGAAAAGATATATGCACCCCTATAATCACTGCAGTATTATTTACCATAGCGAAGATAATGGAAGCCACCCAAACGCCCATCAATAGACAATTTGATAAAGAGGTGGTACATCTATGAAGTGGAATATTAATATGCCATAAAAAAATAAAATCTTACCATTTGTGACAATGTTGATAGACCTAGAGGGTATTATGCTAAGTGAAATTAGTCAGACAGAGAATGACTAATACCATATGATTTCACTTGTATGTGGAATCTAAAGAACAAAATAAACGAACAAACAAAACAGAAACAGACTCATAGATACTGAGAACAAACTGATGGTTGCCAGATTGGGAGGGGTTGGGGGCCTGGGTGAAAAAAGGGAAGGGATTTTGTATTTGTAGCTACAAAATAGTCATGGGGATATAAAATACAACATAGAAAATATTGGTAATAATATTGTAATAACTATGTATGGTGTTAGGTAGTTACTAGAATTATCAGGGGAATTGCTTGTAAATTATATTTGTCTAACCACTATTCTGTAAACCTGAAACATATAAAATGTGTCAAGTGTAGTTGAAAAACAAACAAAAAAAAGTATAAACAGAGGACCAGCAGAAGCCTAGACCAGAGCACTTAAAAAAGTTATCCAAGGAGGTAGCATTAGAGTTGGAACTTGAAGGTGGAATATTCTGAGCAGAAGAGTGTTGGGAAGGGGTGGGGGGAACACGCACATTTTAGGGAACAAGATATGCCAAGGTATATTGATTAAAGAGTACAACGTTAAAGAGTTGGTGAGTTCCCCAAGGCTAGACTATGTACAGGGTGGGGAGAGACGATGTTGGGGCAATTATAAAATGCAGTAGGAATAAGAGTACTGTGTTTGGGGGTAGCCGACCTCACTGCAATTCTGGCTCCTCCGTATAGTAACTAGGTGACTCTGGTCAAACTTTGTACAGTCTATGATCCTTAGTTTCCTTAACTACCAATGGAGACCTAATAATATCGACTTCATGGGGTTACATGGAATTAAATTGACAATGCATATAAAGTACACAGAGCTTGGCACATATCAAGTGCTCAAAAAGCTTTTTCTATTATTATTAGGTAAACTGGGAACAGATTACTAAATACCTTGAAAGCTACGCTAAGGCAGTGGAGGGTAAACTGAAATGGGGAAAACCTAATGCTAAAAGACTAGGAGGTTGCTCTGACAGTCCAGGCAGGAATGGTGATCTGAAATAAGGGAGTGGCAGTGGAGACACAAAGAACTGGCTGGTTTCAGAAGTCATCTCTGGTATTGAAATGCCAAGATTTGGTGGCTAACTGAATGTGAGGGAATTCTGAAAAGCTGGGTGAAGAGTGACATTAGGAGGAAGAGCAGTTCTAGGTGGTAGCTGAAGCTGAAGGTTCTAAGCACCTCTAAGTCCAAGGCCTGTTTGAGGAAAGTGGTCTTAAGTAATCCTTTTGTGCATAACATTGTATGGCTCCTCCCACAAGTATTGTTAAGTAACAACCTGCTGCTTTTGGAATGCTTGAGCAAGTTGGACTAAAATAGACCATTGATTGGCCTTGCAAATTAGGAGGTTGAATGGAGACTGTGAAAACAGGGTAGGCAGGCTGCAATGGATTAAGGAGTGAACAGGAACTGGAGATCATGTACAGACAATTCTTCCAAGAAATGCCGGCACTGACGGGAACAAGCAAGCAAGCAGTAGGTCAAGAGGAAGTCTGGAGGGTTCTGTGTATTGGTTTACTGAACGCACGTGCTCTTCCAGTGTACAAAAGCTGGAAAGCTAAGAAGACTACATGTCCCACATTCCCTTGTAGCTGGGGTTCAGATGTGATTTCAGTTTTGCCAATCAGATGCACTAGAGTATCATTTGGATTCTGAAGCTGGGAGGAGCTAAGACAAGATGCACTCACAATCCCTCTGACAGCAGCAGAGATATTGTGCTTCTTGAACTGGCAGCTGCAGTGGCAGTTTCCTAACTGTAGAAGTAGCAGCAGGTCCCTGAGCAGTCTTTGGGCGTTACTTTTGGAAATTCAGTGTAGAATTTGTTTCCTCAAGCCTTCCCAACAATTGTGCGATCCATTTAATACCCCATGACACTTCCCTTCCTGCTGAGACAAGCTCAAACGGATTGTCTTCTGCAACTGAACTCTCACTGATACGAGCAACAGGTTATGTGGTTATTTTTAAAAATTTACCCATTTTTTAATTTTTAAAAGATTTTATGTATTTATTTTTAGAGAGAGGGGAAGAGAGGGAGGAAGAGAGAGGGGGAAACATCGATGTATGAGAGATATATCAATGTACCCACGCATACCGGTACATCGATCTGTTGCCTCTTGCACATCCCCAAATGGGGACCTGTCCCGCAACACGGGCATGTTCCCTGACTGGAAATTGAACCGGCGACCTCTCAGTTCATAGGCCAGCACTCAATCCACTGAGACACACCAGCCAGGGCTATGTGGTATTTTTAAAGAATGAATGTAACCTTAACATTTTTGTATCTTAAAGAGTTAAATGTTAAAGAGGATAAACTATTTATTAATGAAAATATAACATAAAAATGTTAAAGAAAAATAGAATTAAGGTAAAGAGAAAAGAGGGAATAAGTTATGGAAGATACTGGAGGGTAGGACAAGTTGGGTGTGACAGCCAGCCACCAAGTTGGCCCACAATGATCCTTGCCTCCTGATATTCATGCTCCTGTGAAGTCCCCTCCCACAATGAAAAGGCTCACAATGAAAAGGTTCACAATAACCAACAGCATATTGTGGCAATAATGGAGTGACTTTTTTTTTTTTAATTTTAGAGAGAGGGGAAGGGAAGGCGAAAGAGAGAGAGAAACATCACTGTGACAGAGGGATATGGATTGGTTGTCTTACTTACAGGCCCTGACCAGGGACTGAACCTGCAACCCAGGCATGTGCCCTGGCTAGAAATCAAACCAGTGACTTTTCAGTTTCAGGGATTGAGCCCAACCAACTAAGCCACACCAGCCAGGCTGGAGTGTGACTTACTGCTTCCACCTTGCTCTTAGTCACTCTGAAGGAAGGCAGCTGACATGTTGTGAGGACAACTAGGCTGTGGAGAGTCCCATAGAGGGAGTAACTGAGGTCTTCTGCCAACAACCAACACTGACTTATTAAACATGTAAGTGAGCCACCTCAGAAGGAAATCCTTCAGCCTGTCTTCAGAAAACTGCAGTGCTGGCTGATATCTTGACTGCAACCACATGAAAGACCCCAAGCCAGGATTACCCAGGTAAACCACTCCTAAATTCCTTACTCAGAGAAAATGCAAGGGTAACAAATGTCTATTATTGTTTTAGTCCACTACGCTTTGGAGAAATTTGTTTGTTATGGATGAACAGATAGCTGATACACTAGGGTATCGTATAGGTAGAAGGATGAGTTAGCTTTGGAGAAGAAGTATACCCCTCAGATAAAGGAAAAAATGGATGCTTTAACAGTTAAATCTAGAAACTGAAAAAAGAGGAAGTTAAGTTTGATGACCAGTATTTCCTCTAGAGTGTAACAGAAAAAGCCATTGGCTGAAAGTAAAGGTGGGAAGTGGGGACCACAAAGTTGAGAACAATAAAAAGGGTACAGTGGTAACCAGGTAACTCTGAAACAGCCAAATAGGAATGAGTACCTGAGTTAAGAAATCAATACATCTGCAGTAGTCAGTTGGCATATTTATGTGATTTTCTACCACTATGCACAATAGCCTAAAAGAAACAGAGTAAGAGGCGGTGGGTTTCACTTGACTTGGGAATTTGTGAAGTGGAGAGAGAACAACAATGGGGTCAAGGGAACTCAGGGTGATAATTTAGGTACTAAAATGACTGACTGTGGAGTTCAAGCTGGTAGACATGGAAATGAGTTCAGAAAGAAACTCATAGCCTGAAAGAATGAGAAGTTAAATGCAAAATCAACTTTTAGGGAAGCAGGACAGTTATAGAAGCCAAAAGCAATAAATTAGAAACCAAAAGATCCGCATTATGGTCACAGGTCACTACTGACAAGCTGTGTATCCTTGGCAAAGATAAAATTTGCAGGGCCTGTTTTCTCCCCATTCTAGGTTAAAATATCTAAAATGCTAACCAAGAACAGTGGCTTGCCTACAGTAAACACTGTACAATGATTTTTAGTAATTACTCTTAAATGTTTTAAAATTACATAGCATTTGATACATACATATGAAGCATACAAAGATAAAAATTGGGAAACTCATCACCCAACTTATTAAACAGGATACTACTAATACACTGTATTTTTTCCTGATCCCATCCTCCCAGCTTCTCTCCTAGAGATAACCACTGTCTTGAATTTCGTGTTTATAATTCTTGTCCCTTTTAAAAAAATAAATGATTATGTTGCACATTTGTACAAGGCCGGATTCTTCATATGTAAGATGAAGTTTTGGATTAGGTGCTCTCTAAGCTTCCTTTCAGCTCTAAGATATAAAAGATACATACTTAGTGGAACCATATCAATGCTTATTTTTCAAGGGTTTTATAAAGTTAAAACATGGACTTCTCTGTTGAAATCGCCAATTCAACAAAAGGATATCTCAGTGGAGCTTCTAATCTCAAGATCAAGACTTTCCATCACGTTCAGCCCTGGCTGGTGTGGGTCACTTGGTTCAGCACCAGCATGTAAACCAAAAGGTCTCTGGTTCGATTCCCAGTCAGTGCACATGCCTGGGTTGTGGGTGTGCAAGATGTAACAGATCTGTAGTTCTCTCCCCTTCTTTCTCCCTCCCTTCCTCTCTAAAAAACAGAATCTAAAAAAAAACCCAACTTTCTATCTCTTTCAATTGCACCTCTACTATAAAGTTCTACTCTAGAGAAAACCAATATGAGGAACTAAATAATTCTGACCCTGTCCAATGAAAACCTGAAACCAAAGCCCAAGGAAATGAAACCAAAACACAACTGGGAAAGCATACGTTATTTCAGTAACAGGTGTTTTAATAAAAATTAAGAGGCATGGTTGGATTCACATGCAGGTTTTCATACAACCTGGATTTATTTCCTCTATTACATGTGTTTATATATAATATAAAATAAAACTTCTTCACATTTTCTCAAAGATTCTTACACTAGTTTAGTTTCATATAAAACAGTCTTTAATTAAGGTAAATACAAACGAAAATCTGCTGACCATATGGCTGTGCTCTAGGGTTACTGTTGGCCTAGGATGCTGTTCTTCCTAGTTATAAACAATCTAAGATTTTTATTTGTCTCACCAGTTATCGAGTTTATAAAATTTAAGTGAGTTGCACTAGGCGGGAGAATAGCTGTGTAAAGGTCAAGTGCCCTGTTCATACACAGGTTTGCATTCTGCAGCCTGGTATGACTGGAATAGAAAGTGGGCTGATTCCATTAGCATGAGGTAACAGGTTAATGTCTTCAGGGGCCTCTGAAAAGGCCATGACTGTAACGTAGGATATGAGCATGTTCCAAAGCTTAACAGTACCAGGAAGACAAATGATGAAAAGAATGAGTTGTCACTACAGTATTTTTCTAATGGAATTTAGGTAGTTTTCCTTATTCTGCCCATTGTATTGATACAAGAAACTAGTGTTTTCTTAAAGGTCTCTTCTTTGCAAGGCCAGTCTTGCTTTGATCATTTAAAATATAGTATACAAATCAACTTGATTTTTACAAGTTGCATCTTTAAAAATGGTAATAACATTATCCCCTTGGTTTCTGCTTACTTTCGAGCCTAATGTGAATTGTGAGAAGTACAAGTGAAGGACTTTAAGAACACCAGTGTGGATATATACATTTTGTCTAAGAGACTAACACAAGCAACTACTGTTCTGCCTCACGAACATAAGGGTAGTGTGGTGCACTACTTGAGATTAAATCTAAATGCTCTCCTTGTCTAGTTCAGGTACAGCTACCAGGAGAGTTAAACATTCTTTATTACCTGCATTTGTTTGTTCCTGGTAATAACACTTGCAAATCACAATGGCACTTCCAGAACCCCCCTCCAGAGAAAGGCAATCTTCCAAAAAGCAAATCCTCTTTGGGGTAGAGTCTGGAAGCTCTGCGTAAGATCAAAATGCAGGACTCACAGGATCTGGACTAGGGTTTTGAAACACCACTACATTGAACCTTGAACTATATAACATCTGACCGTAACTGAAAATAGGGTAGAATATTCAACTCTTTATGGTCCACTGCTTACATTCCAAAGGGAGGGTATCATCTGAAAAAGAGCATCTTAAAAAATAAGTAAACTTCTCCTCCCAACCTCTGACAGTAGCAGTAAACAGTCACTTCTTTGTTCCAGTTTCTGGGAATCTCTAAAAATCTCCAGCAAACAAAGCCCAGACTAGTGAATCCTAGGGTCAATAAAAATCCCAGTCTCTGAAAGCTCTTGGATCAGACAAATTGGTTGCTTTAATCATTAGTTTACCAAAGAAACAACAGGGTGTCTACTTTGTGAGCTAATACAGGCAGCCATTCTTCCATTCTGTGTTATATTCCAAAAGGTCAGATATATTGTGATTTAGTTCTAGTAGGCATGAGCAAAGAGGTGTCCTCCTAAAATAACAGAACTAGGGTTTTCATTTGTTTTTCATAAATGATAGATGTTAGCCCATCTCACCTCTTTAGATAGTTAAAAAAACCCGAAGTAACTATTTTGTTTAATTCACTTGTTGAGGTGTATTCAAGCAGCTAATTCTTTGCAATGAGACTCACCCTCCTGCTTGTTTTTCCTGAACTAGGTAGGAGTTCTGGGTTACAAGCATAGTAGGCAATAGTTTTGTTCTGTCAATACCCAAATGAAATCAAAAGGGTTTTGTATTTTCCAGTAGTAAGACTATTTTTAAATAAAGTGTTTGTGAAGTGTTGATTGATATACAAACATAAGTGACCAGAATTAGGGACACAAAAGGTGTTTTTTCCTGCCTCCTCAATATATTCACCACCCTCTCCAGAAGAAATGGCCTAGTTGTTCACTAAGGTCACACAGCTAAGCAGAAATACTATTGTACTGGGGCTTCTCTTGAACCTGTTTTTAGAGTTTGGAACTAAATAAAGGGATAGCTCTGCTTCATCAGGGAAGAATCCTGTTTTGTGTAAAACTCATGGAAGGAGGCATTCCACAAGATTTTACTCTCCCTTATCTGTTACGCTGCTAGATATATCATTTTTGGAATTATTTGTCAGTATGCTTCATCCACGTTCCCATCTATACCAGATCACAAATCCCTCCCCATGCCAATGAGTTTTAAAACCAAACCGAACCAAACCTGAAAACCACCACACAATAACAAACCAAAACAATCTCTGGGGAGATTATGAAGTCTCCTTGTAAGGACCAACAAGATGCTAGGATAGCCAGAGTTCTGAATGTTTCAAAATCTAACTTATTATACATACATTCCAGGGTAGTCAACCAGGCCCTCATGCATTTAAACTTTGAAGCTTCAACTCCACACACAGGTTGGAAAGCCTATCTCTGTTCCACATGTACACTTGGTTCCTCTCTTCCATGCTAATCTTCACATCTACATAATCCACACATAGTTTAACAGGTAGTATAATGTCTAGCTGGAATGTGGGAGAGATAATGCAAATAAAAGAAACCTACCCTAAGCGGGAAATATTTAGGCAGCAAGCTATCCTAAAGATTCTAACCAACAATGGGGTACTTTGCCCTACAGATGCTATTGGTATCTTGGAGACTGTGGATATACAGATGCACTGATCCAATCAGTCCATTCCTACTAATGCTAAAAAGAATTAGTCCATGTGTGTCTGAAAACACAAATACAGTTACTTTTCCCAACCCAAGTTTTTTGCCTGCCTTTGCTGGATTTTTAAAGATTACTTTAAATAATTGTATTTCATTAATGTAGACTGGGATGTGATTTCTGATCTTGGGCTGTAGGTACTTAACCAAACTATCAAGCTGTCTACATCAATGGTTTATTTGAAACAGTTTTTCTAAGTATGACAGTTCTTTCTTGTATCAAATGAGTGAAGACTCAAAAGCGGGGAGGGGAAAAAAGGCACTTGCAGTTTGAAAGTCACAGACAGTTTATTTTTCTATAATTAGATTAGGAGAAAAATGAAGAACCCACTGGTAGTAGGAAGAAGCAAGAGTCTTCTAGGTTCAGGCATCTGTAAGGAAATGAGAAAAAAAGAATTTTCAGTTCCTTTCAAGACAAAGGCACCAACTACGTATGACAATGGGCCACATAACTACAACTCAATTAAAATCTCTTGGTTGCTGGAAGAATCTGCTGTTGTTAATGGCAGGACATGGAGAACCTTCTGACCCCGAGCTCTTTACTGCCACTAAGCACACAGAAACTTGTTAACTGAATTAAAAGCATTCTGTGCAGAGATCAGTGCACATTCCTTGTGTCAACAGTTTCATGACTGAGGAGAAAATCAGAATTGACTATCCAGGCAATTGACTCCTGCAGACAATTCTGGATTAATTCCAATTAAATTATATTAATTTTTTCTTTTCACTCACTCTACTACTCATTATTTTTTGAATGGTTACAATATACATTAGAACAAAAATTAATATTACTTGCTTCGGAGACACTTATCTAGTAAAAAGTGGAGTTGTTGACAAATATGCAAATGGGATAAAGCATACTGAGTACAAGGTGAACAAACCCTTTTCATGTATGTGCATTCAAAACTCTCCACCCATAATTAAGTTCTTTAAGGGAATAAGTCATGTCTTCTATTTCTTTTGCATCTTTCCAAAGAAGCTAGAAAATTCTGCAAGAACAGGCATTCTAAAAATTATACTTTATTTTTATTAAGAGGATAAGGCGGCCTGTGGCTGTTTAAGGATTCTTAAAAAAAAAAAAAAAAATTTATTTATTATTTTTAGGGAGAGGGTAAGGGAGGGAGAAGGAAAGGGAAAACATTGATGTGAGAGAGATGCATCGATGATACATCGATCAGTTGCCTCGTTTGCACCCCAACTAGAGACCTGGCCTGCAACCCAGGCATGTGCCCTGAATGGGAATCCAATTGGTGAACTTTTGGTTTGCGGGCTGGCGCTCAATCCTGAGCAACACCAGCCAGGCCTGTTTAAGGATTCTTACCTACCCTAGGATACTCCCCCCCCCCCCCCACCTCTTATTCCCCAGGGATTATACAGAAAAATAAACTGTCAGCATTTAAGGAGTTTAACAGCAAAGAGTTAAGTTCCAAAGGACAGGAGTGTCTTAAGTGATAGAGACAGAAGTTTCTCCTAGGCTTTCATCTTAAGAGCAGTCATTTTTACGAGGTAACTATCCATATTATAATGGCACCAGGCATTTTGTACAGTGTGTCAGAGAAGGATTCAGAGTTCATGATTTATCCAGATCTGTGTGTGCTTTCCTGACACACCCCAGTGCTATTGTGTCTCTTTCCCTTCTGGGGCCAAATGCAATTTTATGCCTTCCTGATGTATTTAACAATTTCAAGTCAGAAGCTACGAAGAAAATGGCCAGGACCTGGAAGCAACGGATAGTTATTGTCCATAGCTAAGGGGTGTTTGCTTTTAGAATCTCTTTTCTACTTCGCACCAGAAGAAACACCAGTTTTGGTACAAAATGAACCCTAACTCACA
The DNA here is from genome assembly GCA_004026545.1 of Mormoops blainvillei. Lineage (NCBI taxonomy): Eukaryota > Metazoa > Chordata > Mammalia > Chiroptera > Mormoopidae > Mormoops > Mormoops blainvillei. The sequence continues at coordinate 213,624 of PVJD01000756.1, forward strand.
GAAGATCCATCTTATTCACTGTCCAGAGGAACTGAATAAACTGGAAGGCAAGAGGGCAATTAGTCATTCAGTCATTAAATATTCACTGAGGGCTTAACTATTTGCAAGACAGAGAGGGATAGCCCTGGCCAGGTAGCTCAGCTGGTCAGAGCGTTGTCCAGATATGCCAGTGTTGAAGGTTTGATCCCCAGTCAGGGCACATAGAAGAATCAACCAATGAATCATAAATAAGTGGAACAACAATGTGATGTTTCTCTCTCTCTCTCTCTCTCTCTCTCTCTCTCTCTAAAAATCAATAAAATTTAAAAAAGATGGTGGTGGGGAGTGGTGGGGGGAAAATGGAGACAATTGTACTTGAACAACAATAAAAAAATTAATAACAAAAGACAGTGGGGAATATCATCCCATTTCTGGCCTTTATAATAATATTCCTTTTCCCAGGAGCGATGTGACTGGGCAACCTCAGCCAAGGCAGCATCTGAAGTATCAAACCTGGCGCTGCTATGGGTACATAGGGTAACCCTCGAGGAAAGGTTTTGCCAGTGAAAAGTAAAAGATTCTGCTCTCTTTATATAGATTTTGTGAGGTTCTGTTAAATCAAATATTCAGATAAGATCAATAGTGCAAGACTCTCGAGACCCAAAACTTTTAAGTGCTCATTAAAAAGAGTATGAATTTTTTGATGTGTTAAATTGTACTGCACAGGGGAAGAATTGCAGAGCAACGATGCACAACTGTCTGATTAATCTCAGTCCATTAAAGAGGCATGATATATCTAGAATGCAACTTTGATTAAAAAAAAAAAAAAGAAAAAGGCAATGTGTACTAATTCCAGGGAAAGCAACTTGGCATGTTAACTGAATTCTAATTTAACCAGTAAATGCCTATACATTAGCATGTAAAGCCATAACAGAAACTATATACTTAAAAAACATAGGCACACACACAGCTTTAATTTGGTACCATAATCTGAAAAAAAAATTGGACCCAAATTGTTTTATGTCCAGTTAAATATTGCTACCATCTGAAGAGATAGTGAAATAAAATAAACACTTACTTGATGAGATATTCAGCTACTGTGCATTTCCCTCTATAGAGTAGAAATATTTCAAAATAAATACAACATGTCAATTGAAATTCACTCCATCCTCTATTCTTACTAAACACAAATGACTTATTATGGAGTATACTGAATTGCAATGCAATATAAAAGTAGAAGAATTTAAAATTAGTGATTGGATTCTACTCAAGAGCATGAGAAAAGAAAATAGTCCTTTACCTATCAAGCCTTCTGGCATATGATTTTGTGATCTCATTTTTTTGGGCAAGTCTCCAAAGGGAAACTTTTTAAAAGGAAATCCTCTAGCCACTGAAAATTAACGCAAACAGCAGTAAAGACTGAAACCAAGGGAATGTGAATTTAGGGGCAAATTTAGGAAAACAAAGTTTATATTAAATATGACAATATCTTGGGTGTTCCACATGTGGGAATTTCTTTACCAGGGTGGTATGATATAAATTTAGTATCTGTTTGCTCAGCATGGCCTCTGATGTCTAGGGAAGACATTTCAATACTATTTTTATGCTGGTTCTTATGACTCATAAGCTTCATGTTCTCTCTACACATTTCCTTTTAGGCCCCTGAAATCCAATTTCTAACCCCAATTCCCTATTGATATTATATGTCTTGAGAGTCAGGGATAACTTCCTCCTAGCCAAAGTCAATAGTCTTTTTATTGGCCCCCAAATTTAGTCATGGTGTTTGATATTAGTGGTCACCCCATCTTGAAAATATTCTTTTGGTTTCTGTGACCTTGAATTTTTCTGTTCGTAACTTCCCATTACTAACTAGGGATAGCACTAGGGTAAAGTGAGTGAGGTGCTTAGGGTGCAAAATTTAAGGAGGTACTTACTATCAGGCTTATGGGAGGGCAAGGTATTCAGACTAAACATGTCTTTATTAGCACAAAGAAAAGAACAAAAGCATTTTGTCTCGTTTCACTTACTGTTTTTCCATGGCAGAACATACGGCAGAGACTTGGGAACGCGCATGCCTGAAGCTAGGTTACTCTTATGTTCCATAACTAGGTTGCTTGCAGGGCTGCATAAAGAAAGATACATTTGACCATGCCAGCCTATCTGTATTCTTCAGGCAAGCACACACAAGACAATCAAAATGTGTTTTTTGTAATTTGGGGGAAAACAACAACCTACATTGTGAAATGTAAACACATTTCCATCAAAACATTCTTGCAATTAGAATGATTACCATTTCTCTGGAAAGCTCACTATTCTGTACAGGCATTAAGATGGGTCTAAGCATTTTCATTTTCCAGAAATTGAGATAAACAGCAATGCCATCTACTGTTCAGTCGTATGACAGGCTCATCAACTCACTCAATAAACGAGATAAAATCAAATGCCAAGACTATCAAACCAAAGGCAACAAATCTCACAGGACTGAGGTAAAATTAAAGTTGTACCAATGAAATTCATCTTTTTTCTATCTTAGTACACACACAAAATAAGGTACACTTACAATTACTAACTGTCCTCAGGAGCTAAGAAATAAAAATTGGTTAAGTATTTTATTTGGAAGAAAAAAAGAAGTCTAGCATTACATTCCTTCATCTTCTTTTCTAAAAATTTTATTGTTGACACTATTACAGATGTTCCCATCCTTCCTTCCTTTTCCTGCCTCCACCCAGCCTCCATGCCCCCCTCCCTTGTGGCCATAACCACACTGTTGTTTGTGTCTATGGGTTTTGCCTATATGTTCTTTAACTAATCCCTTCACCTTCTTTCATCCAGTCCCACCCCCGCCTTTCATTTTCTAATCTAGAAATATACTCATTTGGATTTTAAATGTGATCTTCTATACCCATTTGGATTTTAAATGTTTATTGTTGAAGAACAAATAATAATGAAATCTTATAGGTTTAAAAATTATATGCAAAATCAGTGGGAAGAAGAGGTGCATTTTCTTCCCTACTCAATAGATATTCTGGATTTCCCAGTCTCAAATAAAAAGACAGTAAAAAAAAAAGAATTTATTTATTTATTTCCACAGAGCAGGGAGGGAGGGAGAGAAACATTGATGTGTGAGAGAAACATCGACTGGTAGACTCTCACACGTCCCCAGCTGGGGACCTGGCCTGCAACCCAGGCATGTGCTCCGACTGGAACTGATCCAGTGACCTTCTGACTTGAAGGCTGATGCCCAATTCACTGAGCCACACCAGCCAGGGTTCAAATAAAAAACTTTTAAGATTACTTTTTCCTTAGACACTAGTTACCAGGAGTAAAAATGATCCATGTGGTATATAGCTGGAGAATTTTAAAAAATATCTTATTTATTTTTAGACAGGAAAAGGAGAGAGAAAGAGAGGGAGAGAAACATCAATGTGTGTGATTGCCTCTTGCACACCCCCTACTGGAGACCTGGCTCACAACCCAGGCATGTGCCCTGACTAGGGAATTGAACCAGCGACCCTTTGGTTCTCAGGCCGACATTCAATCCACTGAGCTACACCAGCCGGAGCTGGAGAATTTTTTGAAAGCATCAAAATAATATGAACCTAGCAAAAAACCCAACTAAATATAAGAATGGCAGCACCACTGTCTCCTTTGCTAGACTATATGCTAGTATTTTTGTGTTCCCACAGTGATTAACACAAAGCATGCCAACTTTTTTGAATCAAGGAAGACATAAGGAAAAAAATCCACCAAAACAATATCTAGACTAAGTTACTATTAAGTAACATCATCAAGGAAAGAGGTCAATTCATGCTTTAGTGGCTTTTTTTTCTTTTTTATAACAAAGCACTTTCATTATGGGAGGCAGTGCTGGGAATGAGACCATTTCATTTACCTGTTCTTGCCACAGTAGTTGGCTGTGCCCCAGACAAATGGGGTGCTGGTCTGTTCCCACAAATCTGCCAAAGGAAGCGAAACATAGTTTGTGGTACAAGACACCAGTTCATGCAAGTTGAATTTGTAAGATGGAAATAATACATCTAAGTTTAGAGGAGGAAGTAAAAATTGATCAAGTACCCTGCCTAAGTGACACAGTAGCAGGAATTTAATTGAAGGATATAAACACAAATGACATAAATAATAATAAACGTGCCTAGTAATAGCCAAACACAGATGGTATAACACAATTTATGGAAAAAAACAGATGTAAAAGAAGTGCTTTTTCCAATCAAGAGGCAGAGGCTGTTCCACATGTCTGCACAGCAATACAAATGTGCTTGTTTTGGGGCCCAATAAATATAAAAAAGCATTCCAAACAACATTGTATGTTTATAAAAAAGGAAAATCTTCCTTCTCTCTAAAGCAAATGACTTGAGATTTAGATATTGTAAAGAAAAAGATGCAGAAGCACTTACCTTTATCCCAGTCTTCATCGCAAGGAGGGCACTGCCATGTGCTCTCAGTCAGAGTCTTTTGTCCAAGGTTTCTGGTTTGGTTGACTGCAAGACAACAGAGATTCTGACATAAGAACAGGACATTGCTAAGTTATGTTTAAAGGGGTTAGTGCTAAAGAGGTTGCAGGGTAGCCTAATGGGTCTTCATTCCTGAAAAATGAATAGTATGGAAAATAAACAGAGAGGTCTCACTCCCTTGCTGATGTACATGAAAAAGAAGCAGAAGCAAAGATGCTTAAATGTGATAAGCTTATCACATTTATGTCAATAAAAGGACTTTTACAGTTAGATGAATTATTAGTAAAATAAATCAGGTTGTTTAGAAGAGAAAGCACTCTGAAAAACATAACCGGACAAACTTTTCCTGCTTAAAGTATTCTTAAATGGTGAGGGCCCAAAATCACGGTGACAATGTAGCATAACACAAATTTAAATGGGCTAACCTCTAGCACCGTAACATTTTAACTAGTCAGTCTTACCAACATCTTGCTCTATACAGCTTTTGTCATCACAGCTTGAGATATGACGACTGATTTCAGTCCGAGGAACCTGATGGCGAGCATTGAAGGGACAGGTAGCCAATTTGTTCGCGACATCGGGATGATTCTGTGGAACAAAAATTAAGGGGTCAATTCTTTGGATCTTTTGAAAGTCCAAAGGGAGTGGCTCAGCTTTATCTATAAATGGCTTCCCTAAAATCTCTCAATAAATTTGTGGCTTAGCTATAATAAGTAAATTCATAGTAGAAAATTCTGAGAAAATTATTTATCACTCATACAGTTCATTTGGTACCTCAAAATCTTCAAAATATTAGCCTCTTTATTATGATTGTAGAGACTGACAACCCTGACATTGGGGTTAAGCTGGCTAACATGGAGGTAAACAGCAAATTTAGAATTGGGTATTTGAACCACATCTCCTCCTCCTGTTCTTCAGAGTCACGAGGTTTGGTGGCACACCAGGTAATGGCAGAGCTCTCTGGATGGCTTTGAAAGCTGATATTCAGGATGAACAGTAACACTAAAAACCACTCTTCGTCTGCACTGAAGTAGTGCCCCCGTTATTGCAATCCAACAGAGCTGGAAAACAACTGTCAGAAGGGAGCTGCAGAAGAAGCAAACCAATGGTTTTTCAGATTAACACAGGAATGCTTATTTAAAGTAATGATGCCTGAAATGAGGCTTTGAGCAATTTGACCTTTATTTCAGTTATTTCACTAAGGAAAAGCCCAAATGATAAGTCTTCTCTGCTGACCAAGTTCCTTATTTTAAAACAAAAAGAAGAGTTTAAAGTCATTCAAATCTTCTGGTAAATATATCAGAAATTAAGAAATTTATTTAATAGGAGAACCAAAAGATATATTACAAATAATATTCAAGAAAGTGAAAATAATGTGAAATGGGAAGAAGACTGGGAAAAAATAGAGGATGGAGAAAATTGTGAGGGCATTTATTGCCATGATTTTCATAAGGGGTATCAGGCATTCCAATGCAAAGGTTTTGTGGCCAAATATGAAGAGCATTAGAAGAGGGGAGTTTTGACAATGTCTTTAAATTGCTTGGCTCCCTTTCCCATCCTTTATCCTTGACATGTTTGAGAGCCTAGGGGAGGAGGTTGTGGTGGTATCTTCTGATCCATATTGTTCAGGTTCATCCTTAAGGTATCTTTACTCAAAAGATTAAAAAGAGGTGGAGAAATAATAAAAAATGGCATTATAATCATATCTCCAGGACTGCAAGAGAAACATCCTTTAAAGGATGTTAATGCAAACATAAATTGTAGGCAGCTTGGATTAAATACTAAAATTTTTTTCCAAGCATAAATTCTGGCAGAACTTTGGCCTCTTGTATCTGACACCTGCACTCTAATAACCTTTTGAAAGTGTCTCAGTTAATGTACCAACATTAAAGCAGTTCACGTCAGCTAAGTCTACAAAAGAATGACCAGAAAAGAAACTACTGAGTTGTTTTTTTTCCCCCTTCAAAGATGCTTAATGTTGAAACTTGGAAAAACAGTTATTTTTAGGAATAATCTTTTCTTGGGTTAACCTCTAACTGTTCAACGTCTCTAAAATTTATAACCAAAAATATCAGAAAACTATTATAGATTCAATCCTTATCAGGACAATGAACACATCAAATTCATAAGGCAAGAGAGTTTTTTCTCACTGCTAGCAAAAATTAGTGTTTCCTCTGTTTTACAAAGGGTGAAAAGACTCCAGAGAAGCTGTTCATAAATGGGTGCTTGTCCCTATTTGGGGGTGGGGGGAAGAGAAGAATCAAAACAGGGAAAAAACTCATGTACCCAAGAAGTAAACGAACTTCTTTCTACAAATGTTGGTATTTAACACAAACGTAGATTCCCCAAAACAATTCTGGCATTCAACTGAAACATTTATGCTAAAATTACTTGGTATTTATAAAATATAGTTTTTTAAAGACCTCAAGAGGGCATTAGAGGGCAAGTTATGAAAATAATACCCTACCTTTTTGCACTTGATAAGATGATAAGGAAACCTGCAGGCCCTGATCTGGTGGTTCTTGTCATAGGGACATTGTAATAGTTTTTCAGGGTCCAGGGAATCGACTAAAAGAAAGAGAAACAGGGTAAGTATAAGGCTTAATAGATCTTTGGAACACTACAGCATTCCAGGCACTTTGTATTTTTCAACAGAATCTGTAACAATAGAATAAGAGAGCCTGACAACAATTTGGAATTTTAAAAAAGGGTGACTAAACATTTAAAAATGAAAATGTGACCCTGAGAAGATAAAATTATGCTATCATCAAATCTTAGTAAATCCAACAAACCTAGCAATCAAGGGATGAGGTCTTAGTTCATGTTTGCTTTAACTTAAATATTGCTATTTTCTTTGTTGGTTACCCTTACTATAAAACAAAAAGTTAAATGAAATGACATTCTCTTTTCCTTTTCTAAAAACTGCTGATTGAGGATTTCTTCTATTCTAGCTAGCCCAACTAGAGCTTCCCAGCCAGTATGCTGAAGGCTGGAATTGATGGTGTGCCAATTTATAGATGTGGGGGTCCACTGCACCTATGAACCCCCATCCCCTACCAGTCCTAGGGCCAGTCAAGGGTAGTGAATCCCCTTCATCAGGATCCCTGTTTATTTACTAATATGCTGTGATATGAAAAAAGTTGGTAAGCACTGCTCTGTGCCAGTGATATGGTCTATGGAAGATTGAGAAATATTCATTGATAGAAGACTTTTTCATCTGTCTGCTTTAATTTATTGTAAGTATTTCCTGATCTTGGTTACTCTAATTTTCAAATGAAACTAATACCTTTATCAGATAGGTAGGGCTTTAAAAAAAGATTTTATTTGTTCATCTTTGAGAGAGGGGAAGGGAGGGAGAAAGAAAGGGAGAGAAACCCTGACGCAACAGAGAAACATCGATTGGTTGCCTTGCAGGGATGGAACCCACAACCCAGGCATGCACCCTGAGTGAGAATCGAACTTGCAACCTTTTGCTTTGGGGGACAACACCCAACCAAGCCACACTGGTCAGGGCAATAGTTGGTTTTACTTTTCATATTTTGACACAAATGAGAAAAAAACCTCAGAGCTTTTTAATCTAGTGATTATCAAATTTGCCAAATTAAAAAACAGAATAATCTGCAAACACAGAACCTCCTGAGGTTAGGACAACTGCAGACATATGAAGCTGCTATGTGAAAGAAAGCCCCTAACCTATACATATCATTCTATTTAAAACTACCTTTAGAAGGGTATACTTGCAGGGATTATTTTCATAGTTTAGAACTGGAAATTTCTCTGAACATGTCTTAGAGAAGTTTCTCTGAACGTGTAAAACTACCCTTAGGCTTTACGAGACGCCCAGGCTGAGCCCCAAATTTTAACAAGCCTGGTTAAGGAAGGGAAACTAAATGGTTAAGCACATTCTCAGTACATTACATGGACAAGAGGCAACCTAATAAAATGCTTTTGCCCCCACTGAAGGCAATGATAAAAGTGAAATAAGATAAACAATTCACATTTGATAAGAAGTTTATAAACCAGGAGACTGCTATGAAAATCAGAGGCCAGTGGGGAACTGAAACAGTTTCACTGGAAAAGTGGTAAACATGGAATAAATTGCTAACCATGACCGTGATGCAAATGAGCCAGAAAGGTGATGTGAAGGACAAAATGAATAAGAAGGAAAAAATCTTAGAGGACAGGGAGGCTTATTATGCCAACCAGGCACATCCTGACCAGCAGTCTTTTCCTATTTCTGAAGCTTCAGGGCACCCAGGGAGAGTTTACAGATGAAATTCTTATTAGTTTCTTTTCATTTAATCCATTCCATCACTAGCAAACGTTAGGCCATTGTCAGCAGCTGACAGAGTGGACGTACCTTATGATTCATACACACTGTATTGCCCATACAGCGGCATCCATCGGAGTTGATGATAACAGTTTCCTACCATAATGCTTTACAGTTTGGTCTCTAGTAATTTAGGTCAGCTCTAATCTGTTTTTTCTTTTTTCAGATAAAAAATTTTTATTTTCTTTTTAATTAAAAAATTTTAAATGGTAATAAAATATGTACAACATAAAATTTACCACCTTAACCATTTTGTGTACAGTTTAGTGTTAGGTATATTCATATTGCCATGCAATCAATCTCCAGAATTTTTTCATCTTGCAAAACTGACGCTGTATATCCATTAAACAACTCCTTATTCCCTCCTCAATCCAATCATGGTAACCACTGTTCTGTTTCTGAGTTTGACTAGTCTAGATATGTCATCATACAGTGAAATCATACAGTATTTGTCTTCTTGTGGCTGACTTATTTCACTCAGCACAAAGTCCTCAAGTTTCCTTCATGTTGTGGCATGTGATGGGATTTCCTGTATCTATTTTTTCTATTTTTTAAAAAACTTAATATGTCTTGGTGCTCCTTCTATGTCAGTACACATAAAGAATATTTCATTGCTGCAAATGGATGTACAATAGATTCTTAATTATTTCCCTTACTGATAAACATTTAGGTTGTTGCCAGTTGTTTACTATTATAAACAATGCTGTGACTAACAGTCTAGTATATACTTTTTTGTGCATTGTATGAGTAGTTGTTTTTGGCAAATACTTAAGAGTACTACACTGAAGTATATGTGCATATAACGTTATAATAAATACTATCAAACTGTTTGGCAATAATGTTGTCTGACTTTAGGAATATAACTTAATTTGGAAAACGAAATAGGCCCTGAGGATAAGCTTCCTCCTAAAGGACAGGCTCGGATGTTCCTCACACTTGGGTGGGGCCATCACCCGAGGTGAAGAATGGAGGAAACTCCGTGACAATAAGGAACCAGACCTGACAAAAGTATCATTAGCTAAGAGGTACGGCCCAAAGGCAGAAGCTGGAGATCTTCAGGAATCTATCAGATTAATGTTAAGAGTTTTAGGCCAATTTGGAAAAAGGTTAAGTATATTCTAAAGCAGTGCTTCTCAAACTTTAACCTGACCCCCAGGTGTTAAACCTCTTGGGGGCTGTGTTAAAATGCAGATTCTGATTCCGTAGATTTGGGATGGGGCCTGAAATTATGCATTTCTAACACATTCCCAGGTAATATTTTTCTAAAAAAAATTATGGCTGAAAAAAGAATGAGAAACATAAAGGGGATCTGAGACGCTGCTTTCTAATTTAATAGAAGAGTAGTAAGCTTCTAAGAATAAGTAAATATCTATCTCACATAGGAATTTCAGGTTTTAATGAAAATATTTTAAGAAAAATTAAGAGGGTGGGGTACGGAGCCCTAGGGAAGATCAAGGAGAATCAACCTTCTAGGTCGATGATTCTCAAAATGTGGTTCTTAGATCAGCAGCATCACCTTAGATCATGTTAGACCTGCAAGTTCTTGGGTCCCAGACCTTCTCAATCAGAAATTCTGGTGGTGGGGTCCAGCAACCCAGGTTTTAATAAGCAAGTGCCGAACCCCACCCCATGATTTTGCCGTATGCTAAAGTTTGAGAACTTTGTTGTATGTATTTAATAAAGGCTATTTCCATGTAATTTCTATTATGTTGGTGATAAAGATTCTATGAGACACTTTCTTGAAGGTAGAATGGGACTAAAATATCCCTTAGCTGGAACTTCTCATTATAAAGAGATCTTGAACGAGACTGTAAAGTAGGAAACAGAGTAGGTCCTGCTGACGAATTTCATTTACTCATCAGCTCAGATGTTCTTCAAACTTGGTTAGGGCCTAGAAACTGGAATGCCTCATGGCATCAAGTTCAGCATGCTGTGTACACAGTGTGTAAGACTCTGGTTCTCATTATGTTGTTAACTATGTAACCCTGGGCAAATCAATTAATCGAAGTTTTGTTTTCTTAGTGTAAAATCTGAATGTTAAATGAAGTGATTTTTCAGGTCTCTTTTGGTTCTACACTTGTGTGATTCTATTGCTGGCTCCTTTTTGATTCCTTAGGCCATCTAAGGTTGCTGGATCACTTGAGAAACAAGAATCCTCCCTAAGATTTCTTTAATCCTAAAAACTCAATCTACATCAACAATATTATGCATACCATATTATCCCTCAAAATAGAAAGAAAACAGGTTATACGATACCTGTGTCATTAACAGGAGAAACAGAAGTACTGAGGAATTAAAATGTTTCATTTAATAAAAACCTATTTTGACACAGGTGTCCCAACTGCAGCCTTTTCAAAGCTTGATGACTTCTCATGCCTCTTTAACTATTTAAATTTCAAGTATCTTATTTCAAATTTTGGTACTTCTCTACATTACTATTGTACAGACCATTTTCCTCAGCAGTTTAGGAGAAATGTGAATCTTTGCCACACATTAAAAGTCCTGTCCAACATAAAACTGTATGTAAGTTAACTTATTTTTCTAAAAGTAATAAGAAGTACATACTGTAAGTTTCTTCCATGTTGGAAATGAAGGAGCTGAATCCAAGTGCTGTGGGGGGAAAAACAGTTGTTCAGGGAATCAGAAATGAAATGTACCTAAAGGTGACCCTAAGAGGTAGTGTCAAACTGGAACTGGAGCTACCCAAGTTCAATACAAGAAACCCTTAGTAAAAAGGACTCAGGGACATGGACAACAGAGTGGTACCTGTTTGGGGGGGGCGGGCATGTAAGGGGGATAAATGGTAATGAGAAAAAAAATACAATAAAAATAAATTAAAAAAAAAAGAAACCCTTAGTGACCTCCTCCCTCAAATATTTTTTCCTCTTTAAATCATTTCAACGTCACTGCTTAATTCACACTCTTGGAATAAATTCTAGGGCTCATAAATAGTTAAGAAAAACCACATATAATTACTAATTTACGCTGTAGTGAGGTGATGTCAGTCTACTTTCAGTGCCATTACAATGGCCAGTCACTATTTACCATCTATTAGAGTTTGAGGCTATTTAACATTAGAGAGGGCAAATCAAGACCATAAGAAACTTCAGGATAAACATAGAAATAGGGTATAATTTTAAAGCTCTCCTCTCAAGTTATACAGGAAAGGCTGCCAGTCTTACTCCCCCCAGCACCTGGGAATACTGGAAGCCTATGTGAGACTTAATCCATCCAATATGCCGGGAGACATTCTAGACACACTTTTTCCAGTGATCCTTCACCTCCCCTCTGCCTGCCCCCAATCTCCTATGCTAAAATGGATAGACTTGGGTATTTAATCTCTCCAGTTAACAGACTTTCCCTCTAGGCATGTAGGTCAAACTTCTGAACATTAGGATTTAAGAACTGCCCATTGTATGGATAACAGAATCATAAAAGAAGAGTTTTGTAATAGAAATGAAGATTAAAAGACAAAAAATGGTTTTGTAGTTTGAATTCTCTTCTATCAGAGATTCGCCCTTAATGAGCCCTATGATTAAATAAACTTATCATTATGGGAAAAGAACTAAATTTATATAAACCATCCCCATAAGAGACTTCTGAAAAGTGACTAGATTTACAGTTACTGTCTCTAGAGCAAGCTCTCCTTTGGCCTCTCATACAATTCCACACCCCTTCCCCCCATTCTATGACATAAGCAGCCCCGTAATCCATGATAGGAAATACAAGAGATCATCTGGAACCCTAGTTCAGTGATTCGCTGCAGAGTCCATTTGTTAATTACAATCATTACTGAAACTGTCATAAAAATATTTTTTCATATCTGGACTAAGAAATCTGACCTACCTTTCGACTTGTTTTTATTTCTACATAGTCACTTCATACTTTTAAAAATAAAAATAAAACACGTTTGGAAGGAAGAATCAAGTATTATGTTCCTTGATTTTAAGGCATTTAAAGGAATGATCAGCACTAGATCCAGCAACTTGCAGGATGCTACCCTATCCTTTGGGGGCAAAAAGACTAAGTGCAGTAGATAAAGGGCATTGGAATCCATAGCCTCATCAGTCAGCGTTATCCCTTTAAGTACTTTACACATCAAATTGTTAAGGGGAGATCTTTATCTTTTCCCTAGTACTAGGTGTGGTGAAATGGACAATTTACATAAAACAGTTTAGTTTGGGAACTGAATGTAGTCTGAAGCAACTGGTCAAACCCAACAGAGCTGGGGTTTCAGTAAAATAGTTTTTTTTCTTTAAAAAGAACATTCAGAGTAGATTTATGCTATGGAACTAAATAGGAGAAGGGGGGGAAGGTGGTTAACATGCAGACAAAGGAGCTGGGAAGGCCCTCGAGGGGACGAAGCTGCGGAACCGTCGGTGGCCGAAGGAGCTGCCAGTAGCCTAAACAGCGGCGCTGAGAACCCACCAGGCCGAAGATTATGAGCTTGAAAGGGAGGCTAACAGTTGGTGAAGGAACCCCAGAACCCTAAAGGTGAGTCGTCTGGAGGCTGCAAGCCAGGACCACGATGTCCTTCCTACCTGAGTCAAGACACGCTCTCCACCCCGTCGCCGCCAGCGCGCATACGCGCCCCAGCAACGCTCACTTCCGGCTCCTGACGTTAAAGGGCGGGTGGGGCCGTGGCTGGGGCCCCGCGCGACTTCCTGTGATGGAGGTCTGGGTTCTGGCCTGCGCTGGAGGCGAAACCTTGGGCTTCCAGGGCCTTCGCTCCTCTGGCCCTTCCGCTTCTTCAGGCCACACCTCCCCCCTTCAGGCCCATCCTCTTTTAGCCCATCCTCCTCTGGCCCTAAGAAGGATCGAGGCCTTGCGTGGGTGGAACTCGCTCAGCCTTCTTGGTGCTTTGTGGCGGCCATCTTAGAAAACAGAACGAGGGCCTTAGAAATGGGGACCCCGGGAGGGAATGGGGCAGGTTAGGAGTGGGGTGGTGGTTGGAAAGAAGCCATGTTTGTGTAAGTTGTCCAGATAGAAAGATAACTGAGAATTTAGAGGAAAATTGTATAGGAGATTAGTAGGCAGATGGGCCAAACAAACCAAGAACAACAACAATAACAGTCACCAAGGACAGGGATCTAGTTGGTTATGTTTAGTACATGTTGCAGAATCTCAAAATTCAAAAGTCAGTAATAGTACCTGAGAATACTTGGTAGGACGGATGCCCTAGCTGAATTAAAGGGAGTTAAAGAGTTGAGGAGAGAGCTCAACGAAAAGAGTTGGAGAGGTAAAGAGGGCCAGAAAGTTAAATAACTCAATAGTGGACACCTAAACATTTATTACGGTGAGCCTTTGTTATGGGAACTGACACCAAAAAAAAAAAAAAAAAAAGTGTTAAGTAGTAATTGTTATCCCTAAGGTGGTTAGGCAAACAGACCCCAAAGTGGACGAAAGGTTAAATGGAAATATAAAAAATGCCAAAGAAGCGGTTGAGACCGTAAATTCACATTAGAAAGAAATCAGCGGGGCCTAAAGTGACCATGGAAGGCTTTATGGAGAAAAGGTACTTGTGGCCTTTGAAGATTAGATAGAGAAAAAAAAAAAAGGAAGGTGCTGACCCTACAGATAGACCTGGCAATGTTATTTTTCAAAACCAAGAAGTAGAAATATGATATGACAAAAAGTTTTGTACTGTCCAAGGTGTAGGTGATCACTTAGTCTGTGAGATTAGTCTGGGTGCTGAGATGCTGGATTTTTGGAATATTTCCTTGGTTTATAGACTCTAAATGTGACTTAGGAGAATCTATCCCGACAGCAAGAACGGAATGGGGCTTTAGTGAAAAAGACCATGGCGGGTGGGAGACAGTTAATTTTTACATTAATAATTTGTAAGCAATTTTTTTCATCAGCCCTTGGGCTGAAGAGAGTATGTTCCACAGCCTTTGATTCATATTAAGATCCTAAAAAGAAATGTGTTAATGGAAGCTGGGCTCAAACCATTCTTGTCAGACTGATGGTTCTTGTCTGTTCATTAGAATCAACTGCGGAGCTTCAAAGACTTACTATGCCAATTTCTCATCACGTACAGATTAATCAGAAAGGGCTGAGCATAACTGTTTTAAAAAAGCTACCCAGGTGATGCTAATGTGCAGTCAGGACAGAGGACCACTGACCTGGGCACCGTTTTGCATTTACAAAATTGTTTCACCTGGGTACCCAGGGTGATTCCTGTGAAGAAGCAGCAAGCTGTTAAAAGTGCTTCTTGAAAGATAATTGTTAAGAATAAAAGTTTCATTTCAGGTTTAGCACAAAGCATTTTAGAAAAAACGGCCGCTTTGGCAAATCAGTTTTAGAGTGTTAGGAATATCTTAAAGTAATCTTTATAAAATCCTAAACCTCTGAATTTAGCACATCATTCATGCAGATTGGTGGGGCCAGTGTGATTTGAAGCAAAATGTGATTTTTTTAAAAGGCCTTTAAATTGCAGTAATCTGGTGAAATTGTTGACACTGCTACTGTTACCTGTAAGTACTTTTCACTCAGACACCTGCAGAGCGAAGTTTCTGAGGAAGAGTGAGCTAAGGGCTTGAGAGGATGGGGAGTGGGCACCAAATCAGAATATAAAGTCAGGCTCCAATGTATTCAGTAATGCCTTGTCCAGGTGACAGGATTCTCAACTGATAAAGCTGTTCTATATGGCACCAGTGAACAAACCCACCAACTTTCAAAAAATAAAAGTAAACAAAAAGCCAAACTGTCTTTCAGTGGAGATTTTAAAATAAAAATGCACCACACGTTTATTCTTTGTATTCTAAAAGGCTTTATTTCTTTCCAGCGCACAAAGTTCCAGCTTTATCTGAGATCCCTGCTGAGGTTCTTTCAGACTTTTTTTTTTTTTTTTTAAGCCAGTTTGAATACATTTGAAAAGGAAAAAGCAATGAGAGACCAAAGCATTTACACAGGGTCATTCTAGGAGCTAGCTGGGGTTAATACCCTAAACTGAATCTCATCTGTGGTGGTTCTGTCTGGTGATATGCTAACATTATATTTTGGAGTTAATAATTACTAGTTAAAAACAAAGAGTCTGGACTAATGAGTAAAATGACAGATCTCTACTGTAGTGATTGGAAAAAACATGGTTGTTAGCAAATCAGTTTTCTCAGCTTTAGAATGGAAAGAATTTCAGTAGCCTTTGAGATTCTTTAGAAACTTTCAGTCTTTCAGAAAGCCCACTAAAACTTGAACTTTAACCCATCAGAAGACTAAAATATTAAATTTATTTGTTTCTGGTTTGAATGTTGTCAGCTAAGTCTGGGTTCTCTCATCTAATTATGGTTTCTGATTGGTAGTTAAGAGTATAATTAAAAATAGAAAATTTATTCAATAAAGTCAGTTGAAAATATTTCAAAATGAGAGATCTATAGGGGGACAAAATGGATGCTTTTATTGATGAGAATAGATTGGGAAGTATTGCTTTAGAGGAGGGTGAAAAGTTGGGTCTTGTTAGAATTTTTTAGGCAAAGTAGCAGGGAGAGGTTCTACCTCTATAATGTTTCCATTATATTCCCAATGGAAATAAATTTATGTTTAAAAAAAGATTGTTAACAGGAGTTTGTCAAGAATTGCCAACATCCAGCTCTAGAAGTACAGGATGGATACAAGATGAATGGAAAAACCGGTAGTGATTTTTCTTTTTGTCTGTAGTTTAAATTCATCCTATGCCCTAATATGTAAATGTTATGTATCTGTGTAATCCACATTGCTTGTAATAGTTACCAGGGTACTTGAGAAATCAGTTCTATATGTTTTTCCTTGACTTCTAGGCAGTTCCTTTCCCCAGGGTTCAGTAACAAATAGCCCCTCACACCCTTTCTGGTGCTGGCATCTAAGATATAAATTGTAAGTCAAAGTTTGTAAACCATTGTAATTATCACTTTGGCAATGCTTAATGAACAGATAGGTAAGGAAATGTAAACTTCTGAAAAGTTAAGTTATTGAAAAGGTGGTAGAATGGCAGAATTGTGCTAAAGAGATCTTAATTACTAAAAATTGTGTAAAGGACTAGTCTTAGGTTTTCTTGTGACCTCCTTCTGCCCTGCTTCCCTCTGAGCACTTAAACTGTGTGTCATACCAGTGGCTCTCTTTATTTTTCTTAAAGATATTATTTATTTATTTTTTGGAGAGAGGGGAAGGGAGGGAGAAAGAGAGGGAAACATGAATGTGTGGTTGCCTCTCGCGAGCATCTTACTGGGGATCTGGCCCGCAACCCAGGTGTGTGCCCTGACTGGAAATCAAATTGGCAACCCTTGGCTTTGCGGTCTGGCGTTCAATCCACTGAGCCACACTAGCCAGGGCTGTGTTTGCCTCTTGAGCACCTCCTACTGGGGACCTGGCCTGCAACCCAGGCATGTGCCCTGACTGGGAATCGAACCGGTGACCCTTTGGTTCTCAGGCTGGCACTCAATCCACTGAGCCACACCAGCCAGGGCTGGTTCTCAAAGTATGGTCCCCAGACCAGCAGCATCTGTATCACTTAGGAACTTGAGAAAAAGCAAATTCTTTGGCCACGCTGCAGACCTACTGAATCCAAAACTCAGAGGTGAGATGCCTACAGTTTATGATCTAGCAAACCCTTCAAGTGATTTCGATAACCACTAAAGTTTGAGAACCATTGTCTTATAGTGTAGTTGTCAATGTTGTTCCCTCATGATGGACCATGGGGACTATAGTTCTTAACATAGTACTGCAAACATAGTTGATTATTTGACCTGAGAGCACAGGTATATTTTGTCAGGGGCTGCAGCAACTGTAAAACATCATCTATCTTGTAATGGAATATGTGGGAAGAGGAGACTAAAATGTGTGTTTCTTTTCTTTCCCTGTTTTTATACCATAGCTGCTTGGAAAGCTTTCGCAAAAAGAGCCATAAAGCATGGACCAAAAATAGGCTAAAGATGTGGAACCGATGGGGTATATTTTGGTACATATCTAGGATATGAGTAATGGGCCTTAGCAATTTATCCCCTTCAGTTCATACTGTGAATGTAAGAGTAGAAACTCTAAAACCTGATTTTAAACTTTATAGTTGGAAAGTCTTTACTATTACATAAATATAATTTAAATTGCTTTGATAGGATTTTTTTTTTTTTTTGTGAAGATGAGTAAACCGGGTTACTAAACATTTTGAAAGGTTGATTTATTCAGTGTAAATATTTAGCCCAGAGCACCAAATCTCTTTTTACCCCACCATATCTACAATGTATAGTTTCTCTACATTCAACAACTTTGAGTTTTTCATGGGCATATGATCAATACATAATCAAGATCATGCCTCTTTGAAATCATCTTATAGTTTAATAATAAAAAATCAGAATGAAAGGAGGTTAAATGGAGTCACAAGGCACCTGTTACGGGAGCGTGGGGGAATAGCTAGGACTTGTGAACCTGTGAAGGCTGAGACATTTTTAAACTTTGCTTTTTAAAGTATTTTTCCATAAGTTTGTTTGGTCTCTCTTGAAGCTTTGACCAAATGTTAGGTTAGGAAACAAAAATGTGGTGTTTTATTTTCTAATGTGCCTTCCACTAAGGGGCTCAAAAGTTCTTAAAGTGACATTTGAATAGATCTGGCATCCGTAGGTTGAATGACATACCTGCTTAATAAGTGATGTTTTATCCCTTAAGACTAGGGTCGCTGACCTGGTTTGTTTGGCTGTACCAGGATAATTATTGTTCTCCCTCTCATCCTCAGGAGCACCCAGGTTTGGAGGGAAATTTATGTTGTTCCTCAGCTGAGATAGTGTGGCCTTTTAGGGGTAGATACCATATAACTAAAATAGGATAAGGGAAGATATCTTGCATTTTTTGGGGGCTATTTGTTTTTACATTCTTTTGTTTTTATATAGTCCGATGTTAATACACCAAAGTATAATTTAAAAAATTCAACATATGTGTAAGGCTTTAGTCAAGAGAAAAAAATAAATCTTGTTTATATTACATAAATTTAAGGGAGAAAATCAGTAGCCCTCCTTTGCACAAAGTGTACTAGAATGTACAGATACTAAAAGTATCTAGTTTTTCTCCCTTCCGTTTTCTGCTTTCACTGAAGTAAAATGTTATTTGAAAAGGATATAGAAAATACTATGTAGGGATAAGACTGCTAAGGGCAGAAAATATTCATTTGACTGCAACTTTTATTTATTTATTTATTTATTTATTTATTTATTTATTTATTTATATCCTCACTAGAGAACATTTTTTTTCATTGCTTTCAGAGAGAGAGGAAGTGGGGGCGGGGGTGGAGAGAGAGAGAGAGAGAGAGAGAAACATCGATTGGTTGCTTCTCACAGGCATTCTGACAGGGGATAGAACCCACAACTGAGGTTTGTGTCCTGACTGGGAATCGAGCCCAGAACGGGATGATGGTCCAACCAACTGACCAGGAATTGAACCTGTGACCCTGTGGTTTGCAGGACGGTGCTCAGGCTGCTGAGCCACAGCAGCCAGGACCCAAGTCATTATTTTAAAATTAGCTAGCTGCAATAAAAAATTATAGCTTAAGAGAAACTAATTTTTGGCCTGTTACAAAATGGATCTTGGTTCAGTTTAAGTACCAAGTATATATTTACCAGGTGTACAGCACCAGGCTGGTAGGGGAGCAAATACAAAGCAGCCTGTGGCTCTGATTTCCCTCATGAAAATTTGCGATGTAACGGAGAGAAGTAACCGATATAACTGACGGGGAAGTTTAATGAGGTGAGGATTAAGAATGGAATTTAATAAAAGGCTAGAACAGGTATTTGAATAGTTGAAGGGCAAAGGAGTGAAATTATGTAATGAACAAAATGAGAAAGAATAAGGCATATTTAAGACAGGAGTAAACTGATTTCTACAGAGCTCTGAAAGTAGATGTGGATCCATGTTCCAAACTTTCTTGTCATAGAAACTATATCCTTTAAGCATGGAAGGTTTGTACAAAGAATTAATTGAACAAAGTAAAACTGATGGTCATATAGTAAATGACTTTGAGGTACGAGGAAAAAAATTGGAGGTCAAAGAACCTAATTAAGGAACAACATTATAGCCCAGATGATGACTGTATTTCTCCTACTAAGGGAAATAGGCAAATAAGCCCTCTACCTTTATAGTTGACAAATGAGGATAGGAAAAGAAGGAAGAATAAAAAACCAAATGAAACCTGTTGTAGTAAAAGTGTTCTTTATTTAAATAAATAAAAATGTTAAGATGGCAACAGTGACAAGAGTTGTTATCTAAAACATGACAATTAAGATTTCTCCAAAGTTTTAAAAAAGATTTAATAAATCTTCTGTCTGTTGCCTTTTTAATTCACTTCTCCATCAGTTTTTCTGACCTGTGGATAGAGAGAGTACATTGAGGTAGTGTCATTTTGACAGCAAGTGTTTTTATGCAAGACCTAACCTTGATGTGTGTTAGTAGCATTTCAAATAGAGTTTTAAGCAGTTCTTTCTCCAAAGTCTGATTTAAAGCTATCAGGACTTTTCCTGTATTCTATTGTGGGGGGAGGAGAACTTAGAATAGAAAATATACTTTATTTTTTAAAGAAAAAAAGCTTGTATAAGAATCTTTGAAGATTTAGAATACATTAGTGATAATGGTTAAAATTATGTTCATATGTTAAATACTATGTTAACATATGTTAAAACTACGATATTAGTTTAAAAAGTTACTTTAATTTTTCTGTTGGACTTTGAGTTGTTAGGATGTTTTTCATCCACAGTCTCTTTTTTTATGTCTTTTGTGTCACTGTAGAAGGTGACCAAAAGAGAAAGGTCCATTGGAAACCAGAGCTAGAGAATTAGTCTATATAACCAATCCTAGGAGATTAAAGTTACTTTATCAAAAACAGTTGGTATTACTAAATACCAGAGTAGGATTTACTAATTTTTGTGCTAGCTCCTGTTTCGTATAGTTCCTCTGCGCCCTCCTTTGCTGCTGTGTATGTGGTGGGTCACTCGATCGACGGCTCCTCTGACCCTGGGATATGCCCTTCAAGCTTGTTTGGTTGGGGACCCTCACCTGGCTCATGTATACTAATTCTTTCTCCTTCATCGTTTTAAGAATTGTTTTTTTTATACCTTGAGAATCTTACAAGAATTGAGAATCTTATGTAATCAAGTCCTTGATGAATTAAAGTCCTAAGTGGAGCCATAGAAGAAGGAATGGAAGTACTCAGAGACCATAAATACAGCTCTTTTAAAATTTGTAATTGAAGCTTAGGCATCCGCCATGCCTATGACTTAGTGGCCATCTCACTTCGAGTGTCCAACTTAAAGGTATTCTGTTTTCTATTCCAATAACTTCTATAAGATGATTTATCTTACCTTTTACAAACCAGCATTTTGGGAGCAAATGTTTTAAGAACAAATGAAGGTGCCCTGGCTGGTGTGGCTCAGTGGACCACCGGCCTGCAAACTAAAGGGTTGCTGGTTCTATGCTCAGTCAGGGCACATGCCTGGGTTGTGGGCCAGGTCCCTAGTTGGAAATGTGTGAGAAGCAATGACACATTGATGTTTCTCTCCCTCTCTTCCTCCCTCCCTTCTCCTCTCTCTAAAAATAAATAATAAAATCTTTAAAAAAACGAGCAAATGAAGGAGAATGATATGTGTTATGTGGAAAGAGAAGTAACACATGTACTAAGCATTTTTATATTGTTGTATAAAAGGCTAGCTGGCAGCACCCATTTGAGTCTCCCTTCCATAGTTGTTACTGGAAAGTGGCTGACCCTTGAGGGACTACATTCTCACCTTATTTACATTTAGGTATGGTCACTAGTTTTTGCCAATGGAATGTGAGTGAAGTATTTTCTTCTGGTCTGAGGTGGTTAAGAAACAGCTGCACCTTCTCCAGTCTCTTTCTGTGGCAGTTTGTGAAGCCAAGTGTGGAAGGTGACAGTCACAAGATGAAAAGAGCCTGTGTTCTCAAATTACCACCCCCACTGAATACTTGTACTATTGTATATGAGGAAACTTCTGTTGTATTGTATTAAACCATGATATTAATACAATTTGTACTTTATCTTTTAAAAGAGCTTGCATTGCTCTAACACACATACATCTTAATTTAATATTAATCTTATCTTATGAAGTAGATATTATTCCTTTTGTAGATGAAGAATATGTGTTTCAGAAGTAACTTCCCTTTAGGCCAGAGCAGGTCTTATTGAAAAACTAATGAATTCTCTATTATAACATGTTGAATCTTTGAGAAAGTTGTTCATTGAGATAGGATAAATCTCGACTTTTCAGATTATAAACTGCAGGTTATAGCAGTAATTTTTTCTATGGATAGTGACCAGGTATTGGTAAAATAAGAAGACTTTTAACTGTTGTAAGTAAATTTAGATTTTCATTAGACTCCTTTTTACTGGGTTGCCTCTGAAGAGGTTAAATGAAATTCTCAGGTTCACTATTGTGATTGTTTTGGTGAAGGATTTTGTGGGAGGACTAGTTAAGGCAATTTTTCAAGACTTTAATATTTATTAGGGTTAAGCCTTCATTTATGACTGTTTTCACTGTTTCACCCTTGCTCACCAATGTTACAGACATCAGGGTCTGGAATCTGATTGGCAGCATTAGAAAGTTTTTCATTTGGTCCCAAACTCGAAGAAATCACTTTTGGAAGATTAAATGGCCCTGAAGGAAGGCAGACTAGAAGTTATAGAAGCAGAGTAGAATCTTCCTTTTGTGTTTTACTCCTCTCATTTGTCTAAGAGTCCCATAGCTATGACATCTGGAGGGCAGGGAGCAATAGAACTTGACACCATTTATCTGCCCCCTAAATAAAAAACTTACCTTCACCAGTGGCAATTCTATTGACATGCTTGTTAGCTTCATGTTCCTTGAGCCTTTTGATTAGGACTACATGACAAGCATTATATTTGCAGTTAACCATCTTTTTATCTATCTTTGAGTTTTTCTGAAAGGCAAAAGTTCGTGTGTAATGGCTGTCAGGTTTTGCCTGTATTCTACCCTCCGTTCCTTTCTGGAAATGCTGAAGACATACCATGTTCCAACATTAAGAATTTCTAGGTGCTGTATATATGGTCAGAAGCTTGTTCTTTGTCTTCTTCTTCTTCTTTTTTTTTAATTCTTCAAACTTTTGTATTTTGAGTTTTATTTTTCTCCCTCCAGTGATTTAACAGTTCTTATGGGGAAAACTTATCTTTCTACATGAGGCCAAGTGGTTTTGTAACCTGCTGGCTGGTATCCTGTGGATTGGGTCATAAGGACATATTTTTAAGGCTCCTGGTTCCATGAGGCCTAAATAGCAGAAACCTTGGGTTGGTAAAGAATATATTGACATTTGAGATGAGGTAGCCTTGACATAGGCTTTTTTTCTGTTACCGAAAGAAGAGTGGTATGAAAGATATGGTATCTCAAGTTCTACGTATGAAACTTTTTGGTAACTAAAGGCATAGCTTAGCCAGTTAGGTAGTAGGAGAAACTCACTGCTTATATGCCTTGGAAGACCAAAAAAAAGCTAACATTTTTACATATTTAAAACTTTTTTTTTAAATTTGATGTTTCTGGGCTGTTTAGTTGAGACAGGATTGCAGAGGAGCTCAGGGCACGATTGGTAGGTGTGGAATCCATTTTTCAGTCTTATAGGTTGTTTTAAGTAGAGTACTTTTTCCCAAATAGAGTAGTAAAAAGGGGGGATTCCTGGGAATACTTGCAGAATTGGGGTAAGATGAAGTTTAACTTCATAAGCTTGAGTGCTGGAGAAAACAAGGCTGAGCAGCTGGTTCCTTTACCTGTTCAGCATTTCCCTCTTCCACTTCTTCTCCAAATGTATCTAAATTAAGTTCTTTGCCAGGGGAGAATGCTACTTGTCAGATAGATCTGCATAGCTAGTTTTGGGGAGAGGGTTGACAGAATGAACAACACCATGTTCAAGTTCATAAGTATCTGAGAATGCCAGTCTGAAGTCTCTAAATTTATAGATATTAACTCACGAAGACTCCCAAAAGTGAACTAAGAACACATCATCTCAAATATGCTGCATTTTACTGCCTGTAGGAGGACTACTTTCCCTTGTCTTTAGCTATCCTAGCAGACATTCACTTCAAGGACCCCCAGGTTTCCAGGAAACAGCTACGGCTGAGATTTCTGCAAAGCAGCGACAGCATAGTCTGATGGGGGGGGAGGTCAAGGTGGACTGGCATAAACATCAGGGATAGAAAAGTGCCTAGAATAGCCCATTTCAATTCTGCTTTGCATCATGCTTTGGGCATAGAAAAAGAGCGCAGAACTAGACTATTAAATGTCAGTTTTCCTGAGGGCATTTAGGTGATTAAGTCCAAGGATTTAGACTCTTAGGAACACAAGCCAGTGTGGTTCTTTAAAGCTTACACTGCATATTAATGATTATATTAGAGCCATGAACACATTATGAAGTGAATTGGATCTCTGGAAAATAAAGGCTATGGTGAGGCTTTTGGTTAAGATGGTGGAGTAAGTAAATGTGGTATGCTTATCCTCCCACAACCACATCAAAGTTACAACTAAACTACAGAACAGCTGTCATTCAGAATTGCCTGAATTGTAGATAAAGAGAAGTTCTTCATCTAAGGATATAAAGAAATAGCCACATCAAGACTGGTACGAGGGGCAGAGATGTGGAATAGGCTGGTCCCACACCCATATGTGGTGGGTAAAATTTGGGAGGGGATATCTCTGCTGTGGAGTTCCCCCTTGAGGAGAGAGGGGTCCCAGCCCCAGCTCAGGGTTCCAGTGCCAGGAAGAGAAGTCCCCATAAATTCTGACTGTATAAACGCATGGGAATTGTGGCTGAGTGAGATGGATGGCACTTGGAGTCCCAGGCCTGCACACAGACTTGGACTTTCCTGCTCTGAGCTCCAGTACTGGGGTGGTATAGCTTGAAGGGCACCAGGGACATACAGGGAGGAACTGAATGGCCTGGCATTAGGGTAAGAGCTGGAGGGGCAGCTTTGTTCCAGACAGAAGTACTGGCAGAGGCCATTGTTCATTTCTTTCTTCTGGGTTTTCTTTTTTGTTGTTGTTAAAGATTTTATTTACTCTTTTGGGAATGGTGTTGTTAGGCATTTGCAATGGTCCAGCATTTGAAATACTGTCGGAGGCGTCCTACAATACAACCTCTAACAAAAGTAGGCTGTCCCGAACCCCTGGTAACAGAAATATTTACCTTTATACCAAAAAAGTTGGGAAAGCACCAAAAGCTGCATGTGGCATGTGTCCAGGCCGACTTTGCAGGATTCGTGCTGTGAGACCTAAAGTTCTAATGAGGTTGCCTAAAACGAAAAAACATGTCAGCAGGGCCTACAGCGGATCCATGTGTGCTAAATGTGTCTGTGACAGGATCAAGTGTGCTTTCCTCATTGAGGAGCAGAAAATCATTGTTAAAGTAGTGAAGACACAAGTGCAGCCAGAAAACTAAATAAAAAGTGAAGCTTTTTTGAGTAATAAAAATAATTAAAAGACTAAAAAAGATTTTATTTATTTATTTTTAGAGAGAGAGGAAGGGAGAGAGAAAGGGAAGGAAATAGCAATGTGCAAGAAACATTGATCGGCTGCCTCTTGCAAGCCCCCAGAAGGGGACCTGGCCTGCAACCCAGGCATGTGCCCTGACTGGGAAGCAAACCAGCGAACTTTCAGTTTGCAGGATGATGCCTAACCCACTAAGCCATACTGGCCAGGGTTGTTTCTTTTCTGAGCCCACCCCTGCCGAGCCAGCAGGTGGGCACCATTTCTGAGGCTCCATCAACCAAGTTAACACTTAGCCCCACCCTAGTGATTCTGTGAGACCGCTTGCCTCCCCCAACTTGTGGGCCCACCCAAGCTGTTTCCAGTGGCTTTTCCATACTAATGGTCTGTCTTGGCTCATGCTTCAGACTTTCCTAAAATCTCAAACAAGCAGCATCTGGCCTTGGCATGTCCTGTACTTCGCACTAAGTGGCCCCAGGCCTGGCACTAGCAGCAGCCAGCCTTGGTTCGCAGCTTGGCTTCTCCTGGGCACCTCTAAGCCAAGCACAAGTAGAAGCCATCTGCAGATCGCTTTGTGGTTCATGCTGGGTGGCCCCAGGCAGAACACAGGTGGTGGCTAACCTTAGTCTGCACCTCCCAGGAGGCCCCAGAATCAGTGCACCCAAGGGACAGCTTCAGACCACATTGAAGCACCACCCAACCACCTCCGCAAGTGACACACTCAGGGGGCAGACTCAGTGGGTACTAGAGCCCCACTGAAGTAAGTCTCGCTCTGTGGGGTAGGTCCCTGCACAGCTAACCCTCCATGGTGGTTTAAGCCAATCCTCACAGCCAATGAATCTGTGGGTAAATCCCTCCCACTGATGTACCAACAGCAATCAAGGCTCAATTACAACAGGAGGGTGTACGCAGCCCACATGGGGCGTGGTGCACCTGGAGTGTCCAGCCTGGATGATTCTGAAGGCCATGCCACTGGACCCTACAGGGTATCTACTATATACGGCCACTCCACTGAGCCTGGGAGATGTAACAGCTCTATGTAATACACTGAAACAAACACACGGAGGCTGCCAAAATGAGGAGACAAAGAAATATGTCCCAAATGAAATAACAGAACAAAACTCCCAAAAAAGAGCTAAACAAAATGGAGATAAGTGATCTACTAGATGCAGAGTTCAAAACACTGGTTATAAGGATACTCAATAAACTTAGGGGAAGAGTACATGAACTTAGAACTTTATCAACAAGATAGGAAACATAAAAACAGAACTAGAGAACATAAAAAAGAACCAGTCAGAAATGAAAAATACATGAACTGAAATGAAGACTACATTACAGGGAATCAACAGTTGGAGTAAGTGAAGCAGAGGGTCAAATCAGAGATTTGGAAGATAAGGAATCAGAAAACACCCAATCAGAACAGCAAAAAGAAAAAAGAATCCAAAAAAGTAAGGATAGTATAAGGAGCCACTGGGACAACTTCAAGCATACCAATATTGGCATCATGGAGGTGCCAGAAAGAGAAGAGAGCAAGGAATTGAAAACCTATCTGAAAAAATAATAATGAGAAACTTCCCTAACCTGGTGAAGCAAATAGACATACAAGTTCAGGAAGTGCAGAGAATCCCAAACAAGATGAATCCAAAAAGGCCCACACCAAAAAACATCATAATTAAAATGCCAAAGGTTAAAGACAAAGAGAGAATCTTAAAAGCAGGAAGAGAAAAGCAGTTAATTACCTATAAGGGTATCCCATAGGTAATTAAGAACTCCCATAAGACTATCAACTGATTTCTCAAAAGAAACTCTTCAGACCAGAAGGGATTATCAAGAAATATTCAAAGGGATGAAAAGCAAGGAACTACAACCAAGATTACCCAGCAAAACTGTCATTTAGAATTGACGGACAGATAAAGACCTTCCCAGACAAGAAAAAGCTAAAGGAGTTCATTGCCACCCAACTAGTATTACAAAAAATGTTAAAGGGTCTTCTTTAAAAAGAAGAAAAAAAAAAAGAATAATAAAATGGTAATAAATACACATCTATCAACAATCGAATTTAAAAAACAAAATAAATGAACAAGTAGAACAGAAACAGACTCATAGATACAGAGAACATTTTGACAGTTGTCAAATGGAAGGGGGTTGGGGCATAGGTGAAAAAGTGGAGGGAATGAGAAGTACAATTTGATAGTTACAGAATAGTCACAGGGATGTAAAGTAAAGCATAGGGATAAAGCCAATAATATTGTAATAACTAGTATGCTGTCACATGGGTAGTAGGTTTATTGGGATGATCACTTAGTAAGTTATGTAATGTTTAATCACTGGGTTGTACACCAGAAACTAATATAATGTATGTCAATTGTAATTAAAAAATAAAAAAATTATTAGGAAAAATAAAGGCTGCAGTATAATCCAATATTGTATATAGTTATATTTAGATCCTTAAAGGTAGTGGGAAAAGACCTTCAATACCTAAATGTTGTCCTCAGATAACCCCAATGTTTATTTTAGTCAGCAGCCTAGAAAAGTAGGAAATTTGGTAAGGATGGTCTCAATAAACAAAGAATGCTTCAGAATAGGCAGTGAGATTTGGCAACTTTGAATTATTCATTTAATCATTAATAGTTGAATATCGAAGTTGGGAGGCCAAGATTATAATGGAAGCCATTTTGTTTAATGCTTTGTAGGCTTGGCAAGATCTCGATGTACCTGAACACTAAAGGACCTTGAGACCTACCTTATTCTTGAAGCATTTTTTCTCAAGAGTCCAAAGGGAAGTTTTGCTTGAAAAGGAAAACAATTGTCTGTAAGGCAAAACAAAGCAAATAGTTCAAGGCTGAGGAGAGGGAAAGCATAGTACCTTACCGTCAAGTGATATGAGTCACCTTTCTGATAGGTCTACTCAATTCCTCTTCTCCCACTGTATGTTCTATGGTTTCTCAGAGGTTTGGGTGTTTTGTCTTGGAGAAGTGGTTCTCAGTCCTGGTTGTGTATGAGAAACACCAAGTGGTTTTAAAGTGACAGATCCTTTGGCCCCATTCCAGAACTCTTGGGTTAGAATCTTCATGAGTGGGGTCTGGCTAACTGTGGCTTTAAAAGAGTTCCACAGGGGATTCTGGTTTGTAGCTAGGGTTACTAGGCCCTGCTTTGGAGTAATTAAGCTACCCTTAGATGGGCTCCTTTCATTTCTAGGAGGAAGTGCCACATGATCTCTCCAATGAAGTTTCTTTAAAGACCACCAGTTGGCATAATTAATCCCATTTTTAAACCTGGCCTTTTTCTTGTTTTAAAATTATTTTTATTTTATTTTATTGATTTGAGAGAGAGGGAGAAAATCAATTTGTTGTTCCCCATTTATTTACGCATTCATTGGTTGATTCTTGTATGTGCCCTGACCAGAGATTGGACCAGCAACCTTGGCATATTGGGACAACGCTCTAACCAACTGAGCTACCTGGCCAGGGCCTAAACCTGGACTTTTTCTGTATGGGATGCCAACTGGAATTCCACAGAAAGTGACAAGCTCATGCATACTCAAAAATCAAAATATTACTTTATTATTGGCATTCCTAATTCAACATACAGGTCTTGACCTACATGTTTATATATACCATATGATTTAACCATGTCCACAGGTGTATGAGGGATGACAACCATTTCACGGGTTAGGAGAACGACTCAGTGCTGATAGATAGCCTCAAGTTATAAAGCTGGTATGAGTTTGAGTGGCATTATTATTATTATTTCAGGTAATACATGTAAAGCATTTAAAGTACCTGGTTCATAGTAAATAGCTAGGTTATTATTTTACATGTAGTAACTTATTTAACACATACAATAACCTCTCAAGATAGGAAATATTAGCAATATCATCTCCATTTTATAGGCAGGGAAACTGGCTTGTAAAAATGAGCTGGTAGGTGATAGAATTGGGATGTGAATTCAAGCTATGTGGCTCTCGAACCTGGGCTCTTAGCTTCTAATCATAAGGCTTAGTCCACTGCATTCAACTAGATCTGAACCCAAAATTCTGTCTGGTGCCAAAATGTAGGCTTTTCTTATATTCCAAAAACAGGCAAATAAGTAGCTCCAGAAATCTTACAGTTTAGCTGGGGTGGCAGTATAACATGAAATGGACAATTATAGGTAGACTTGAATTTAGATGTAAAGCATGTTCTTTACACCAAATGTACTTTAGACCAAATATGTAGGAGTTCAGCAAGGACTGAACTTGAGTCTATTTGAGCTAGATAGAGAAGATTGATTAGAATTTGGGTCAGCAGGAGGGAAAGCACACATAAGTGAGAAAGGCAGAAGTGAACATAGTATATTCACAATACACTGAGAACATGGTTCCCACTAGGTTGGGAAGTACATATTAGGAGACAGCGGGAAATAAGATTGTCTTGGTATGGAAAGTCTTCAACACAAATGTCAGGATGAGGATAAGTGCAAGTGAGAAAGATCCAACAGAACTACACGAACTTGTAAGAAGGCTACTGGTACACTGCCGCTCAGCTTCCTAGATCTTGGTGTCTTATTACCTGCTCTTTATTTTCCCCTACCAAGGTGAAAGACCAATAGAAATCCTATAAATCTCTTTAGTAGAACCTGGGTTGGTTTTCTTTGACAATAGCAGGTGATTAAAATCTTCAGGGCAACTATTCCTAATGCCATGCTCGTAGGTTTCCAGGGACACAACCAGAAAATGAACTAGAAGGCAAATTCTATTTTCCAAAAATGCAAAGTTTCTCTTGGAGAGTGAAATTTCATGTGTTAAGCATTGCCATCTTCTTGTTTCTTTATTTTTTTATTAAAAATTTAAATATGTATATATATTTATTGATTCCAGAGAGAGAGAGGAAGGGAGGGGAGAGAGAGAGAGAGACATCAATGTGAGAGAAACATTGGTTGGTTGCCTCCCACACATGCCCCAGTGAGGACCGAACCTGTAACCTATGCATATGACCTTACCAGAAATCGAACTTGCAACCTTTTGGTGCATGGAACGACACTCCAACCAAGTCATACAAGCTGGGCTTCTTGTTTCTTTAAAAAATACATTCTCTTGGGACAAACATATTAAGTTTCTTAAATAATAATCTAATCAACTCCCCCTCCCTCAGTCCCAGGATATATTGGGACAATATGAGAGACCTGGATATGGAAAGTGGCAATGGTTGAAAAGTGGGAAAAAGGTATTAGAAAGGAGGCAAATATGAAGACAGCTCTGTTTGATTTAGAATTTTTCCAAGGAACTTCTCCCTTGAAAGACCCTTGAAAGTGTATTGGTTTTCTTGCATTAGGGAGGCATAGGTTGGTTAGAATGGCAAGAATATTTTAGGGGTAAAATTCACCCAGTCTTCTAAGTTTTAGTCTATTATTAATTTCCCCTTATTAATCTCAGTTAGTTTGGATCTTCTTCATGGGACCTATTTCCCATTTTAGTCTTTATAATTCAACAAATAAATCAGCATAGTTATTGAGTGGCTACTGTGTTCAGGAGACAGGGTTCTAGATCAGCATTTCTCAATATGTGCCTGATTGGAACATTTGTACCAAAACCTCCTAGGGTTCTTATAAGTGCAGACTTCTAGCAGACATACCAATTCTGAATCTCCTGAGGTAGGAATTGATCTCCATTTTATACCTACCTGTAAGAACCATTGTATTAGAGCAGTGTTTCCCAAACTTGAGAGTGCATTGGAATCACCTGGAAGGCTTGTTAAAACAGAGTGCTGGACCCTACCCCAGAGTTTTGCATTCAGTAGGTCTGGGTGGGGCCTCAGAATTTGTAAGTCTACTGGTTTCTAGGTGATGTTATGTAACCACATTTTGAGAATCACTATACTAGAGCATTGGAGGGATATAAAGAAATATTAGATACAATTCTTATCATTAAGGAGCTTATGATGTAGTAGGGGGAGATAATATGTACAGTTAAAAATATAACAAGAAATACGATGTTATATACATAATATTTGACATTGGATGGAATAAGTAAGAGGAGTTGGGACTTAATTTAGGCCCTAAAGAATGGATGGGCCTAGGGTTCAGGAGAGAGTAACACAGGCATTCTTGATGGGGATATAAAAGAAGAAAAGTATAAGGTCTGACACAAATAACACCCCTTTTTTATTAAAAAAATCATAAGTATGTAATTATGTAACATAACACTATCACAGTCAAGCACACTGTATGACATTTTAGGAGAAATGTCCAAACAGCTGTCCGTCTCGTGCGAGATATTCACATATCCTACCAATCACACTCAAGCAAGCCTTACTTCTGCCGGACCCTGTATAAAGGTGTAGGGGAGTGGGGTGGTCAATATTTGTTTGCTTGGTATAGAGCTTTATATAGGACACTAGTGGAGGGGTAAGGCCAAGAAGGTTGATGGCAGACTGTGAAGAGCTTTCAAAACCTGTCTTTCTCCTGCCTCCACCCATTTCACAGTCTTAGCTGCACAGCCAGAAAGAGGAAGTCTCCCCCGCTGAATGTGCAAGAGGAAGTACAGAGGATTCTGAGGGCCTGTGAGCTGTACTGACTGCTTTTACCCATGAGCCAATTGTAGAGGTTACAGGAAGACCAGTGCACCAACCAGGGTGGGTCCCTCCGCCCAGAGGGTGTCACTACCCAAGCCGAAAGTGTTGGGAGATCAAGCATTGCTGTCCGGATGTTTTGCTCTCTTGGTGGCCATCATGTCTTTGACCTCTGCCTATCAGCACAAATTAGCAGAAAAGCTCACTATCCTGAATGATCGAGGTCAGGGGGTTCTCATTCGTATGTATAACATCAAGAAGGTAAGCATGAGCACCTGGACTAGAATTAAATATTCTAGCAGTACTAGGGCAGGGAACCCTGAGACCAGCAGGTCTAGCGGTTAGATTTTCTCCTCTTTCCTGCTAGCTTAACTGGCCTTCAGTCACTTGGGTTATACAGGCGAAGCAGAAAGGGAGGCTTTTTTTTTCAGGGCTTCCCCTTTCTAGGTATGATTCTCACCCCAATGAGAGTACCTGCTTTCTTCTGGGTATGGAGCAGGAGTGGGGTGGTAAATAATTGTGTTCTGAGTCACTTGGATAATGATCTGGAGGCTAGAACTCTGGGTCATATTGTTTATTGCTTATCCCCCTCCCCCCGTAAAATACCCAAACTTGAGTCTCAGCAAAAACATCCATGGAAGTATGTCCCAAAAAGGAAAAGAAATAGGTGTGGCATTTACATTAAAATGAAAAGGGCAGGTACTTTCTGAGATACTTGAGAGTCTGAGAGTCTGAGGCGGTTCATGCTGTGGTTGTGTGTTTGTGTGTTTAGAACAGGACCTGTGGAATTGAGAGGCTGGTGGCAAGGGAAGCAAAAGATAAAGATGGGTAGAAGTGGGGAGTTTCTGGAAGAGAAAATAGTGGGCCTGGAGAGGGAAATTTTGAGCATTTAAAAAATAAAACAAGTTGCCAGGAATTTGGTTTCTCTGTTCCCATGTTTCCTTTAACAGTCCTTTGGGATGATTTACTTATATAATGGACATAACTGTGACAGAGTCTCCTACAAAGCCCAACTCCTGAGCAGCTGCTTTTTTCACTCCTTCCGGCTTCAGCTGAAGGGCGGGGAGAGCTTCCTCTTTGTGCTGGGACCAAACAGACATTATTAAACTTTACATGGCAAGACAAGAGGCCCAGGTTATTTAGCAATTCTGATAGTTGGCTCAATGTCCTTGAACTTGTTCCTGACCTACTCTTATGCTTTTATAATGATTTCCCAGATTCCCTTTCTCTAAGACAGATTTTGTGAGAATGAATGATGCAGGAAGAGGCATGTTTATGAGGGGCAGGAGAAAGTGTTGAAATACAGTGTGATTTATCTGTGCAGACTTGTTCAGACCCCAAATCCAAGCCATCTTTCTTACTGGAAAAGTCCATGGAATCATCTCTCAAGTACATCAACAAGAAATTTCCCAACATCGATGTCCGAAATAGCACGGTGAGAATGCAACCTCTCCTCTCCTTTCTCTGAAATAACTCTATGCTTAGATGGTAGGAGATGGTATAGCCTTCTTTTTGTTTTCCTAGGTTCAATCATAGGGCTTCAAGTTATTGTAATCTTGAGAATTCTGAGAAAAAGGGAATTTTCCCAGGATAAGCTGGAGCAAAGCATTGCCCCTTTCCCTACTGCAAAATTCATGAGGATAATTTTTTTTTTTGGTAGAGGAAGACAGCTCTATCAACCCAGCAGGGTGCATATATTTTATTGTTGTTCCTGTTTCCCACTCAGTGTTTCCTTGCTAATTGTCTTAGATTTATGTATCTGGTGAGATATCCCATACTTCTCCCTTTTGAAATGTTAGCACTAGATGTCATACCCTATCACCTGTAGCATCTTCTCATTCTGCTTCTTTCAACTTTGATAAACGTCTAGGGACCTTGAAATTTCCTCTCATTTAGCATTCTGTTTCTAGTCAGAATCACATGCAACCACCCTACCTCCTGGATGGAGAATCTCCTCTGTTTAAAGATCCTCAGTGCATTGGAGATTTCCTAACTTCTTCTGTCAGTGTATTTCAACTGTCTTCAAGAATGTTTTAGGTATAACTCCTATTCCTCTTGGGTTACTTTGATCACTTGTCTTCTTATTTATTTTTAAATTTTGTTTTGTGTTTATCTCAGCAACATTTAGGACCAGTGCATCGGGAAAAAGCTGAGATTATTAAATTGCTCACCAACTACTACCAGTCATTTGTGGATGTCATGGAATTTCGGGTGAGGTCTCTTTAGTTTAGGTCCAAGTGTGGACATTGTCCTTCTGAGGCTATTCCTCCTGTAAGAAATGCTTATTTGTGTTGCCTAATGCTGTTATTTATTTATTTAATAACTAATCCTTATTATAGTCTTTCCACTACCATTTAGTTCCCTTATACTCCCCTCCCCCAGATTAAAAAAAAATGTTCTGGTATGAAAAGGTATCTAAGTTGTATTGTTAAATGAAACCAAGTTGCAGAATACTGTATGATATAGTTATACTTTTATTTTAAAAGATACATAAGCTTATACACTATACATAGTGTCAGTATATACATTGGAAAGATTTGGAATATTATACATTAAAGTAAAAAATAATAATTTATTAAGCTATACATTTTTGCATTATTTGAATTAAAAATTTTAAAGTACTATTTGCCAATATTTTATTACAAATATACTAAAAAATCCCAAGAGTAGTATAATGAATATTGTTCTACTTTCTCCTGGGTTTTCTAATTGTTAGTATTTGGCCATGTTTGCTTATCTTCATTTTTTTCTGAATTATCTGAGTTAGTTGCAGACATCATGACATTTCCCTCCCTAAATACTTTAGCATACAGATGCTAAGAATAAGAAAATATATATATTTTTACATAACCCCAATACAATTGTCATACTCAGGAAATCTAAAATTTCTATAATATTATTACTTAATATATAGCCCAGATTCACATTCCTTCAGTTGTTTCAAGGATCATATGTTGAATTTATTTGTCATATCTCTTTGGTATTTAATCTAGAATAGTTTCCAGCCTTTTCTTTCTTTTTTTTGGTCTTTCATGACACTGACCTTTTTGAAGAGTCCAGACTCGTTATTTTTGAGACTATCCCTCAATTTGGATTTGTCTGATTGTTAACAGTGTTTCAAAAGTCTTAAAAATAAATGCTTTTTAATGTAGCAATTCTACTTCTAAAATTTGTCTTAAGAAAACAATAAAATAGAAGCACAAAGACATATGTATAAGAATGTACTTTGTTGCATTATTTTTGATGTGACAACTTGAGAATTGAATATATCCAATAATTAGAAGATTGGTTAAAAGTTCAGAGTATACATCTATAAATGAATGTTATGCAGCTGTTAAAGATAACATATTTGTATTAATTGACATGGAAAAATGTTCTTTACATGTTCTTTAGTGTAAAAGCAAATTATAATACAGCTTAAGATGTAAGATGTTCCTAAAATATGTATTAACATAAACACACATATACTGAAGATTGGAACTTCTGATTGGTGAGATTATGAATTGTTTTAAAAGCAAATTAAAATTATGCTTCTCTGCATTTTCTGCAATGAATGTGTATCTTTAATGCATTCAAGAAATAACACAAATTTTAGCCATTTGAGCAATCTAAGTTTGAGATGGTATTATAGTATTTCTTCAAATAATACCACAGTAAGGGACCCAGCCTTAGGGGCCCTGCATTTATCCTAGGCAGCTAATTCAGGCCATTGATCAGACCACACAATAAAGTGAGAAGTGGGGACATGGAAACCTGTAAGGTCTGAAGGAGGGTGAGGTCAGAGGTTATTAATCTTGGAATTGAGAGTAGTGATCTGGAAGAAGGTAGACATTGGTGGAAGCATTGGAAAGAATGCTGGAAGCATATAAGAAAAAACCTCTTACTAGGAAGGTTGGAATCCAAAGGAGATTTTGGGACACTTTCTAGTTGCTGCAGAAAGTGTCCTAAACCCCTTATGTCCCCTGTGCCTTTGTTTTCCCAGTCAATTCCTACCTCCCCAACTCCTGGTCCCAGGCAGCCACTGATATACTTTCCAGATTAGAGATTTGTTTTCTATGGGTTCATATAATTAGAATCTATACAGCATGTATTTTTTAAAAAAATCCTCACCTGAGGATATGTTTATTGACTTTAGAGACAGAGGTTAAGGTGGGTGCATTGTGGGCAGGGTGGGGGAGCGGGGAGAGAGAGACACACACAGATGTGAGAGAGAAACATCAATTGGTTGCCTCCTGTACATACCCTGACCCGGAACTGAACCTGCAACCGTTTGGTGTAGGGAATGATGCTCCAACCAAATGAGCCACTCAGCACCCAGCCAGGTCCATAGAATATATTCTTTTGTGTCTGGCTTCTTTCACTCAGTACAAAGTTTTTGAGATTTATCTATGTTGTTTCATGTATTTGCAACTCATTTCCTATTTTTGATGACTATTATTCCATTGTATGGATGGAATTTGTTTATTGATTTACTTGTTGATGGATATTTGAATTGTATCCACTTTTGGCCATTATGCACAAGTTACTATAAACATTTGAGTACAAATCATTGTGGAGACATAGTTTCATTACTCTAGAAGTTTAATTTCTAAATCATATGGTATGTGTATGTTTAATTTTATAAGAAACTGCCAAACTTTTTTCTAAAATGATTATTCCAGTTTTTCCTCCCATCAGCAATATATTAGTGTTCTCCACTAGTGACTCCACATTCTCATCAGTGCTAGCTGTTATCAGACTTAAAGTTTAGTTATTCTGGTGGGTATGTAGTTGTATCATATTGTGGTTTTAATCGGTGTTTCCCTGATGGCTAATATTGTTGAGTATCTTTTCATGCGCTTTTTTGGGTATTTGTATATATACAGTTTAAAAGTACCTGTTCAAATCTTTTGGTAACACATTTTAAAAATAAACAAATATATGTATACTTTTGGATCTGGTAGTTTTACTTTTGTGGAACTGAAAGTAGCAAAATGCAGTGGATAGGCCAGAAATAGGGAACGAAGCAAATGCCTTCAGTGGGAAAGAGGCTGAATGAATTGGTCATGCTATGGGTTATTATGTGACCATATAAAAGACATGCACTAGTGCTCGACCCAAAAACTTTGAGGACTTTCATCAGGTGAGGTTGATGAGCAAAGCAAAATGATAAGAAGAGTGTAATACTATATCAATTTTGCAACACAGATGATGAACAAAAATGCCTGTCTCTAGCTCTTTTTCTTCTCTCTAAACAGGATTATATAAATAGGGAGAAAATTAAGGAAGCACATACCAGGTTGTTAAACTGGTTAATAAGTACTTAGCACATAGTAGGATGTCAATAAATAGATACACAAAGAAAGTTGGGTTGTATTCCCATTCGTTAATGATTAATTTCTGAGAACAGGAGATAGAACCCCAAAACAGACTGATTTTGGGATTCATCAATAAAAATGGGTCTGATTTTTGGCATTTTAGAAACAGCCTATCAAATGATCTGCATTTTGTAACTTTTTTTTTTGAGAAACGGATCACTGGGATCATAAGATCAGGGGGAGTGTATCTAATTTGGAAGTGACTTGTGCCTGTGGAAACATGGGCATTTGGCAGGGTAAGCCCGATAGAGATCCACTGACAACTTACTGGGAAGGGACACCCTCTCCTCAGCAATGCCTTTCTTGATTTACTCAGTGACTTCCTAGGACCTACAAGGGAGAAAATTCTTCCCTTCAAATTCTGGTAGTACGAGTCATCTTCTCTTTATCTTTTATTTATTCTTATCTCTAATTTTACCCCCAGGATCATGTATATGAACTTCTCAACACCATTGATGCCTGCCAGTGCCATTTTGATATTGTAAGATTCTTTGCAATTCTCTTCCATCCACAGAAAATTGTCTCAGGTGGGACTGTGTGGGGTGGGATGGGACTAGAGGAATAGCTATTCCTCCAGGACTATCTGATATATAATATATTATAAAATATATATAAAAGTAGGTTTACAGTTGTGAGTACATGAAAGTTTATTCTTATATTCTTATTTATTAATTTTGTATTATTTATTTGTAGTCTAACTATAAATCTACTTTTGCCCACACCTGTACATAATATACTATACAACAAATGAATGGTTATTTATTCCAGGATTATAATTCTTTCATAAAAAGTGCTGAAGTTAAAGTGTGTTTACATGTGAAGCAGATCAGCAATGTGATTTATTTAATACAACCATTACACAAAAATGTTCTTTTTAAAAAATTATTTAAAAAATATTTTATTTATTTTTAGAGAGAGGGGAAGGGAGGAAGAAAGAGAGGGAGAGAAACATCAATGTGTGGTTGCCTTTTGCATGCCCCCTTCTGGGCACCTGCAGCCCAGGCACGTGCCCTTACTGGGAACTGAGCCTGCAACCCTTTGGTTTGCAGGCCGGCACTCGATCCATTGAGCCACACCAGCCAGGGCATTACACAAAAATGTTCTTATTCCACTTCCTCCAATCCCTAAATGTTACCTTATTTCCTGGCCTTCTTGTATCTTGATCTCACTTTGACCCATGACTTTTGTTCTAATTTTCTCCTGAATTTTCAATCCTGTGAGTTCCTCCTTCTAAATAGACCCTTTCAGAGTTGATTTGGCAATGTCTCAAATGGTTGGGGTAGTAGGGATTAATTGGCCTTGCTCTTCTTGGGTTCCTATGTATTTTTCTTTTAGAGTCTCAACTTTGACTTCACTAGAAGTTACTTGGACTTGATTGTGACTTACACCTCAGTCATTTTACTTCTGTCAAGAATTGAGGATCGACGGGTACTAATTGGCGTGTACAACTGTGCCCATGAGATGACGCAAGGGCATACGTGAGTTAAGAGGATATAGGAGATGAAGAGTCTTATACATGGTGCTATGAGGTAGGGGGTGGACCCAAAAGAAATAGATACCATGCTTTCTCATACGAGAACTTATAATCTACATGATGACACAGGCAAAAAAAGCATCTTAGAATGCTTATAAGAGCACACAACAACTTATAAGTGCAGTTTTACATATAGTTAATCTTGAATATCTGCTCGTGGGTTATCCAGTTTGCATTATCTCTGATCAGTTTTTAATCCTGGGTTGGCTCCTCCTCTGCTTTTCAGGTTATTGCAAAAGGCAAAAAAAAAATTTTTTTTTTAAGTATTGGTAGGAATAATATTAGCAAGGTAAAGCCATTAGAGGTAAGCAATGTATGATAATACATTTGAAGCCAAATATAAATGGATTTTGGATTATCTGCAGTTCCGTGCTCCTCCCTCAGTACAAATAAAAGTATTTAAGGGCTGAAAAAATGAAGACCAGAGGGATCAGAGTAGGATGTGGCACATTGTTCTATGCATGGTGTGTATTTTTATATGTCTGTATGAATACCTGGGTATATGCCTTACCCATTAGTTTTGAATGGGTGTGTGTGTGATTTTATTTATATATATATATATATATATATATATATATATATATATATATATATTCTCCTTTTTTTTTTTGGTTGTATACAGATTTGGGTCTAGGCATATTACTTGATTTACAACTGATCAACATAAATTTATAGAGTACCTGTTATGTGTCCAGCCATATTTTGGGTGCTTATATGGAAGACATTTTCATGGACCTGATCTGGGGTGGTGGGGGAGGTGGGTTAAGGGGGATAAATGGTAATGGGAAAAATACAATAAAAAATTATGTGTTTCTATCTAATCATAACAATATACCTGGGCTTGGAATGTATTACCATTACATGTTATTCAGTTTAGTATGCATATCTTTGGAGGGGGTAGAGAATGCCAGCCAGCCTATGCCCACACCTTTACCCCATATCAAACATGAGACTTTACATCATGGTTAAGGGAGGCCTGTGGTCCTCTTTCTTCTGCCTTCTTCCAGTGACCCCAGTTATCCCCGTCTGAGTCAGATGGTCTTGGAGTATGACCATCCTCTAAAGAAGCTGACAGAGGAGTTTGGGCCTCACACAAAGGCAAGTTCCCTGAGAGAGTAGTGAATTCCTCAGGTAGGAGTATATTTCCCCATCGATGACATGAAGGATTTATTCGTTTTCTCCCACAGGCTGTGAGTGGAGCGCTCCTCTCTTTGTACTTCCTCTTCGTCAGAAGGAACCAGGGGGCTGAGCAGTGGCGCAGTGCCCAGCTTCTAAGTCTCATCAGCAGCCCCCCTGCCATGATTAACCCTGCTACTTCAGACACAGTAAGTCCTTTCCTCTTGTCAGGGGAGGTGGTCTCTGCCAAGACAATCTCCGTACAGGGTGTTTCAGGAAATATCAACCCTAAGAGTGCTTTAGCCCTCTTCTAGCACATGTCTGTAAGTTGATCACCTCCTGTAGCTAAAAACTTTGTGGTTAGGTCCTGGCCGGGTGTGTCATTTGGTTGGCACATCATCCTGTGCACCAAAAGGTTGCGGGTTCAATCCTCAGTTAGGACACATACCCTAGGTTGTGGGTATGGGAGGCAACTGATTGATGTTTCTCTCTCTCTCTCAAATCAATGAACATATCCTCAGGTGAGGATTTAAAAAAAACAAAAACATCGTGGTTGGGTTGGATTTTTGTTTGGACCAGAATTAGTGTGTGTCTGCCCATAGAAGGAATACAGTAAATATTCATGGAATGAATGAGTGAATGAATGGACAAAACTGAGTCATTAGACATCTATTCAGCCCAGTAGAACCTTGAGCATAGGCATCAATTAATTAACAAATATTTTCATTTGACTGCTGTGGGTCCTTGCTTCAAAAACTTAGTAGGGAAGATGTACCACATAGTCATGATAATACAACCGATTGCACACAATGAATGAGAGGTGCCAAATAAGTGATTTATACTTTCAGTGGTGAAAGAATATGAAGGGGGGAGAAATCCTGAGAAGGTTTTTAGTCTTGCTCTCCTGTTATTAAAAGTATCTGAACTGTTGAAGAGAAGTTATGTTAACCTTTTGTTTGTCCTGACTTCCTCCCAAGCTCATTTCCCTTTTCTTTCCCTCATTCCACTTCCAGTGCCTCACCTCTATTACTGGTGGGTTTCCTAGTATTGGCTTATCAGGGTCCTGTAATCCAGCCTGGTAAAATAAAAGTTGATTTTGGTACTCACATTCTAGCTTGACTGCATTAGCCTTTAGAGGAAGATCGAGTTCAAGTAAAATAACTGCATGACCACCTCTACCTCTCTTCCCACAGATGGCCTGTGAATACCTGTCTGTGGAAGTGATGGAACGCTGGATTATCAGTAAGTTTTGTGGGATTAGGTGGGAAGAGATATAGCAGCATGTTACACTGATAGCGGTTTCTGAAATCTTCCTCTGTAATGTCTTACCCACCTGCAGTTGGGTTTCTTCTTTGTCATGGTTGCCTCAACTCCAATAGCCAGTGCCAGAAGCTGTGGAAACTGTGTCTGCAGGGCTCCCTGTACATAACCCTCATCCGGGACGATGTGCTGCAGGTGCACAAGGTCACCGAGGACCTGTTTAGCAGTTTTAAAGGGTGAGACCTGAGAACCAAACTCATCTTCTTTTGGGATTTTTATCCCCTCCTCACATGCTTTTTCAGTCTCCATGAGTGTCCTGAGTATGCGTGGTAAGGGTTAATTCTAATTATTGAAGAAATAATTATTGAATGCCTACTATTCACTAGGCACTTCACTGGAGTTAGGGATAATTTAATTAATAAGCACAGAGGTTAAGAGCATGGACTCTTAAATCAGTGAGGGGTGTTGAGAAGAAGAGGGAGTGCAGAAGTAAAGAGAAGACAGCATTACAAGACAGAAGGACTGTTTGTCTATATTAGATGATGTTGAGAGGTCAAATGAAGTGAGGACTGAAAAATGTTTATTGGATTTGGCTGTATATAAATATGGTCTTAGCACCCTTCACATGAAAAACTTCAGTTGAGTGGTGAGGTTGAAAATTGGATTGTAATAGGTTTAGGAGCAAATGAGAGATAGGGAATTTAATAAGTAACTCAAGAAGTTTGACTGTGAAGGGAAGAACAGAGGGAAAGCTATAATGAGAAAGAGGTGTGGAATTAAGGAAGGGGCCAACTACCTTTATTATATTTTATAGTTGCAAAACTAACATCCAGAAATGTAAAGAATACAAAATAGAAGTTGACTACAGTCTCCCAGAATAGTTTGATGTATGTCCTCCAGATGCTTGTGTTTATATATAAACATGTAAAGGTGTGCATGTAGTTTTCAACCTAATATAAGCATTTAAAAAAAAAACCCAGTGGATCCACACTTTACATTATGCTCTGCAGTTTACTTTCTTTTTTCACTTAGTTTATTTCAGATATCTTTTCATATCAGTCTTTAGAGACTTATCTTATTCTTTTTAACAGTTGAATAATATCCCATTATGTGTTTGTAACCTGATTTATTTACCCAGTCCCTTATTGATGGACATTTGAAAGGTTTCCACTCTTAAAAAAATTACAAACAATGCTGTAATGAACATCCTTAGACATATGTCTTTGTGAACATTTCTATAGCGTAAATTCTCAGAAGTGAAATTTCTGGGGTAAAGACATATTTGAAATTTTAATAGCTTACCAATTACTCTCTAAACAGATATATTATTTCCAGTCTATCTGAATACTTATTTTTCATACTCTCAACAACTGAGTATGATCATAAAATAAATTATTGCTAGAATTGACAGACATTAAATATAAAATTAATAATTTGAAGTTATAGAAATTGGATTTGGATCTATATCTATATATCTAAATATAGCTGTATCTATATACCTTAGATAGAGCTAGATCCATAGAAAAACTTTCTAATGATTATCAGTTCTAAGGAATTGAAGGGACGTTTGAAGGGTGTTCAGTTCCTCTTCACTAAGTACAACAACTAACATATAAGATTTATAGTTTAGGGACCCTTTGACATAAATGATATAATTTTATTTTCATGATACTTATAATCAGGTATAAGTATTAATGCCTTTAAAAATAAATGACAAAATGGAAATTCAGTCTAAATGTCACTCATTTAAGGGTTGGAATTAGGAAATAATTCCAGATATTTCAACTCTTAATCCTGTCTCTTTCCATCGTACCATGTTAAGGTGAAATAATTATTTGCCAGTGAAGTTGAATCCTGGCTTAATTAAGATACTTTCCAACTCTAAACGTCTTTGACTAGCAATCAATAAGGGAGTGGTTTGGAGAAGGGAAATGGAAGGTTATGAAGTCTGACTAATATGGTGGCAACAGGGATGCAGGACAAGGGAAGACAGATGTCAGGAACATAGTGGGCAGAGAGCCTAAGGTGATGTGGGATTTCTGAGGAAAGCTCACTCAAAGGAAAAAAGAGGTATTGCGAGGAAAGTTAAATATTACAGACAGATCACGAACAGTGGAAAGGCTATTTAATTTGCTGATTCCAAAGTTCACATTAGCCTTAGAGTGAACAATTTGTTTAGTGTCAAAGGCCTGTGAGACTCAAGGGTCAGTGAAAGGCGAAGAAGTGAAAAGAACATAGGTGTCTCTTCAGAGGACTTTGGGGTATAGGAGAATGGCCAGAGTTTAGTAGACTGTCATAGTCAAGCAAGGCTCTTTTTAGGATAAGGGAGGCTTTGAATTTTTTTGTTGGGAGAAGAGGACAAACCAGTGGAGAGGGAGAGAGGTAAATGACAAAGGGACAACTGATAAAGGTAAATTCTAAGAGGTAGGGGGGTGGGAAGGGGACCCAAGATAGAGCTGGAGTAACTCTTTTACTTGAGAGCAGGGTCTGTGTCATATTTATATACTGCTGTTTTTATCTCCCTCAAATCTGGAAGAGTACTTTGGCTTGAAGATGTCAAGGCAGGAGCATAGGACAGGAACTCTACTCCCAGCTTTGCCATTAAAACCCTATTTGACCTTGGGCAAGTCATTTTCCCCTAGATATTTTTTTTCATTTGAAAAATAATGAAGAAAACTGAATGACCTGTAAGCTCCATGAGTCTCTTATGAATAGACCAGGGTGAAAGCAGGGTTTTGAAAAATCCTGATGGTGTGGGCTGCGCATGCCCCTGAGGCTGTAGTTTGGAATCTCTGAGGACTCGGAAGGTGGGACAGGCCTCTAGCCAGTGATATGGCCAACCCTGCTGTGTTTATGTCAATCCTCAGGTATGGCAAGAGAGTGGCAGACATAAAGGAAAGCAAGGAACATGCAATTGCGAACAGGTAAAGGTGGGGAACAGGTTCTCCAAGAGGGGATGGGATAGGAATCTCTCCTAACCTTTGTTCCCACCTACGCCACCCCCAGTTTCTGTGCAGCCTTACTGTCTCAGCCCAAGAATTTGTTGCTGCTCTCCAGATTCTTGGGTTTTCTTACAAAGCCTAAGCGTAGCATTGAACCTTCCTCTGCCTGACACCCCTTCCTAAAGGCAGCTATTTTCTGTGCTGCCTTTGGAGGATTTTTAAGGGTGGGAGAGGCCATGTTTTGTCTTCACTTTTTTTTTTCAGTGGCCAGTTCCACTGTCAAAGACGCCAGTTTCTGCGGATGGCAGTGAAGGAGCTGGGGACTGTGTTAACTGATG
This sequence comes from Mormoops blainvillei, assembly GCA_004026545.1. Lineage (NCBI taxonomy): Eukaryota > Metazoa > Chordata > Mammalia > Chiroptera > Mormoopidae > Mormoops > Mormoops blainvillei. The sequence continues at coordinate 257,951 of PVJD01000756.1, forward strand.
AGCCAGGACTACTGGGTCCCAAGGTAAGAGGAAGAAATGTTGGGAGGGTGATGATGATAAAGGACTCTATTTGGGGAATGACTTGGCATTCATGAGTTTTTGCATTTCTGAGCCTTCTAATATCTATTTGTATATGTTTATACTAATTACCTTGAATCATCTTGTAGTATGCCAAACTCCCTGTATCTCTTTTTTGGACGCTGTCATAATATATCATGTATTTTAGCTATTTGTGTACTTATCCCCTATTTGAGTGTAAACTAATTAAAGACAGAGCTTACTTTCTAAAAATAACATAAGTGCCTAGTAAATATTTCTAAAACTTAATTTGATCGGGAGGAAAGAGGATTGACTGTGAACTAATGTCAACATATGAACATGTCCGATTTTGTGTCACACAGTTTTTTTGTGGGTCTCTGTGTTTATTGGACACTGTTGTTGCCTACACAATTGTGTCCATATACATATTATCATGATAGCCTTATCTGTGTTTGAAATCCATTTTTAAAGCTTTCATAGTCTCTGTCCTCTCCTTAGGCTCTTTATGCTTTCATGGCCCTGTCCTTCATTCGTGATGAGGTCACCTGGCTGGTTCGCCACTCAGAAAATGTCACCAAGACAAAGACACCTGAGGACTATACTGACTTGTTAGTATTTGACATGGTTAAAAAATCTTGAACTTAACTGGACTGGGAAAAGGGACAGGGAGGCATCAAATAAGCTTAGACGGTCTCAGTTTCTGCCTTGTTATCATTGTCTTCTGTCTCAGTTCATATTTCTAGTATCATACATCTCTGTTCTCGTCATCGACTTTGTAGGAGCATTGCAGAACTGCTTTTCTTGTTGGAGGAGATTAGGGCTCTGGTCCGAAGACACGTCAGAGTGATACAGCAATACCATCTTCAGTACCTGGCCAGATTTGATGCTCTTGTGCTCAGTGACATCATTCAAGTATGTTTAATTGATTATACTTTGGAAATTTTAGTGTGATCCCTGGTCATTTCTCTTGGGGAATACTCTGGCTGAATCTCAGAAAGCCTAATTTTGCCCACTACATTTGTTAAAAGAAAAAAAAAAAGACTAATCTTCTCAGCAGTCCTCTTCCCATGTCCCAGGTGAAGCTCCAGAGGAACAGGAGAGAAAAATCAAGAGAAATTAGGTGTTAGCCTGGCAGGGAGTCCAGGAAGTTTCCTCCATCTTTTACTTGGCTCTTTCTATCTGTTTGTGGCATTAGCAGTTCTTTCTACCTTCACTGACTGAACCTTGTGGTCTTTATTTCTATCCTGGTAAAACCTATGCTGACTTGATAGTAACTCCAACTTCTTTTTTAGAACCTGTCCGTGTGTCCTGAGGAAGAGTCCATTATCATGTCCTCATTCGTCAGTACTCTCTCTTCTCTGAATCTCAAACAAGGTAACTGAAGGGAAGTGGAGGAGGCAGGGTATATGTGAGGGTGAACATCTTTTTTTCCCCTAGAAATATTGATGTCTTGATCCAGGGAATGGGACAAGATGACCTGAAGAGCATCTGCCATTCTATGTAGTTGGGTATAGAGTGCTGCTTTATCATTTCCTTTTAAACTTATGTTTTTCTTGCAGTTGATAATGGAGAGAAATTTGAATTCTCTGGATTGAGGCTGGACTGGTTCCGTCTACAGGTTAGTCTGTTAATAATCTCCCATTTTCAGGTTCTTCCTCCCCCAGAATCCCTTCTCTTTTTATCTCCTAAGCTCTTTTGTATGGAGTGATTCAACATTTAAAGTGTTAATTGGACAGGAAAAACCACAGCCAAACTGTAGTCTTATGGCTGTTTTTTTGTTTTTTGTTTTTTCATTTATCTTGTTTTTCTCCACCCTTTTCCCAACTCCAACCATAGGCGTATACCAGTGTGGCTAAGGCTCCCTTGCACCTGCATGAGAACCCTGACTTAGCCAAGGTGATGAACCTCATTGTCTTTCACTCCCGAATGCTGGACTCAGTAGAGAAAATGCTGGTGGAAACTTCTGACTTGTCTACTTTCTGGTATGTCCTGATTCAGACCTCTTTATCAGTTCAGCTGATCTCTTGCATGGCGTATGTGGAGGACTGTAATTGACCCAGACTGATGGAAAGGTCTTATTTTCTTTGAGATCTCCTTAAACACAGATGCTCAAACTCCATAGCTTACTCGTCCCAGTTTCCACTAAGTGACAGGAATGCGAAGTTGATTCCCTTTTGTTCTGGCTTTCTTTAGGAAAACCATTTGGATTTTACACAGTCTTCTCTTTTCTGGGATAATTCATCGATATATCTGTTATCTTACTGTTATCTTTGGAACCTTCTTTTATTCTTCGGACATTGTGATTTAGAAGTGATATGCAAAACTTGGGGGTTTAGTGGGGAGAACTGAAAATAATCCAGACGGCTGGTGAATAGGGCCTTGAGAGAATAAAAACTAGCCCGTCTTCTGTAGTATCATTTGGCATATATTATGTGACCGCAGTCGCACATAACAAATGACACAGTATGCTGTCTCTGCTTCTAAATTTAATGTAGATGAGGAGAGAAAATACCCATGTGTGGCAGGGTGATCAACATAATACTTGCAAATGTGAGCTTAAAAAGAGTGCATGACATTGAGAGGATGTAGGGTTGAGGGAAGATCAGTCTCATGGAACTAATCTGAGAAAATTTTCTGGAGCCTGAGTGGCCAATGTGGGGAGTAATATGAATCAGTAGTACTGAAATACTTGTAAATTAAGGGGAATGGCCCTCAGAGGTTCTGAGGGAGGAATCACAAATTTTGCACTGTTAAAGGGAAGAAGCATAAAAGTCTGAAAGAGTTAAGTTTCTTGAGTCCCTGTCTACCTTAAGAGTAGGAAAATTATGAAGGGAGTGGTGAATACCAACAAATATTTGTTGAAAGAATGAATATTTTCTCCACCTGAAAGTGACCAGGTCCTAAACCCTGGTTTTAAGTTTCCTTCCCTTTTCTCTGCAGCTTTCATCTCCGTACCTTTGAGAAGATGTTCACTATGACCCTGGAGGAACCTGCGATGTTGCGTTTTGCCATCGCCTTCCCCCTGATTTGTGCTCATTTTGTTCACTGCACGCATGAGATGTGCCCAGAGGAGGTAGGTACCCTGAACTCCAGATCCCGTCACCTCTCTAATCACATCGTATTCATATTCCCGCAACGCACAATTCCAAGGGTTAATTTTGGTCCCAAGAAGGGTACAAACATGGGTATGTGATGTGAGTCCCTCAATGTCAGAAATTTATGTAGACTATGTACTCTCTCTGGGCCTCAGGTTCTTTTTCTGTAGAAGGAGTGGATAGGTCAGGCTGGAGAAGCAGAACAGTATTATGAGGAAGTGGCTGTCTTGGTGATGGTGGTGTTTCCCACGGTTTCTCTTTCCCAAAGTACCCCCACCTGAAGAACCACAGCCTCCATCACTGCAACTCCTTCCTGGAAGAGTTGGCCAAGCAGACCAGTAACTGTGTCCTGGAGATCTGTGCTGAGCAGCGGAACTTGAGTGAGCAGGTAGGCTCAGTCTTCTCTCTATTTAACTTTCTCCTTTGGCATCCTTCTGTGCCTTTCCCTCTAACTACCTTTGTTTTCCTCTCAACTGTCAAGTTCTTTAGATGCTTTTCTCTGAAGTAGGGCTAGAGCTTTTGTGTACTTGAGCGCATGGCAGGATTCTTTGCTTAGTGTAGTCCCTTAAGCCTTCGCTCCCTGAGGACTAGGTAGAGGTATCTAAAAATATTTATTTGAACAGCTGCACTCCAACAAAATCTGTGCTGTCATTTGAAGAATTCTGAGAGATTAGTTAACTTTTTCATTTACTTCTCCTCTTCCTCCTGCCCTGTGTTCATATACTTGGACAGTGACCCCCAGATCACCTGTCTGGTCTCACCTTTCTGTCTATCTGCACCCTAGTCTGTGGCTGTCAGACCATTTTTAGGCACCTCCTCTGTGTTTATCCTCCTGGCTGCTTTCTTGTTTTTTGTCTGCTTTCTTTTCACCTCCCAGCCCTCCCTTGACTGACTCACAGCACCTGGTCATGATTAGCTCAACCTAAATTTCAGAAAATTTGAAAATGAGGAACTTGTGCCGCTGTTGCCCTGGAGTCTTTCAGGTTGCCCAGGCTACTCACAGCTTCCTGGGTTTGAGTCAGGCTTTGAAGCAACTTTGGTAGAAGGGGAGCAGGTTGTATGTGTGTGTGTACATATGCACAATTATATTATTAGGTAACCTTTCCATTTTCTTATTTGTAAAATGGGGATAAAAATAGTTTCTTCATAGAGGTTTCATAAAGATTAAATGAAATAAAATATGTTACATATTTGGTATACAACTCTCAAATAATGTTAGCTGTTAGATTATCTGGTACTTACTGGGTATTAGGGTGGGTTTTTGGATGGGGTCCTGGAAGGAAGGTATACGGTCCCTGTACTAGGGGAATGTCCCAGTTTAAGGAAAGGAGGAGTAAAAACACATGTTTGAAAGAGATTTAAATAATTAATGCAAGAAAGCAAATATATGGATATAATCATCATGCAATTTGAGTATCTACTACATGCAAGGGACACGATTTTGCTCAGTTCTGAATCAGGGATGACTAAAACATGTGAGCAGTTGTTTTCACACACCAGAACTTTTGCAATCAAATGAATATTGGCCCTTTCAAAGTTATCATTTTGAATAAATAGTTAGCGATGCTGCCATTACTAATGGAATTACATTTTTTGGCATTACTCTCAGAATCAAGTACAGATACTTTCTCATAATTACGAGGTTGAAACATCTTTGTCCATCAAGGTAGACCTGATTTTTTTGAAACAGTGAGTTTGGACTTAAAGAAACAAAGTGTGATTATAGAGCAACAAAACCAGTTTTCCCATGGCTCTTATGCTGCCCTAAGAGTAATTCCAAACGAGGAGTTTCCAGGTATGCTGAAGAGCATTTGACTAAAAGGAGAGAATTCCGAGGTGATTACCTTGAAGAACATACCTGAACATATAAGGTCCACCTTTGATTTTCTGTATGGCTAACTAGGGTATACGGGGGGAAGAGAAGAGATACAGAATTGATGTTTAAACTAGCTAGGTAACTGTCTCCACCAGACGGAATATGAAGGAATGCAGCAGCTGAGAGGGTTGTTCCATACCAGCAAAAAATGACTATCTTTCAGGTTGGAAGGCCTTAATAAGTGCAGTTGAGTGGAGCTCTTAGATTGTATTCTTTTTACTTGAATTTTTCAATTAGGAAGGACTCTCTTTCAGGATGTGGGTGGGGGAATGATGATCTGATCCCTGAAAGACACTGCCATATTGAGACTTTGACCCTAAACATAGGGAGATATTTAACAAAAACTAAAAGAAGTGAGCACTTTGCAAACAGGTCCCCATTAGAGAAGGAGATGCTGGAAGGAAAGAGAGAGAAAGGCAGAAAGATAAAAGGACAAACAATCATGGAGGGACCTTTTTATAACTGTTATATGGGCTGCTTGGCAGTTTTAGGAACTAATTTCATTTCCCCATTCATGGGTGTTTATTTCCCAAGCTTCTGCCTAAGCACTCTGCCACCACTATCAGCAAGGCCAAGAACAAGAAAATCGTGAAGCAGAGGCAGACTCCCAAAAAAGGAGAACCTGAGAGGGACAAGCCAGGAGCTGAAAGTCATCGGAAGAATCGCAGCGTTGTCACCAAGTGAGAATCGGGGCCCTGGAGGGCCAACTCGGCACTGCTTCAAAGAAAGGAGAACAGGGAAGAGGGAATGTGATGTAGCAAAAAGAATGCAGAAGTGGTGGTGGGGAATGAGAGATATGGAAAAGCACTTACACGTGAATTTTCTGCTTTGCCTTTGTAGTCAGTCTCAGTGTATACTGTTCTAGGCTGAGTGTTCCTAGAAGATGAAAGGGGTCTGAAGGTCATGGCTCAACACATCCTTCCCAGATAATAGCAGGCAGTGCCAGACCCATAATCAAGGCTCATTTTATTTTCTCAATTTTTTGCAGCATGGACAAGCTACATGTAAACTTGACAGAACTGGCACTGACAATGAATCATGTGTACAGCTTCTCTGTATTTGAACACACTATCTTCCCTTCTGAGTATCTCAGCAGCCATCTGGAGGCCAGGCTCAACAGGTATCACTCTCTTTGTTTTCTATGTTTATATAGTATAGTCATTGTCAAAGTTGGGCTCCATTAGATTCATCTTGGCAGTCATGCTACACCCTGGAGATCCTGATGCTGTCAATCTGGCATAGGTTCCCGAGCATCTCTATTAAAAGCAAATAAACAAAAAAGCCCCCAGGCCTCTACAGGTGGTTTTGATGAAAAACCAGAGTTGATCACCACTGGTTTAGCAGAATGAGTGGAGCCTTTGCAGTCAGCAGAACTGTGCTAAGATCCTTGCCGTTCGCTAAGACACTGGAGTATGTTGTGCAACTTGTTTGCGCCTTTGCGCCCTGTCCTGTGAAATAAGGATAATGATATTTACCTTATAGATAGAGAATTGAGAATTATGTGTAATTGAGAATTAGTAGATAATTAAAGATTAAAATGAGTGCAAAGTTCCTGATATATATATATATATATATATATATATATATATATATATAATAGGTCTCCATAAAATAGATTCTCTTCCCTCCACTTTACCCCTCATTACATTGCCCCCAAAGTAGGAGGAACATTCCTTACATTGGAATTGGGTGCTATAGTCAGAAATTAGGGGAATGAGGGGATGAATTATTGTGAATAATCCCCTAGTTTCTATGTTTTATTTAGGAATATGTAATATATTCAGTAATTCATCCAACACATATTTATTGAACAAGCTGTGTGTGTCAGCAGTGTTCTGTTAGAAGCTGTTAAAACAACAGTATACAAAAACGTAAAATGCCCCTATAACCTTACCTTCTAGTGGGGGAGATAGATGAATAAAATAAAGTAGAATATATGCTGGATTAGATAGTGATAAGTGCTAATCAAAAAAAATAAAGCAGGAAAGGGAGATAGGATGTATGTGTGTGTGTGTGTTGGTATGTTGCGGTTTTATATAAAGTGGCCAGGAAAGGCCTGCTTGAGAAAATGACATTTCAGTAAACTCCTGAAGGAAATGTGGAAGCCAAGCCTGTGACTGGGGAAAGAACAGCCTAGGCAGAGGAAATAGCAAGTGCAAAGGCTCTGAGGTGGAAGCTTGCCTGGCATGTTCAGGGGACATGGAGGAGACCAGTGAGGCTGGAGTAGAATGAACCAGGGCGGAGACCTGTAGGACATGAGGCTAGAGAGGCTGCAGGAGTGACATACTGCCCAGATGCTCCCGTGTCATTGTTAGGACTTTGGCTTTTATTCTGAGTTAGATGGGGAGCCTTGCAGGGTTTGAGCAGAGCAGTGCAAGATTTCACTCCACATTTCAGCAGGATCACTCTGGCTGCACTGAGAGGGCAGGGGCAGAAGCAGGAAGAATAGTTAGGAGTCTGTGTTTTCATTGTAGGAGATGCACATTTATTTTTCAATTAGGGTTTTTGCTTGTGTGACAGCAAATTTAGTTTGTCTTCATTCTATACACTAGCTATATGGAAAGAAGTATCTTGGGTGCATATACACCATTGAGAAGATGACAAGTTGTTAATTGTCTGTGTATAAACCTTCAGAAGCTAACAGTGGTTTCTAGGCCTTGCAGCAGCACGGGTGTGATATTCTAGTTTCCCCCGAATATCTCTAATATTTTATTCACTGGCATCATTGTTTCTAAAGCCCCAACGTTGGCCTGGATGTTGGGCATCAATGAAAATTCTAAAATAGACTAGGCTTGCCCTCAGTCTGTCCCTTCTGTATTATTTTCCCTCAAGCAGTTTCTCTTCTCTTTTCATTTTCCTCTAGGGAGCAGGCCCTTCCATTCCCTTTCTCTTTCCTGCCATTAACCTTTTGTCCAAAACAAAAACAAAAAGCTCCCCAAACATCTGTGGCTTTAGGAAGAATCTGATTAACTCATTCCTGTTGAGGTGCAAATGACTAACAAAGGTTTTGGCGAAGTGGGATGTTTCTCTTTCCACGACCTTTTAACAAGGAAAAAAAACCTTAAGTCAAAGGACTGACTCTGAATTCTCCTGTTCCTGGGGAAGATATTATGGATGGGGATGGCGGGGGGAGTGGGAAGGGGGGTTCCTGTGTACCTCTGCAATAATACAGTAAATCCTCATTTAAAATAGTTGATAGGTTCTGTGACTTCAAGTGAAACAACATATAAGAAAACCAATTTTACCGTATAAAAGAGTTAAGTTCCTGTGGCATCTCATCAATGTTAAATGAAAAGCTCAACGTTACAATGAAAAGATGTTATTAAAGGACCTGCCGTTCTGCGTGAATAGCTATCGCATCTTCTCCAGGCTTGGCTATAGCTGCGTGCCAGCCAAGCGTGCCCTTCCTCCTCCTCTGGCATCCCATGGCCACTAGGGATTGCACTGTACTTTCAAGGATTTCTAGGTGTGGTTTTCTATTTCTGACAGTGGCTGGAACTAATTCTTTCCAAGGCGAAAAGACAAGATACTGGCCCTGAGAATACAGGTGGTATGAGCCCTCAGGTAGCTCTGGCCTTTTACCACCTGACCTAATTTGTCCAGAGGAGGCAGAATAGCATAGTGGTTAGGAATCAAATGTTACTGGATTCAGGTCCCAGCTCTGCCAATTGCCAGCTGTGTGATTTCCACAGAAACTAAGTGACTTTCTCTCTCTGTGTCTCAGTTTCTTCATCTGTAAAACGGGGATAATAATTGTACCTATGTTTTTAAAGGGTTGCCATGAGGTTTAAATGAAATAATGCATGTAGTAAAATCATAGCACAGCATCTAGAACGCAGTGTAAATGCTATAACTGTTACTATATTTACCATTGTAGTTTTAATTATGATTTTTGTCACCCAGAGCCATTGTGTGGCTGGCTGGCTACAATGCCACGACCCAGGAGATTGCAAGGCCTTCTGAGCTACTGGCCGGAGTCAAAGCATACATCAGTTTCATACAGTCACTGGCGCAGTTTTTGGGTGCAGATGTTTCCAGAGTCATCCGCAATGCCCTCCTGCAACAGACACAGCCACTGGACTCATGTGGGGAACAGACTATCACTACTCTCTACACAAATTGGTCAGTGTTGTTTATCTTCGCTCTGCCTTACCTCTTTGTTAGCATTTTTTCCTTAACACAGCACAGGATTCAGGTCCACGCATTTTAGCTCCTAGGGTTACAGACCCTTGAATGAGGGCTCATTTCTGCTTGAGGACTGGAGCAGGAAGCTGGGGCACCTTCTGTCCACCATGAGATTTCTTTCCAATCTTCCCTGTAACGCCCATTGACCTACTCTGTAGCAGTTTGACATGTTTCCTCTTAATTTCCAGTGCCCAACCTTCCTTTTCTGGATTCTGTTTTAATTTCAAATGATCTCTCTTCCACTTTTTGCAGTTCTCTTTTTTCTCTTTTTGCCTAGCTTCTTCTCTGGAAACCGTTCTAACATTATCTCTCCGGAACACTATCTCTTCAACCCCAGACACGACCATTTCTCTAGTAAATTGTTCTTGATAGGAAGGGGCTCTCCTCCCGAAAATTGGAGGAAATAGGAACAATATTTCTTTTAAAATTTAAGGATGAAAAAGAGCCAGATTTCTACTCCCCCAAGCCACTGGGTGGTGCTCTTAATCCAGTATCAGCTCAGCGGAAAACAGGCTGCAAAGAACCCCCTGGGTAGGGGGAAAGACAGACAAGGTTTGCAAATACAAATATCAACAGGGACCTGAGAGGCAAGGGACCTGGGTGCTGTGGGCTAGGAGGGAGCTTTGGGTAGTTGGGGAGGGCGTGCTTCTTTAAAGGGGGCAGCCATCGCTTAGCTCCTCCTGCTTGCTGCCCTACTAAATGCTTAGTTTAAATGTAACATCTCTCAGTTTCAAACTTTTGAACAACTAATTCAAATTAAAAGAAAAAAAAATTACCGTTAGTGGTTAGATTGAGACTTCTGTAAAATCTAAGCCCGGAGCTAGTGCCTGGGTGAGTGGCACAGGTTGGCCAAGCTGTCCTCTGCTGACACTGGCTGGAGGGCTTCTCAGGAAGCCCGAAGGTCAGCAGGGAATATTTGGAGACTGGAAGGCTAGCGTTCTTGGAGCTTCTGTCTGTCCAGGAGGTTTGACTTGAGACCCACTTCCAAGATCATCAGCCCAACATTCTCATTGGAGAGGTTAGGCTCAGTATATTTCAGAGGAGCCCAATTAGTAGGAACTTTTTCCTGTCACCTTGGGCTTGCCTTATCTGACAGAGAAAGGCCAAGTGCAGTAGTTGGAAAAGAGCAGGGTCGAAGGGAGGGGACTGCACACCATTATATTTGACAGCCCTGCAGATTAGAGGTGAAGTGGAATTCTATTACTGCCAGCTGTTTTTGAGCCAATGTTTGGGCTGTTAATTAGGGTGTTTTACTGTCTTCTTTGGGTCTCTTCCCTCCACCCCAGTCTTTGGTGCAGTTTCTCTCTCTGCGCCCAGTCATAGTGGTAGGAAGCAATGGTAGGGAGACAGGATTAAGCGCTAATTTTCTGTACTTTCTTGGTCAACCCTGTAGGTACCTAGAAAGTCTGCTTAGACAGGCGAGCGGTGGGACCATCATCTTCTCCCCAGCCATGCAGGCCTTCGCCAGCCTCCCCAGAGAGGAGGAGCAGCACTTCAGCGCGGAGGAGTTCTCTGACATCTCTGGTGAGCCCAGGGCCTGGTCCCTCATCAAGGAGCCGAGTCTTTCCCTTCAATACAGTATCTCAGTCTATGGACCCCCATCTAAATTCTCGTACCTTCCCAGAAGCTCATTTCAAACTATTCTTAACATCTCTGCTAGATTCCACTTTAGGGACCCCCCTCCCCACCCTGTCAAAAAAAAAAGATTCTAAGCAGGACTCAGAATTGAGGAGTGGCCTGGGGGCTGAAGGTGGAGAGGGAAAATGAGGAAATGAGGGGTGTTAGGAGCTGGGCAGGGGCACTCAAGTCCCTGAAAGGATTTATTGTTCTAAGGACATTAAATGGTAACTTTCCATCTCTACAAAGAATAAAACAGTAGGACATGTGATTAAGGGTGAAAGATAAATGTGAAGAGAACATTCTCATGCTTGGAATTACTAAACACTGGTCTGATGCTATGGTACCTTCTTTTTTAGGGATAAATTTTAGAGCCTTAACCAGTGCTTACCTTACTGATGTTTAATAATGATGATGAAATAATGGATGACATTTATTGTGGGCTAAGTTATCAGTGTTCTCATGTATAAACTCATTTAATCCTCATAAGAGCATTCAGGTAGATACTCTTAATACCCCCATTTTACAGATGAGGACACTGAGACACAGAGAGGTTAAGGAGCTTGCTTAAAGTCACACATTCATAAATGATAAAACTGGGATTTCAATCCAAACAGTCAAATTTCAGAACCCAGATGCTTAATTGCTATGTAGTGCTTCTTCCCAGTATATGGAAGTGCTTTTTTGTTTCAAGGGGGGGGGGCCAGGTAATAAGTGTGCAGTAAATGAGTTGGAAAGTCATTTTCTTTTTAAAGAGGGCTTTAAGCCATACAGATCCTTTTTCTTTTTCTTTTAAAAAAGATTTTATTTATTTACTTTCAGAGAGATGGAAAGGGAGGGAGAAAGAGAGGGAGCGAAACATCAATGTGTGGTTGCCTTTGTGCGCCCCCTACTGGGGAACCTGGCCCCCAACCCAAGTATGTGCCCCTACTGGGAATCCACCTGGTGACCCTTTGGTTCGCAGGCCAGCACTCAATCCACTGAGCCACACCAGCCAGGGTTCCTTTTTCATAGACCTGTTTTACAGACTGATTGATGTACTCTCCTACTGCTTCCTCTTTCCTACCACCTCCATATAAATCATGGCTCCTACGTGGTGTCTGGGATAGGTAGGAGATGTTTCAGTGACCTGCCCTCTCCATTCTACCCTTTAGAGGTGTTATGAAAGTCAGAGTGTGCAGTTCTGTTTTCCAGCTGTCTTCTTCCTATGCTCATTCTGACTCCATCAGTAAGCTGACCCTACTCTTCATCTGCTGGAGGTTTCAGATGTCCCCTTCTCATCAATCCACCCACAAACTGTAGGCAGCATCTAAAATCAGCTTTAGGTCTTGCTGACAACTGACAAGCAGCAGGAGGTAATGCTGATTCCCCCTTCTACCACCCCCACCCCAATTTCCCTGGGTTACCATGGTAATGGGACAATACTACTCCAAAAATAGATAGATGGAAAGAGGAGGAGGCCCTAGGGTTACTAGCCTGGAGTAGCGAAGACTAGAGGAAGGAGGTCTGACAGATCAATGTGTCTCCTCTCCATCTACTCCAGAGAAGGAAATTCAGCCCCTTTCCCTCTTTGTCAGCCATTTTAGCATTATCTAAATTGACTGGTTAGGAAATCCTTTTCCAGTTGTCAGCTTAAGCTCCCTACTGTACATAGGTGACCCTAAAAATGTACTTGCTCTGGACAAGGCTCTGTGTCAGCTGCTGTGACCAGCTCCGCATCCTCAGCCGCTGGTGGAGGTAGAGGTCAACTGGTCCTGCTTTCAAAGACTGGAGCATGGAGCCTTGATTTTGTCTCCCTTCTGGACTTATATTAACTGTGTTAAACTGACCTTTTTTCTGCTGGTCTCTTGTTGTTTCTTCTGGTATTTTATGCTTTTCTTTGCTGGGATAGCCCATACCCAAAGATCATAGCTAGAGCTCCTCCCTGTCTGAATTCCTCAGGGGTGTTTCTAACATGGGATTTCCCCAGGCAGCTTTATTTGATTTACAAAAGGCCAGAAGCAGGGTGAGTAGGGAAGGATAAAGCATTGGGGAAGACTAGTGGAAAGGGGAATTTAGAAGAAAAAACAATTGGGACTCTGAGGATGTATGTCGATTATGAAAAAAGGGAAGGTAGCTTAAGAGAGGAAAACTTGGACAGTGAGGTGTTAAATAAAGGAAGTAGAGGGAGGAACATAGAAGAAGACAGACTTTAGGTAAGGAACTAGTTGTGGTATCTGCTGGGACACGGAAAGGGCCAGTAAGGCATTGTGGTAGGTTTCGGGTACAGCTTTTGACTTGGTTAAGTGGCCTTGAACAAGCACTTAACCCACCCTTGTTTGTTAAATTACATATGAATCCCTTATTTATATATATTTTTATAGTGTTCTAAGGTTTTTAAAATGTATCTTATTTATTCCCGTATCAACCCTGTGAGGTATTCGGGGCAGTATTAATTTCTTCATTTTATAGAAAAGTAAACTAAGTCTCAGAGAGGGTCAGTGACTTGTTTAAGGTCTTCTATCTAGGATAGGAAAGCTACAACAGCTGGTCTAGCAAGAGTGAAACCCAGGTACCACATAAAGGGACTTGAGAATGTATACATTCTTATAAGAATGTAAAATAAATAGTTATCATTTGTGGTAAGTCTCGGTGTGAGTACCAGTGGCTCGGTGTGCCATGGGCAGGCCAGACCTATCACCTGAATGCAGGATATCAAGTCACTTTTGCTCCTCTACTTCCCACTTCCTTTCGTTGCTGAAAAACATTTTAAATGTTAAAATTACTCTATAGCTGTTATGCAAATGCTCCAGTACCCTCTGAGTCTCACTTGGGACCTCTGTAACTCTATTCCAGAGATGCGGGCCTTGGCTGAACTCTTGGGCCCCTACGGCATGAAGTTCCTGAGTGAAAACCTGATGTGGCATGTGACATCTCAGATTGTGGAGCTGAAGGTACTGTGGAAGGAAGCCCTGGTGAAAAGTTTAGCCTCAGGAGAAGAGGGTTAGGAGTAGGAGGCTGAGGGGAACATGTACCATGGGGATCGACTTTTCCCACTGAATGTTTCTGTGTCCTGGCTGCAGAAGTTGGTGGTGGAGAACATGGATGTGCTTGTTCAGATCCGATCTAACTTCAGCAAGGTGGACTTGATGGCTTCTCTGCTGCCCCAGCTGACGGGTGAGTACCTCTCCTAATGGGGGAAGGAATTGTGGGAATAGCACTGTGGATGATAGGGGTTTTGGGGGATCTGGGGCTAGGCTGGGCCTGAAGAAGCAAAACCATCACTGTTCCCCTGTGTTCTCTTCTCTAACACTCTTCTTCCTCCTCAGGGGCTGATAATGTGCTGAAGCGCATGACCATCATCGGAGTTATCCTCAGTTTTAGGGCTATGGCCCAAGAGGGGCTTAGGGAGGTGAGTAGGAGAAGAGAGGGCTGCCACAGAATCATAGGTAGCTCCGTGGGGATGGCTTGTATGAGAAGTTGTGGGAAGGGTTGGTGAGCTTTGAAGAGAAAGGAGCTTAACTTGGTAGAGGTCCTGGAATGCCTCTGGGGATCCATGAGCTGAGGGGACTTAGAGGCATGAGAGGAGAGGTGGGAAGCTTATTTAAGCTGGTATTCTTATTTAAGCTGAGGCCCTTTTTTGGGTTTGTTTTCACCTATATTTGAAGGAATTGGCCACTGTCCTGTGGATTCATTTATCTTCTCTTTCCTCCAGGTTTTCTCCTCCCACTGCCCATTTCTTATGGGTCCCATCGAGTGCCTGAAGGAGTTTGTCACTCCAGATACAGACATCAAGGTAAAGAGGAGTACAAAGTGGAATCCAATTAGGAGATTTGGTGTTGAAAAAGGATGTAGCTAGGATCTTGTAAGGGAGAGAGGGCTCTGAAGAATACTGTACGGAGAAGAGCCAGGATTAGAATAGGAAAACACGGGGGAGATTTTATGAAGAGAGAGAAGGGCATTGGTAAGACAAATATTCTTGGAGAGAGAGGGCAAAACTGGGGAGACATGGGGGCATGGAGAGAAGTGAGAGCCTGGGAGAGCCTGTCGGGGCTGAGGAAACATTACTGGAGGGAGAGGGGTAAGTTCTAGGACAGCATCTGTAGGTTTTCACTTAATAGGTACACACGAGTTCTCTCTCTAGTCAGGAGCTTAGGTACTTCTTGTAAAAAGTTTTGTTCCTCCCATTCCCACCCACCCTGTCTGCTGTCAGTCTCCTTCCCTGGTCTTTTCTGGTCTTTTCCCCCCTAATTCTGAAGCCTTCTGATTCCTCTATCTGTGTCACCTGCCTCAGGCCCCGTTCACTACAGACATGGTGAAAGAAAGAGGAGCTTCTATAGACGCCTCAAGTTAAACATCCTTCCCCCTCTTCTCCCCTCCCTCACATTATCTCGTCTTTTGAATTGCCTGGAACAAACAAATACGTTATGCAGGAAATACAGCTGAAGGCTGGGAACAAGGGCTTTCAAATGCACAGGGCAGACGACTTCTCTTGTTGATTCTTTTAAGGGAGGGAGGGCTGTGATAAGAGGAAACTGGTTAGCAGGAAGAATTAAAGTCAGATGTTAAAAACATCCTTACCTCTAGATCAAAAGAGTTGGGAACTATCCCCCTCTGTCTGCGTAAAATCAGATGAGGGTCAAATGGTCACGGGGGCCATGAGCGGACGATGTTTCACCGGATGGCTGCCGCTTTTGACCGGCCTTTGATTTTACAATTTCACGGCGAGCCTGGATTTCTGGCAGCTGCTGATGTTGAGGTCGAATGCTCTAGCTTGTCATGAGCTTGTCTAGCAGATTCCTCCTGGACAGCCCTGAGCTTTAGGCTCTGTCTGCTTGTGAAAACAAGCAGGTGGAGGTAGAGAGGGAGATGGCCTGTCCATCAGAGACTCTGCCACTGCCTCAGAGGAGTAAAAAGATTAGGAGAAGAGAAAAATAGACCCCTTCGATCATCCCTTTCTTTATCCAGAAAACCACAGGTCACAGACCAGGCCCCCGATCAGCTAGGCCATGGTCACCATGAGCAAGGTCATCTAGTTAGTAGGGAATTTATTATTATTTTTTAAAAATTTACTTATTTATTTATTTATTAGAGAGAGAAGAAGGGAGGGAGAAAGAGAGGGAGAGAAACATTGATGTGTGGTTTCCCTTCACACACTCCCTGCTGGGGACCTGGCCCACAACCCAGGCCTGTACCCTGACTAGGAATCAAACTGGTGACTCTTTGGTTCACGCGGTGGCACTCAAGCCATTGAGCCACACCAGCCAGGGTAGTGAGTAGAGAATTTAAACAAAGGACAAAGCAGAATGTGGCTAAGGTTTGGCTTCTGTGTTGAGTACCATAAGCAAAGTGAGTGTATATTGTTATGTTTGAGGGGTTCTTTGCATACAATACTTAGTTGTTTACTATTGAAATTATCGTCTGTGTTTTTTCAGAACATTTTAAAGTTTTTTTAAACCTCAAAATGGGTATAAGTACTTGGTGTGGGAGTAAGGGGTTTAGGGGCTACATCCTGGGAACCTGATTCTAGGACCAATGAAGGATTCAGGTATCAATCAATAAATATTAATCAAGTGCCGTCTATGTGTTTAGCATTGTGTTAAAAACTAGAGAGGATAAAAAGAAATGCAAAGTTCCTAGCTTTGAGATAAAGGAAGAAGGGAAAGGAATTAATGTTTATTTGTCTGCTAGTTACTCCATTAGTCCCTAGGGTGGATGCTTTATATGTGTGGTCTAATGTAATCTTCACAACAATTCTGTGAGTTAAGTACCATTGTCCCAGTTTTACAGATGAGAACATTAAGGCTCAAAAAGGTTAAGTAAATTTTAGCCAAGGTGACACATTTAGTTATTGGTGGTGTTAGAATCTGAACCCAGATCTTCTCACTCCAAAGCCTTTTTCTCTCTTTGCCAGGGCATGAGTTTTTTGTTTTTTAAATTATGATCTAGTTGGTGAGATAAGCCATATATGTCTCACCTCCTATCTGAAAAGATAGCTGAAATTCCCAGGTGCTGTATGTGACAAGTGCTAAGTCAGTGGTACCAATTTAAGGAGGGAGGAGGGGATTTGGGCTGAAATAACCAGGCCTTCACAGAGAATATGAGATTTGAGTTAAGCCTCGAGGACTGGGTTTCACCTCCGTATAAGTAGAGGAGGGGAAAGGACACTCTGGAAGCGGGAAGCACATGCACCAAAGTATGGAAGTAAGCAAACAAATTGTAGTTTGAAGAGTGAATAAATTACCCTGGCTGCATTCACTGTGTGTATAAGTGTGAAGTGTTTGGGGAAATAAGATTGAGAAAGTAAATTTGTACTATGGTGTATGGGAAGGCCAAGCTAAAGCATTTGAGTTTTTTTCCCCTGTAGATTAGGGAGAACTATGAGAGGAATACCTAGAAAAGGTGGTAGTACACCAAAAGTTTAAAATCCATGATCCAGGAATCCTGATGTCCTGTAGCCTTTGCCAGGCACTTCTCTCCTGGGAATCATCTCCAGAATGTTGGTTTCTTCTCTACCAGGTGACCCTGAGTATCTTTGAGCTGGCATCTGCTGCGGGAGTGGGCTGTGACATTGACCCAGCCCTGGTGGCTGCCATTGCTAATCTGAAAGCTGGTAAAATTGGGGAAAGGGGGTGAGGGAGGGCTTGGGCCATATTTCTGGGTGGAAAATGCCAATGTCAAAGAGGCCTTTTGTTTGGGATTGTGAATTCAGAAGCTTTAAGCTGGGAGCTAAGGGAAGACTTAAAGTGTGATGCCTAACCCCCACAAAATATCAGTCCTTACATAGGCAATTTAGATTTCTAGTCAGAATTCAATCAGTTGACCTGTCAACCAACCAAAAAGTATTAAATGAGAGTCTGTCTGATCTCAGCAAGTGCTCATAGGAATTTACAACCCAGTTGGGGAAGTAAGATGAATGCAAATGGGAGAACAATACACAATAGTATATGATTTCAGGCTGAGTTGTGTGGTATAGCACCTGAGTTCTCCAGAGTGATCTAGTGCTCTCCCCTCCCATGTAATCACCACGACGCTATTCACTTCTTCCCCAGGTCTCACACTTGTCTCTCATATTTTCCATTGCGCATTTCCTCTGATTAGCATGTTCATACTTATACACACTCAGAATAGGATGGAACCAAGTGACCGATATTAAGCCCTTTCAAAATGGCTAGATGGGTCCTCCCTCTTCTCTCTTGGTTTTAGTGAGACTCTTTCCTTTCCTCCCTGCCTCTCCACCCCATCACAGTTGACAGTGTCCTCAGACAGCTTGTCAGTATAGTCCTCTGCTCAGTCACCAGAGGAAGCCTCCAAGGACTCAGGCCCCTCACTGTAAGTGGAGGCTAGTCCTGTTCCCTCCAGCAATAATGACTTGCCAATAGTGCTTTATAAAGTATATTCACAGATATTTTCTCATATGATCCTTAGTGATTCTGCGAAGTAGGACCCTTGTAGAGGGTAATTCCTGTTGGCTGACCTTACTTCTCCTCTTTTCCTTCTTACCAGATGCTTCATCCCCTGAGGAAGAATATAAGGTGGCCTGCCTGCTCTTGATCTTTCTTGCAGTTTCCCTTCCACTCCTTGCCACAGATCCTTCTTCCTTCTATAGCATTGAGAAGGATGGTAAGTAAGGAGTAGGCGTGAGGAACCAGTGCTACTTAGGTTACTGTCCTGGGCTAAGGAGATGAGATAGAGACAGTTGTTTATCTGGAAAACAGACTTCTGACTCAGGTGTAAAATTCTATTTCTACTCGAGAAGGCTATCCATAAAATTAAATTCCAGTGACATAGGGAATACCTCCTCCTAATCCCCAAATGCCTCCTGTAGGTGGGGTGGCCCAGACTGAAAAAACGAAAACTTCCCAGCTGGACTCAGCCTGGAGTGACTCACTTTTTAAAAAAATACATTTTATTTATTTATTTTTAGAGAGAGGGGTAGGGAGGGATAAAGAGAGGGAGAGAAATATCAATGAGTTGCCTCTTGCACACCGACTGGCCTGCAACCCAGGCATGTGCCCTGACTGGGAATTGAACTAGTGACTGTTCGCTTTGTGGGATGACACTCAACCAACTGAACCACACTGGTCAGAGCTGGAGTGACTCACGTTGTGATTTCTTTTTGTTTCTCTCTCTATCAATAATAACCTAGGTTACAACAACAATATTCACTGCTTGACCAAAGCCATCATCCAGGTGTCCGCCGCCCTCTTCACACTCTACAACAAGAACATTGAAACTCACCTCAAGGAATTTCTGGTGGTGAGTGGGCCTAGGTGATAAGAAATGGAAGGTTGCAAAGTCTGGTGAAAAATGGTTTGACTTAACTCTATAGACAGTCATTGTTGAGCAGGACTTGGAGCCTCACCTCCCACCTAATTCACTAAGGAGTGAGAGGCCACTTTCTGAAAGGCAGGAGTTTCTTCTAAGTTCCCTAACAGCCAGTATTTCAGCCTCTGCCCAGATACGTGGGAAGAGCATTGGACTGAGTCAGAAAATCTAAGTGCTAGTTCTGGATCTGCCACTAAGAATTTGTATGACCTCTGAAGAGCCAAACTTTTGGGGCCTCAGTCTTTCCCTTTATTAAATAGGGCAGTTAAGCTGAATGCATGTTCGCTATCTTGATGTGCTTTGGAATCCCAAGGAGCTTGTTCAAATTCAGGTTCCCAATCCTATACCAGTTCTTCTGAATTAGAGTATCCTAGGGTGAGTTCAGGCCTCTGAGTTTAATAAGATCTCCAGGAGAGCTGAAGCACAATAAAGCTGGAAAGACACCGAGTTTTATAATCCATAAGGCCCTTTCTAACTCTAATGCTGACAAAAAGCTAAACTCTTTTCAAATTCTCAAATTTTAGCATAAATCAGAACCACCTAGAGAATTTCTGAATCAGTGAATTAGAGGCCAGGCTGGAAAATTCTCATTTCCAAGTTCCCAGGTCATGATGTTGCTCATCCTGGGATCTCACTTTGAGAGCCACTGGTTTAGATTCTAGGGAACTTAGGGAGTCTAGGGACTGGTACTTACAACAAGGCAGCTAATTCTACTGCAGGCTATGTCCAATTTGTTTGAAAAAAATTTGAAAAAAAAAAGAGGAGGATACCAAGAGCACTGTGTCTGAATCAGAGGCCCAGCTCAGTCTCTAGTTGGGTGGGGAGTCAGCTGTAAACAGCCTGGTGCAGTGTGGTGTCTGGAGGCTTCTAGGAAGAGAGATTAATCTTCTGGTTTACAGTACTACGTGCCTCTGTCCTAGGTTCTTTCCTTGCCCTTGCAACCTCTCCCCCAGCACCCCAGGCAACCTCCTGTTATCTGAACTGGATGGTTTACAGGCGATGTTTGTCTCTGAAACCTAGGGAATTTGCTATTTTTTTCCACCCTGAGTTTCTAGATACATCCCAACACTTTTTAACTTTCCTCCTTGATCTTTTAACTTCCTGTAGCCTGAGGCTGTCCTACTCTGACCTCCATAATAATCTGCTTCTCTTACAAACTCTTCCCTTACAGGTGGCTTCTGTCAGCCTCCTGCAACTGGGCCAGGAGACTGACAAGATTAAAACCAGAAATCGGGAATCCATTTCTCTGCTCATGCGCTTGGTATGTATCTTATTTAATTTGCTCTTGCTCTGTGGAAAGAGAGGGGGAGCCAGAGGGAGATTCCCCCTTTTTCTTCTAATCCTCTCCTGAGGATATGTTTATTGATTTTAGAGTGAGAAGAAGGGTGAGGAGAGACTTCAATGTAAGAGAGAAATGTCAGTTGGTTGCCTCTCATATTCATCCCTCCTGGGGATCGAACCCGCAACCTTTTGGTGTATAAGACAATGCTCCAACCAACTGAGCCGCCTGGCCAAGGCAGGGAAACTCTCTTTTAGGTCTTTTGGTTCCTGGTGCTGTCATCACTCAAAAGCAATAACCAAGAACTTAATTCTGCCTGACCCTCTGGGTCTAGTTTTCATATTCTGGTTAACATTCTAGACTTGTCCTATAATCTCAAGGTAGAGTCTTCAAGGGCTTCTCTGCAGGACAGGGCTGTCCTGGCCCTTAGCTGACTGGGTCCCTTTCCCTGCAATATTCTCGAGTCTGACCTGATGGGGCAGCTGGATCCCCCATCCGTAACTACTTGTGCAGTGAATGTTTGGTTTTAGGTGACCAGTCCCTACCACTGCATTTCTTGTCCTTAAGAGTATTTTGAAGAGGGTGCTGAACAGAGCTTGGGGGAGGGGGCAGGAGGGCTCAGAGGAGGAAGGCATTTTATTTTTATTTTTAAAAAGATTTTATTTATTTACTTTTAGAGAGCGGAGAAGGGAGGGAGGGAGAGAAACATCAATGTGTGAGAGATACACTGATTGGTTACCTCTCACAAGCCTTTAACTAGGCAACTGGCCTGCAACACAGGCATGTGCCCTGACTGGGAATCGAACCAGTGACCTTTTGGCTTGCAGGCTGGCGCTCAGTCCACTGAGCCACACCAGCCAGGGTAGAGGTGGAGGGGATTTTAGATGAAAAGATGTAAGGCAAGGAACCAGGTAACCCATGCATCATTCAGCTCCTGCTGTCTCATCTCCTTTCTTCCCAAGCCGTGGGCTTTCCCTACTTTGGCAGAAAGTTCTGGTAACTCTGACTCGGTTAATTAGAAAAAAAAAATCTTTTCCTCATGACCCTGTTTTCTATCCTCAACACACTTACTCACCGTTTTGCTCTAAAAGTCTGATTCTCTAGATTAGTACTGTACTTAGATATGAACAGGAGGGGCTCCTGCCCTGGGCCCTGTGTTTAATAGGTCCCCATCGGGCCAGTGGGAGAAGATATGCCCACTTGGAGGCTGTGCTCTACCTCGAAGTCCACACTAAAGATTTCTGGGACCTCAGAATTCTCTGTTAAGCAGCTCCAGTCCACTTGTGGGGCTTGCGCAGCGCTTCTTCCCTAAGTCTGTCCTACTGAGGCAGACTGCTGTGGGTGGATGTGTCTCTAGTGCCCAAGGAATGTATGGCTAGAGCTTAGCTGTGCATATAGAAATCTATGTGTGCATACAAAACCCTTCAAACAGGCTAGTTCCTGCTCTCCTGTTCTGGTGCAGATCTCTGAGGAGTCTAAGAATTCTTAATTCAAACTTGGCCTTCCATAAAATTATAAAAGTATATTGTGAAGGTTGAAATATAAAATATAATAGTTTATTTGATTTATTTTGTCATATGGTATGTGGGCTTCCATTTGGACTCTTGGCCCAGGACCACAAATATTAGGGGAAGGCATGCCTGGGAGTGACCCTGGTTTCCTTTAACTATATAGGCACTAAGTGGTATCTATGTCTTAGTTTCTCTTGCTAGAAAAAAGCCTGGGTTGGGCTCATTAAGGATTATGATGGAGAGGAGAAGAGAACGGACATGAGGGTATTGTGTGTGGGGGGTGTGTGGTGAGGGGTGAGAGGGCAGAGGAGGAAAATGAGGGCAAATGCCAGTAGTGTGCTAGAGAGAGCAGAATTCTTGGAGCATTGTGACCTTGGACAAGTTAATTAACCTTTGCGAGACTCTGATTCTTTATCCATAACAATGGACAATAATCCCTATGATAGAGTGCTTAGGATTCATGGATAAGATATGTCAAAGTGCCTAGTACATAATAGATGCTTAAGAAATGTTAGCAGTTCCCTCTCTCTCCTGTTCATTTTAGCTTCTGGATGGGTAAGCTTGCATCTTCATTTCCCTGGGCAGCTTTCACCTTGTAAGGCTGGACACCTCCTTCTGTATTGCCTGACCTCCTCCTTCTGCTTTGCTTCCCCGTCTCCAACTAACCCCAAAGTGTGAGGAGGTGTCTGCCCCTTGTGGCATCTCAGTGAGGCCTGCAGAATGGCTGGAACACAGCTAAGACCAGGCACTTTTTATTGGAGGGAGTGACAGAGGGACAGAGCTGCTGCAAAGCAATTTAAATGCAAATGTTTCCACAGAGAAATTGGAAATGACCAAAGAGGAAAAAGCTGTATTATAAGAGGTTACTCATATGGCCCCAAATCCTAGCCAGGCAGTTTTGTCCCCGGGGTCCTTTTATCTTGGCTGTCAAGCCTGGGCAGTGTCCACCCGAGTATTGCCTGCTGGTTCCCTCCGTTTCACAGGGGAAAGAATCATGGAATCTTACATGTCTGAGTGAGCCCAGATCCTGGGAATCAGTCCAGGCCTTAAAATTCATAGGTGAGGAAACTGAGGATGGTGGGGAAAGGTGACATTTGAGGTCTCCCCCAAAATATACAGGCAGATTTGGCCTTCACTCTAGGGCTGTTTCCACTACTAAGAATTTCTTCCAGTTAGGAGCCCTGTTATTTTCTGTGCTTAATGGAGCAAAGAATAGGAAGTCTTGGGCCTGTGAACCGTTCTTAAAGCTGTCACTCATTCCCCTGTGCCTGAGGTTTGTATCCAGGAAAAGAGATCTTATCTCTGTCCTGGTTTAAGGTTTGAAAGCCTTGCCTAGCAAGAATTCTTTCCATTAACCAACCTAAGATCAGAGCTACAGTTTTAATGGCAGATTTCCTTCCCTTCAGCCTGCAGTGTCTCTTCTGGCACTGTTGCGTGTATTGTGTGTGCATGTGTTTGAGAACAGCCGAATTTTAAAACAAATTTTAAAAAAGGAAAGGCCTTAAGAGAGAGAAACACGTTAGAGTAGATATGGTAGGTTCTCTTTTCTGAGTGAATTTTTAGGACTTGAAACACCAGCCATATTGGGGAAGGCCCATCTGTGTGAATTGCCAGAGGATATGGGACACTTCTCTCCAGAGTGTCTTTTAGTCCCAAACCTCTTGATGAGAGGCGTACTGAAGGAAATACACCCTGTTTCCTCCTCAGACATGGGGCCCGTCCAGCCTAATGCCAGGTTGCACTGCTCTTTGCTAATATTCCCCCCACCCCCAGTCTTATCCAGGCATCTTGATCTGTCTTTCTGCTGGGCTATGGTGGCTGCTGAGATTACCACAGTACACAGGCTTCTAATTAAACTAATTAATCATGCCTGCTCCTTTATTCGGCATCCTTGCTGTTCCACAAGCACTGTACTGAGGAAGGGAGGACATTGAGGCCCAGCACAAGAGGACCCATGTGGATTCCAGGCCCCTCTTTCCCAGCCTGCAAAGGCAATTGTTTCTTTCTCTGCCAAGCTTTGTCATTATCACTTTTATTTATCCTTACCTGCATCTGTGCTGCCCACCCACATATGCTTTAGCATCCAGAGTGGGAGAAAATGGGAGTTTGTCTGCCACAAGGGAAGTGATTCTTTCCTGCCTCCTGCTTCTGAGCCCTTCATATAACCCAGAGGAGGGTGACAGGGGCCATTAAAAGGGAGGTGAGGGGGCCACATTGCTTTCCTAGAGCTAAACCAAGGGGAGTGTGATTTGCAACCCTGGTTACTTGTAACTCTGAGGGCCGCAGTGGGTCCAGGGGACTGAATGAAGAGGAACAGAGTGCAACGGAGGTATGCCCTCCCTGAGGTTCTCATGTCTTGGCCCCTTCTTTTCCAGGTGGTAGAGGAGTCCTCTTTCCTGACCCTAGACATGCTGGAGTCCTGTTTCCCTTATGTCCTCCTTCGAAATGCGTATCGGGAGGTATCTCGGGCCTTCCACCTGAACCGAGTGCTGGCTGGTACCCACTGAAGGGCCCTTTGGGCCTGCCTGAACCCATGCCATCCTGGAAGCTGTGGTCATTTTCTCAAGGGGTGGGAATGGGGTGCGGTCTGGAGCCGGAGCAGATGAACAGGCATGCGGATGAACAGTCCAGGACTGAGAAGCCACAGAGAAGTGGGGCAGGCTGGGAGATGGAGGATGGCTGATAGGAAAAGTTGGGGGCTTAGGGCCAAGTGTGTGAATTTTTACAATGAAAAAAACCGAGTGATGTAAAGATATGTTTTCTATCTTCCGGTGACTGGAGTTTGAGCTCTGACTGGCATGGACCTCTCTGACCTTCATCACTATTCTAGGATAATGCTGGCGGGCAGAGATGATCAATCATCATATTAAGCCATAATGAGCTTATAATCCTCCCAGTGGAGCTGCTATTGTCTCCTGCACATTTATTAGGACAATTATCTCCTTTCCTTTTTTCCCCAAATGTATTCAGCAAACATTCAGCCTTCCCCACTGCAAAAGCATAGCAAAAGAACCCCTTTTCTTTCCTTTGTGAGAGCAATTTTAGGAGTCATAGGTCTCTTCCTCTGCCTCCAGCTCTGCTGTCGGTAGGGGCAATGAGGGAGTGCTCTTGAGAGATTGCATGGCCCCAAACCCTTTCACCTGCCCTGCATACCTTGAGGGTAGCAAGTAAGTTCTCTCATCTGCTTAACTTTTCATCCCTCCTGCTTTTTTTCTGACATTGCCACAACCCAGAGCAGAGGGTCAGTCTAGGTATTTCCAGGTCACAAGACAACTAATTAGACTAGAGTCATGTGGTTTCCTTCTGGGACCATTTGGGGTATTCTTCCTCTTATCTGGAAGGACTGATTTAACCCCAATCCCCTTGTCATCTTGGGTGCAGCTCTTGCTCCAGGCAGGGATTTCTCTTCTAGATCTTAAATTTCGTAGACCTCATTAGGTTGTAGGGCCCTGAGAGTGGGTATACTTGAGGGAGTACAAGCCGTTTCAACTTAGCCCTTTTCCGTACTAATTAGAATTTCAAGTGCCACAAAGCCTGGGGCGTTCAAGATAGCACTAAACTAGGTTTAGTTAATTCCATGGCAGGAAACAGTGGCCTCCATCCATCACTTCTGTGCACCCACTGCCAGGGAAGCTGGAGCCACAGATCATATATGTCACAGGTTTAGAGTGATTGTAATGGGCAAATATAATTAACTAGTTGATTAATCAGGGTCATGTTCACACTTCTATGATAAAATGAAGCAATTGTTGATTTTCAGCAAAGCTGTCCAGGCTTCATTAAAGCTATTTAATGGTTGTTTTTGGATTTTGTTTGTGTGTTTGATTTTTATTTCTCGAGACCCAGGCTTAGTCCATACTTTTTAAACTTGGCACCCCTAGTCAATACACAAGTTTTTCCTAGCAACAATTGTTTGCTCTTTAGGATAGAAGAAACAGAGGATCCCGCTTTTTGCCTCAGCAAGTTGTCCTGCGTTGCTATGGAAAGGACAGTATGTCCTAAGGAGTGATTCAGGGTCAGGCCTACTGAGACTGAGGGCAAAGTTGATGGGGACAAGAAAGCTCAAAAGTGTCTGGACAAGTACCCTTAAACACATATCTCTGCTGGGATCATCATCCTGAGGAGATGGAGACTCCGTTTTCATCTACATGTGGAAATGCTTAAAAGGCACCTCCCAGAGTGCAGAAGACAAGTTGCTGCAGGGTAATAGAGGGTAGACGTAGTAACTTTATTTTTTAATTAAAATTTTCATTGAGACAGTTAATACAACAAACTAATACAGACAGACCCTGGGCATCTTCACCAGCTTCCCTCATGGTAATATCTTGCAAAAACAATAGTACACCATCATAACCAGGATATTGACAGTGATACAATCCACTGATCCTATTCCAATTTCCTCAGCTTTTCTTATACTCATTTCTCTGTGGGTATGTACTTAGTTCTGTGCAGCTGTATCACGTGTAGGTTTGTATATCCACCACCTTGGTCAAGATACAGAACAGCTCCAACACCACATGGATCCTCATGTTGCTCTTTCGTAACCACTCCCACTTCTCTTCTGCAACCCTCTTCCCCTTCCCTAAGCCCTGGCTACACAAATCTGTTCGCTTTTTCTAAAATTTTGTCATTTGTCATACTGTCTTTTTATAAACATACAATTACACATACATTTTTCTACAACATATACTTTTTCAAAGTGTTCTTTCATCCTTATGACATTTCCACAAGGTAGCCAGGGGAGACTTCCTTATTTCAGGCCAGTGAACAGAGTCAGAGATGTTAAATGACTTAATGAAGGTCACGTGTTTAGCAGTACACCTAGAGCTGGGAGCTGAGTATGCTATTCAGCCCTAGGCTTTTTCTCCCTGAACGGGCTGCCTCTTCATCTGCACAGACTTAGTTGTGAGAACCCAGAGACCCTAGAACAAGCAACAATAAGAGAAGGTAAGGACACGATGACCTTAACCACCTGGAACAAAAGATGAATGTCTAGGGGTAACAGGGCCCATTAGCACTTTAGGCAATTTGCTTCCTAAACTGCCTAAATTGTCAGAGACCCCTTACAGCCTAGGGCACAATCAACTATGAACTGCTTTCTGCTCTCAGATCTCCAGCTTGCTTTGTTCAGGTCTAAGAGGAACTGAGGAGTGAGTATTGGAGAAATTCTGACCTTGATTGCTTTGTCTTGCAGGCAGAGTAGGTTCTAGCCTCAGCATTTTCATTAGTGCAGTGTTTTCATTACAATCTCCATTAACTTGTTTGCAGCAGTGAGATGGAATTATCCCTCCTACCAGGGCTGCGGCGAGATGCTTGCAGAGGAGCTCCCATTCCTTTGGGCAGTAAAGACACTATGTTGTTCAGTTCAGTGGGCAGGTGAGGGAAGCCTCTAAATGCAGTGGGTCTGGGGCCTGGGTGAGGGGGTCTTACCCTTTGGCACTTTGCCCAGGAGGTAGAGAAAAGCTGCGGTTTGAGCTCTAATCCAGGAGAAGGAGGTCCCAGGTAGGGACAAGACTTCCTTAACCTTAGGTCCTCATGGCTGTATCAGTTCTTCTCCAACAAAGTTTCACTTTGAGAAGAAGCTGGCACATGGCTGAAATGCGCTCACGGGGTTTGGGAGGAAAGAGTGTTCTTCCAGTCCTCCCCCCCAACAGGGCCTCCTGTTCCTCCTGAGTACCTGTCATCAAAAGAGATGAAGATGAATCCCCCCCCCACTCAGCCCCCACACCTCAATGAGTTGTCAAGTACTCTCCCTCCCACCTGAATAGGAAGCAGGAGCAGCAGGCCACGTTGCAGGTTGAGGAAGTCACAAGTTAACTTGAGCTGAGTTTGCAGCTCTGGAGAGATTGAGGAGCAGGCTTTTCTCTTGTCACTTTGGGAGGAGAGGATTGTGAGGCTGCCCCTTTAAATAGCATTCCTGTAGGAGGCAGATCACATCCATCCGTCACCAGTGCCAAAATGTCATTTTTGGTCTCTATCAAACTCAAAGCTTGTTGGAAGGAATTGTGGGATTAGGGGAGTGAGGAGGCATGGTCTCCAAGGGATGGGGGCAGTTTAGAAGCTCAAAAGGAGAGAAATGAGGCTGGGCAGAAGGGGAAGGCTGGGACACGGGACAGGAGGAAAAGAGGGAGAAAAGAATAGCAGGTCTTTTGAGCCTATGAATGAAACAGATATACCCTGTCTAGAGGGAGGGTGAGATGGAAATGGGATTGGATTGCAACAAGAGGAGCGAGGTTGAGGTTAAGCACCAGGATTGGTGACTAGAGAAAGAGAAAGAGAAAGAGAAAGAGAAAGAGAAAGAGAAAGAGAAAGAAAGAGAAAGAGAAAGAGAGAGAGAGAGAGAGAGAGAGAGAGAGAGAGAGCGAGAGAGAGCGCCACAGAGTGGAAAAGCACTAGAAAAAGGTTGGGAGACTTGGCGTAGGCTTCGTTGCTTCCTCTTTGTGGGACCACATACTTTTCCTGGCCTTAGTTTTCCCATTTGTTAAATGAAGGGGGTTAGATTAGATGGAATCTGGAGTTTCTTTTACAAATAACTTTTGAGGGGTACGAAATTTTCTTTTCTTAAAATGAGTTAGGACATGGGGACCTAGGAGAGCAGGGGCAGGATATGCCACTGTGTCCGCATGAAATGTTGAGAGATTCTTCTGGAAGCACATCTCGGCCTCTTTCCCACTTCTTCTAGTTGAAATACCTGCCTAATTTGTGAATCTCCTTAGCTCTAATCCTAATTTTCTAATTAGAGCTCTTTAGCTCTAATCCTAATTTGCAATTCTTTTGTAGTTTCCAGCCCATGCTTTTTCAATTGATAAGGAAGTCAATTGCTCTCAAATTATGAGAATTAGGTTGTGTAGGAGTCTGACCCGGGGGGTCTGGGATGCAGCTACATCTTGGCTGGGACTGTTCCTGGCCGGGAGGAGAAAGGGGGTTGTATGCTGAATTTAGATGGGTAGAGAGGGGAAGTCTCAGTACTCCTTTTGATCTTTTTCTCTGTCTCTGACTCTTCCATCTCCTTCTGCCTCTGTACTCCTGGGAGCTGTTCTCCTGATAATTCTCTGTCCTGCCAAATCTGAAGGCCTGGCCTAACTTAATTGCCTCAAAGGCAACTCTTTAATGTTGGGAATCTTCACCTTGCCACTTCACATTTTTCTACCCATTGCCCGGGAAAGGGGAAGCCTCCTTCCATCCTCCAGTGTTCTTAAAATTAAAACTCACATTCTGGGATCCTGGATTTAGTTAGTGAATGTATCTCCGCTTTCTGTTTACACAGAATTTTCCCCAGTGCCAAACAAAGCAGGTGGTCATTAAAGAGAACAATTCTAAGCAATGCTGAGGTGGTTCCTGCCAAAGTCCAAAGTAGGACTTAGTTTGATGGAAGAGGCTTTGTTGTGTTAAAAAGTCTTGAGTTCAAATTCCAGATCATTCTACAAATGTTTTAAGCAGCTAGACTTGTTTTGTGCTGGGCCCTCAGCCACTAGATTTTTTTTTCACTTAAGGCAGAACAAGAGGAAAGAACCTGGAAAGGCTACAGGATGGGTTGAGATATTGGGAATGATTTCCTGGTTCTTACGGAGTTATGCTTAATCAAAAGAAGATGTGGTGCTGCCTGCACTGGTGGATTCTCTCTGGAAGGTTTTACACTTGGGAGAAACTTCCACCTCCAGAAGGGAAGTTAGAGACACCAGGGGGGAAGGCCACAGTGATAGGGACGTGTCAGGAAGACCAAGCTAACGGAACCAGAACCGAGGAAAGGCATGGGATACCATGGAAACTCAGAGCAGATCCTGAACTTTTCCCTTCAAAGGCAGGACTGCAAGTGCGAGGTCTGGTCTGGGGCTGGGGTCTGATGGTGGGTGGCTTCACTGAGCCAGAGTGCCAAGGCCCCCAGGGAGAGAGAGGTGAACTCCTCCCGCTACCCCTCTCTCTCACCCCGGACACAAGACACAAGTGAGTACATGAGAGCACTCACACATAGGAAGAAACTCAGAACACAGACCAAGAGAACCCACGCAACACCCACACAGAAGTCCTGCCGCCGCCTCCTGCGCTGTACTTTGTAAACACGCACTCACATCCACCGCGCGGGGCACGCACAGCCCTCATCCCGGGCATGGGTGCCTGTGCCCGCCTTTGGGCGCTTCGGTCTGGGTGTGCCCCCGGCTTCCAATCGTTCCTCTGGGAGGGGGAGGAGTGGCTGCGAGCAGTGAGAGACAAGCCGGCAGGCAGAGGAGAAGGGAGGGGGAGCAGAGGGAGGGGGAACCGGCCGGAGGAGGAGGAGAGACAGGAGGCGGCTCTGGCAGCGCGCGGCGGCAGCGGCGGCGCGGAGAGATCGGACTGGGAGCCCAGAGCTCCGCTCGGCAGCGGGAGAGGAGGAGCCACAGGAACTGCAGCTCTGCCAGCTCCGGCCGAGCCTAGAGACGTCGGCCTGGCTGGTCCACGCCAGCCGCAGGTGGGAAGGGGCTGACTGGGGGTGAGGATCTTTCGGTTAGGGGCTAAGGCTGAACTGCGGTGCTGTCTCCTCCCTCTGTTCCACAGACAGAGGCTGAGCATGGAGCTGTCCCCTCGCAGCCCTCCCGAGATGCTGGAGTCGGATTGCCCGTCACCCCTGGAGCTGAAGTCAGCCCCCAGCAAGAAGATGTGGATTAAGCTTCGGTCGCTGTGAGTCCCCGGGCCCGGAGTTGGGGGAAGGGATCTTAGGGAGCCTGGAAAAGGCCGGGGCGCGGGGGAGCTCGAGTCGGGCTGGTGGATTCTCTCTGGCACACATGTTGGCAGGTGAGCGGAGATAAGCTGCTCTGACATGAGTGGCCAGGCCACATGTGCAAGGCATGTGTGGAGCAGCTGGCTGGTTAGAGCAGGTTTAGGAGTTGCAAAGCTAACGATGTGCCTGTGGACCCCCGGTGACACGCAGCGTGGAGAGGCGGCACAGAATGTGCGGTGCAGTGTGGCAGGGCTGCAGACGGGCAGCATTCAGGTGCCAGGCTGACTCACACATATCCATGTGTGTGCACGAGTGTCTGTGGTTCACAGAGATGTTTGTGGAATGATTGCACACAGCTGCAGATGTAGTGCTTGGGGATAGTCGTGCCAACCTGTGGGTTATATATACCTCTGCTGGGATTGGTGGCTTCTGCCTCCTGCATCCTACATGGAGTGGGGGTGGGGGGAGTCCCATACCTGAACTGCTTATCTCTCTTGGAGCCTGGAACTCCACTCTGTGTTTTAATGATGGGGGACCCTCCTGGGATCTGGAGAAGTGGTGGAAACCCTATGTGGGGTCTGGAGGAGGAGGGTAGAGCCCCTACCTGGGAGCTGAGTGGTGAAGAATGATTGACAGGGGGCAAGGTAACTGTCAAAACCTTTTTGTTGCTATAGGGTCTTTGAAGGCTCTCCAAGCACATTTAGGCATCTTTTATTTTTGCAGGATGAGGGCATGTTGGGAGGAATAAGTGAGGAAAGGGAGGACTCAGGCATCCCATACTCCAGTGCCAAAGGAGGAAAGGAACTTTTGTTCCTTAGAGGAGAGGATCTGGTCAAATACAAGCAAGCCATGAACCATGTTTATCCCCCAGTCAGCTGCCAGGGGAAATCTCTGCAGTCTGTTGATTCTTAAGCAGAGAACAAGGGAAGGTGCTCCTGTTCCCGATATGACTCTCCATGGACACAGCAAAGATACTGTAGATGTTGAATGAGGAAATACAGGAAACATAGCCCCTAAAACCCAGTTCCTCCCCTGTATCCTTAAGAGTGAGTACCAAAGCTTTCCATTTCTGGGCTCTGGCAGAGAGAGAGAGATGGGGTAGGTGATAGATGCTTATGATTGTGTTGTTTTAAAAAAATACTTAACTTGCGGTGATAAGATGACACTTTTTCACTAGGTTGGTAGGTCTGATTTATATACTAGCTGCCTACAGAGGCCTGAGGGAGAACTGAGGCATGGTGGTAACAAGGCTTGGAATCCAAATGTGCTTCGCAGCTCACCCCTTTTGCTGCCTCCAGCCAATGCAGTTTGTGGAATCTATGAAGCGCAGCCTTGGAATGAGTTCTGCGATGAAGAAGTGGAAAACTGGATTGAATTGATTTTTGTTGGGTGGAGCACAGTTTGATTCTTGATAGAAAACTGATGCTCTGTTAATGGTAACTAAACTGGGAAGAAGGACAGGTAAGGAAGCGATTGAAAGGCAAAGAAGAGGCCTCAGGGTTTATAAATGGGAGAATACAAGGTGTCCTGGGATGACTACTTCATAGCTCTAGTAGTCTTCATATACGTCCCCCCGCCTCTATTCCAGGTAACAGGTCCTGCCGAAGAGCAGGTTTTACCTGTTTTGCCATCTCCCATACCTTTCTTTTTTAAAAAAAATTATATTTTATTGATTATGCTATTGCAGTTGTCCCAATTTTCCCCCCTTTGTCTCCTCACCTGGCACCTCCGTCACTCCCTCAGGCAATCCCCACACCATTGTTCTCATCCATGGGTCATGCATTTGTGTTCTTTGGCTTCCCTAGTCTTTCCTGGAAGCAAATTGTTATCTTCTTTTGGTGTGAGAGAAGAGAATCCCCAGAGGTGGCATTGAAACCTGGGGAAAGGATTGAGCAGGGGTGGCTGCCCTTAAGAAGGTATGTTAGTTGACATGTCCTTACAGGAGATGATGGAAAACAAGCATCACTAATCACATTGACTAGATTATTCTGGTCTTCACTCACTTTAGCGATCTGGACCTTAAAGTTCTACCTGTATGTAATAGCTAAACCAGAAATGTACCATCTCCTCATTATTAATCACCAATATAGATTCCAAATCTCACTTTCTCAAAGCAGAGAAAGATCTTTTGTATCAATGGAGATCCCAAGTTGATGGCTTACTGGATTTGGCCCTGTTTTGGATATTGGGGAGGCTTTGCCAATCAGATGGAGGGAAATAAAAGGAGTTAGGATTCTTGCTGGGTAGGAGAGAAAAACTCCCCAATTCTCAGGGTCGAGTAGTGTCTGAAGAGGTGAACAAAAAAGACGTTCTCTCTTTTAAATGGAAATAGAACAGTCCTTCCCCCACTCCCAATCACCACCTGTTCCCAAATGGGCTTGAGTGGGAAGGGGTTGTTTAGGCTGGAAACGGTAGGTGGGTGAACATAATTATCTCAGGGCTGAGTACTGAACAGAAATGAAGGCAGATGGAATATATATATATATATATGCATGTATACACACGCACACCTATGTGTGTGTATATATGTATATATGTATATATGTATATGAAGGCCTTGATTCCCCTATTCAATGCCCCCCACCCCCTAAACTTTTCATTTCTAATCTAGGACATCTAGAGTCTCTTCAGGGAGGCCAGGCCTGGTGTTTTTGCCTCTGATTAAAAAGCTGTATAATATAATTGTGCAGGGCGATTTCTTTTTGGGAAGGGCATTCAGGAATTCTGTTTCTCACACTAGGACTCTGCCAAAGATAAATTCAGGAGCATATGAGCTGGAGAGTCTCTAACTGTGGGATTTCACTCTACCTAGCAGGAAAATTTTCCTAACTAAGCAGACTCAAGCTGAGACAGGAGGGAGGCTGGAACAGGCAGTCTGGAGATGGTGGGTTGACCAGCATGACTTTCATCATCTCTCACCAGGAGATGAAGGGTTTGACTTGACTGTCCCCACTTCTCTGAGACCAGAAAGCTTTCGGGGGTGTGGGGGAGGATCAGTAGGAGTAGAAGGGGTTTCCTATGTCTTTTGGGAATCAAGAAAAAACACGAGCAGAGATTGGTATGCTATCCTTAGCTCATTTGGTCATTCGACAACTATTAATTGTGTCCTATGGGCCACGTGATGTGCTGGCTGCTGGGGATACGGTGCTGGACAAAATGAACACAGTCCCCTGCTCCTATGAGCTTGTAATTTGTTTTAAGTCCATCAAGTGGAGGAAGAACTCTGTTCCTCATTTTAATACACCCACCCAAGTGGTACAATTATACCATCTACCACTCTGATTTCTGCTTAATCTTTTCCTTTGGGGGTTGCGCATACACACACACAAACACACACACACACATTATACACACACACACACATGCACACACAATTTTCTTCCTCTTTTCTCCAGGATAGTACATGCATCACCAGCATCATTCTCTTCTCTTTGCTCCAGTTTTCCTGGAATTTTACAGACAGAACTTTCCTCTTCCTTTGGGATAGTGTAGACACAATCCCTTTTTCTTCTTTCTTCACACGGTACACACTCAGGACTCTCAAGGTCTGTGCTCAATGTCCTAAGCTGTAGTTCAAGGTCATTACAGCTGAGCTGGAGGAAGGATCAGTTGGGGATTATTTTGGCCGATCTTTGTTTTGTCACAGTCTAGTGTGGTAACTAAAACATAATAGGTACTCAATAAATAAAAGAACAAACAAATTAATTAATGATTATATGTGTATATGTCATGGAGCCCAGTTCTGTCTCTGATTTTGTGGTGCGTGTGTTCCTGTGTGTGGGGATGGGGGGGTTAGGAAATGAGGGTGGAAGAAAGGGAGATGTTGTTTTTGAGAAGGTGATGTTTAAAGGGTGTGGGGTTTGAGTACTTAGAACAGAACCCGGGACTGAAGGAGTTACAGAGAGGATACATAAACAACGTTATTTGGATGTGCGAAAGAGATGTGTATCAGAATGATTGTGAATGCCTGACATGTATACAAAGGTTGATGTACACGCCAGGGACAGTTTGTGGAGTCAGAGCTCTATGACGATGTCTCTTTGGTTTTATGATTAAAAACGGCATACTGATAATAAATATGTGGGGAAGGTGTGCTGAATTCGGGTATGCTGAATATCTGAAACTGCTCTATCTGTGAATGAGATGTATGAGTGTATGTGAGTATGTGTGTAGGTAATGGGATAATATGTGTGTGTGATCTTGTATATGTGTTTGTGACACTCACGTTTTTTGACAGCTCTGGGGAGATCAAATGGGCAGGAAGAGGAAGCTGAGGGACTGGACTGGGCGTCTCGCTGAGTTGTCCCACCATTTGTCCTTGTTTTGTGTGTTCCCATGAGTGATCTTCTGTGTCTCTCACCAGTTTTGAGAACCGTGCTGCTGTCCTCCTTTCTCTGCCTATGGTCGTGGAGCTGCTGTGAGGGTTGCAGGGCTCCCTGGACCTCGGGAGGAAAAGGAGCATCATTTCTTCCAGGCCTCGGTGGGGATAATTTTGAGTGCCTTCCTCCCCTGACCAGCTCTTCTTTCTTTATTTCCCATTATAGCAAAGGGACTCTCTCCTCTTTGGGTTTATACCCCCATCTCCCATCAGATGGCTTCCATCTCTCTATTTCCCCCATCAGCTTTGTCTTGAATCAGGCACCCTGGATGGTAGAGGGTGGAAAATTTCTGCAGTAAGCTGAGGGGAGGTGCAAAAATAGGGGAAATCAAATTGAGACCAAAGAAAGAACTCCTAAAACTTCTGGTCAGAATAGGTGATTGGAGGGAATCAGAGAGGCACGGTGGTGGTGGTAGAAGATCATTGTGAATATTGAGAGACTTGAGACTGAATTTATGTTTCCACGCGGTCTGATCTTGAAGTCGCTTGGCCTCTCTGAATCTCAGTTCTCCATTTGCTATCATCCATAAGAAAGTGGCTTTTAAATGATACAGTCTGGAGTTCTTTTAGCATGGGAGAGCGTGCTTTGCGAAGAAGCAGGGGAATAGGAATGAAAGGGTCACCGTTGGCTTGGATGGGGAGAAAATAGAGATTCAAGAGGCAGGAAGAATATGAATTACTTAGTAGGTTTGAGTCCCGGTGTCTGGGACATGATTCGGAAGAGTCTTGGTGATGAATGGTTGTCTGGAGCCAGTGAGGCAGATGTCTGAGCTTAGAGAATAGAAGGATGGGTGGGGTTGGAGAAGGGCCGTTCTAGAAAGAGTGTGGGCCACTGAGGTCAAAAGAAAGAGAGGGTTTGACTTCTTCTCATCTCTTTTCCCAGTGGGGAGAACTGGAGGTGGTTGGAGCAATTACAGTTTTAAGACATGGTGTGTGTGGGGGGCCCAGGGACTGCTGCTGGTGAGTTCTATGAGCATCGGAGGAGTGGCCCTTTGGCATTTATCCTCAGTCCTAGGCCTGAGTATGATAGGACCAGGTATGCCACATCTTATTTTAGAGAATCTCTGAAGTCCCTTCAAACCCAAATATTACTCTGCCTGCTCAGGAGCCCCAGGAGGCCGGCTGGAAAAACAGAGAGGGGATCCTACATTTGAGGTTGCATCTATCACATTTGCCAGAAGGGGGATGAAGTAGGCTGGGGATGCTATGGGGCTGGAAGGCCAGGTGAGAGACTCAGTAGAAGAGAAGCCTGGATGTCTTTAGATCCTTTGCACCTGCCTGCTGCCCAGGGAGTTCCTGAAGTCAATGAAGTGAGCGGTTTTCTTCCATCTTTCCCTCTTTTTTGAGCCACACATCAGACTGTGATGGAGGAGCCAAGAAATCCTTCCTCTCTTGAGTCTTTAAAGGAATCATCGAGGATTCATTCCCTCTGTTTTCCTCTTTGATTCTTCCTGCATCCTTTCCTCTGTCTGTTCCCTCCTTTATTCACATCTTTCTCTGGTCCCTCTTTCTCTGATAAGCTTCATTTTGCTCCCTCCCTGGTCCCACTTTCTCTCTTCCTATTCCCTTTGACTTCCCCTCTCAGTCTCAGCTTCAGTGCTCCTGCTCCTCCCTCACCTTGCCTAGGAGCCAGAAAACCCCTGGGTTTCCCAGGTGTTGTGGTGATGGTGCAGCGTATGTTTGCTGCAGGCACCCTGCGGGGCCGCCTTAGGAGTCCAGCCCCAACCCCTGTATTCTGCAAGTCCTTTCTTTTGCCTTCTCAGTGACCTCATCCTCCCAGCACCTCTGGGGAGGAAGCCAAGTAATTGCCTTTGGATCTCAGGGGGCTGATTTTTCTCAGGTACCGAAGTTGAGTAGCTATTTTCCAACTCTCTTCAGGACGGCAGCAGAGAAAGAGGGACAAAACCAGGGCAGCAGGTGGGGTGCAGGTGAGACAGCTGGGAGGCTGGACGTTGTTCGATAATGAGATTGTCCCCTAAGAGAGGAAAACTTAATAGTCCGAGAGAAGTGGGAGAGAATCCTGGGAATACTGAGTGGGCAAAGATGGGAACTGAGGGGGAAGTGAGGCTACTGAGAAGGGAAAAGGAGAAAACCGAGACGTTATCCATTCAGTACAAGAAGGTGCCTAATGCCGGTGCTCTTGCCCGTCTGCGTCTAACAGCATTCCCACGCCCAGTCCTGCAGCTGCTCCTCTCCACTCAGCTCCTGCCCTCTCTATGGAGCGTATCCCTGACTGGGAAGAAAACATCAGGTTAGCCATCTACTTCAGCATCTCAACCTGGCAGAAAATCCACTGAGGGAGTGGGAATGGGGTTTTGGTGGAGAAGAAGGCTTGGTGGGCAAAGGGCCAGGGCATATCCAGGGGGAGGCCTGGGGGCATAGGTTGGGAGAAGAGCTACAAAGCGGGGGCTTCAGGTAGTGCCGTTGGATAACAGCCAGGCTTCCAGGCCAGTTGATTCCACAGCTGCAATGAAATGTTAGATTTGCAAATAATTATGGTGGCTGCAGTGGAATGATTAGGCTGCCAGCTGGTGTTGGCGCCATTTAGGTTGGGAAGGGAGCTTGGCTTCCAGGGGGCTTAGTGATTCTCTGGCAGGCAGGACCTGGGGGCTAGAGAAGTTTCTCCTTTCATTCCCATTCCTTGGTTTCCTTGCTCCCCTTTTTATCAACTCTCGTGTATCTAACCTGGCACCATCTCCCTAGTTCTTTCCTCTAAGCCCACCTTGTTTGGAAACTTACTGGGGTCTGGACTGAATGCACACACGTGCCAGTAGTGTTGTCAAGCTTCCTAAACCCAGATTGTCTATCTCTCAAGCAGTAGCTTTAGAAATTCCAATCTGAAAGAAATAAAATAAGTCAAATTGTATCAGACTCACCTCCCAAAACTTCTTTGTCCTGCCCGTTCTCTTCTTTTCTGTTTTTCTTTGAAATGCCAAGAAAGTTTACTGTTGTTTTGATTGCAGCAAGATGGATTAAAGATAGATATGCAGGAGAACTTCCTGGAAAGTTCATGGAGGTTAGAATGTGACCTTTCTATGATAAAGAAAAAAAACACTGTCTTCCTTTAAGAGTCAGGTTATGGATGAATTGGGGGAAACTTTGGAGACCTTGAACCCAGGATGAATTGAGACTCAGGCATCCTACTTTCTTAGTGTCTCCAACCCAGACACTGTTACAGAGGAGGAAACTGATGCTTGGAGATAGTCGGTAAGGCGAGGGACAGGGCTTGGACCAGATCCAAATGCCACTGATGTACTGTTAAGTGCTGTTCCTATCACACCTGCAGTCAGTCCCTTGCCAAGTTTCCAACTCACTTTTCCGTTCCAGGCTACCTTTAACATCTGTTAGGCTCCTGGAAGCTGGGCATCTGCTGGCGACATCTGTTGGGATGTGGTTTGGAGGGCTAGTGGGATGATTCACGTAGAGGTGGTTAATGAGCAGTGCAGGGAGGGAGAATAGGGGTGGGCAACTGAACCAGAGAAAGAGTTCTTCTCACTGGGTCCTGGCAGCCTCCTCTCTGACTTGATTTCCCCTGACTTTCTTGCCCACCCCACCCAGTTCCTCCCTCTCTCAAGGGCCGAAGCCTGAGGGAGAAGAGACTCATTTGTGTGCTAGGCTGGGAGCTGGGATATTGGGTCCTTATTAGTCTGGATCGAGGCTCAAGCTGCTCAGACTGACCTCTTCCGCCTCGGACCTGGGCTGTGCTGGGCTGTTGCAAGGCACGCCTGTTAGAAAGGGCTGCTGGTTAGGAGACAGAGGGGCGAGCTGACCCTTTTCCTTGTTCTCCGTTGCTTCTCAGACTCTTCTACAGAACCTCCCAAATTTCCCTTCCTTCCCTCCATGTCCCGTAATAACTCCTCTCCTCTCCCTCGTCTCCCGCCACTCATCTGGTTTCTGTCCTTCCCCCACTAATCCCCAGTCCTCCATAGGCTCTAACCCGTTCTCCCCCCACCCTCCCTCCACCCAGCTCCTCTGACCAGTGCCTAGAGACTGCTGCCATGTCAACCTGAAGCCTGCCACCTCCCAGGATGGCACCCCAGCTCTGCCAGTAGGGGGCTATTTTTATCTCTGGAGCCACCCCTGCCACTGTGCCCAGCCAGCTGTAGGAACTGGGGCTGCTTATATGGCAATGGGAAGCCAGGGGAGTGAGGGGAGCACCAGTGCTTGGATAAGGTAGAGGTCTGGCTGCTTTTGGCTTCTGGAGCTCCATGCTCTGAGTATTCTCCTGTTTCTGCTTCCAGTGCCTCCTGGACGCTGTGGGCTACGGAGTCAGGGAGAAGTCCCAGACGTCTGGAGTGGTGGTAGCAGGGGTTCTGGGTACAGGAGTGGGCCTAGGGGACTTTGTTCTTGGAGGACTCTTAATAAACATTTGCTGAACTAACTAAAGAACGGGACTGAATAGCCTTTTGTATTCCTGCATCGCTTTGTAGTTCCCAAGGTGCTCTTCTATGAGCTCATCTGACCCTTGTGAGAATTCTGTAACGTGCCTCATTTACCCATTTTACAGAGACGGAAGCTGGAACTTAAAGTGTCTTGCCCAAGGTCACACATAGTGATAAAGTCTAGGCAAAAGGCTCCTGATTTTAATTCATGTCCTCTTTCTATTGGATTAAGATAATTTCCTTGGTTCTTTCAGTTTCTGAGATTTTGGAGCCTTGAGATCAGCCAGTTAACCCCTTCCCTATAACTGTCACCCCCCCACCCTACCCCCAACCCTCTCCAACTCCCTCAACCCTCGCTTATACCCGTCTTCTCTGACCAGAGGCAGTGTCTCCTATCCCTTGTTCATCCCATCCTAAATCCTATCTTCCAGTGCCAGTGGGGAAAGCTGGGGATGGGCCAGGAGGGAGGCATTAGCACTGGGCTCCTTGCTGTTTTAAAACTAAATGAAAATCCATGCTGGGCTCTTTGTTGGAGTTATCACATCTGTGCCCTGCCTACCAGCTTGGGGACAGTCTCCTTAGCTTGGACAGAGGTAGACTGTAGTTTGTGTGTGTATATGTGGGTGAGTGGGTATGTGTGAAAATTTTTCTTTTTTTGCCAGAAAGAGATGGTAGTTTACTGATATCCTTGCTTATTAGGAACAATTAATAATGATAATGATAATAATAACAACAATAGGCTGGGATGAGCGATGCAGCACGTATGTATGTGGGGGTGAGGTGGTAAACAGTCATTTGTCCCACGGCTTTGGCTCTGCTGCGCGAGAGGGTAGAGGGATGGATATCGTCTCCAAAGCTTTTCTAGTCTAAGAAATCTTTCCTTTTAGTAGGAGGGTTGAGGTCAGTGCCCGCGCTGGAGCGAGGGCCTGGAGTCAAGGGAGGGAGGGGAGCTGGCCTGGCTTGGTGTTTGTTGCTGCACCAGGCTGTGTGCGGCCGCCCGCATTTCCACCTCCGTCCCTGTCCCTCCAAGCAAACGCGTCCACAGAACAGGCCAAATGACTCGTCCCTTATCTCCTGGGCGGCAGATGTGGGTCTCTGACCAGATCTGGGTCTAGTCCTTTCTTTCCAAAAACACTAACCCAGCTTGTGTGTGTGTGTGTGTGTGTGTGTGTGTGTGTGTGTGTGTGTGTGTGTGTGTGTGTAGGCACAGAGACAATGGGATGGATGCAGAGGTTGTGGGTTTCAGTTGTTCCAAACTCTGAAGCAGCCCCACCTCATGGCTACCAGAAGTTCTCTAGAAAACAACTTGTAGATATTTAACCTCTATTGCTCTCCTTGCTGTTGAAGCCCACTTTCGCTGGTCCCAGTACTCAGTGGGGCTGAGAAACAGCAGGTTCCCAAACTTCATTTGTTTATAATCCTTCAAGGTTTTGGCACAGTGAGAAGGTATTTTAATTTCTTCCTGCTTTTGGGAGGTGTGGGGGGAAGACTTCCTGTCATAAAATCCTAGCTCTTCGCCTGTTTCTTCTCTTCTCCCTTTTTTCTGTCATATTTACCGCCACTAGTTCCTCTCCTCTTTCCACATAACCCCAGATCGAGGAGATTGTAGTAGCGCAGAACTCTCTTCCCTGAATATGCTGGGATTCACCTCCAGCTCTCACCCTTAGCCCCGCCCAGCCCCTCAGGTGACCAATCGCAGCCCCAATGCACTTGTGTGACGTCATCTCTCAGCCAATCCAGAGGCGGGCTGGGACTGTGTGCGCACATCCACTTCTCCCTGCATAAGCCAGGTTTTCTTCTCCAATCTGAGCAAGAGCAAAGTCTGGCCGCAGAAGAGGGGGTCCCGGTTCCCAGGTCTTTCCTTGGCCATCCGGTCACCTCTCTTCTCCCTCTCCAGTTAATTCACAGTTATCCCACAGTCCCCGTTTTACAGATGAGAAAACGGGGACTGGGAGTGTTAATGTAACTTGCTCAACCTCTTGGTTTCTGTGAGCAAGTCCCCCTGATTTTCATTTACTGGGTGGGGGTGGGGGTATGGGATGGGGGCTTCCCTTCTGGTTGAAAGGGCCACTGCATGAGGATGACCTGATTCCTAGCTTTAGCAAGCCCCTCTCCTGCAGTTTCTAATTCTCTTCCTGTCTTGCTTCCGTTTCTTTTTTTTCAGGTGGGCTAAAGCTCATTTTGAAGAATGGCCACAGAAAAAGACCCTGGGAGGGAGCTGAATCTTGGCCTCGCTGGTGGGCTTTTGCAGGGTCTCTTTCCCTCCCACTACAGACTTTCTCATTAGGACAGATTCAAGATGGTTCCCTGTCCCCACACCCTTAAGCTCCTACTAACCCCTTCTCAAAGAGGAGCCCCACCTCCTCAGAGCAGGGCGCTGGCCTGTGCTATTTCTGTCCTTTCTGGGATTCTTCTGAGAACAGATTCTTGTTTTCAGTCTGATTCAGATGTGAAACTTTTCCCTTGGCCTCTCACCCAGTTGCTGTGGGCTAGGTCTCTTCCTCCTCACTCCCTTCTTCCTCCAGCCAGGCTCCTCCTGTTCCCTTCCCCAAAGTTCTCTCTGGTGTGTCGCTGAACTCTGCTGAGACCTGGTGGAGTAAGTCAGGGGCCCAAGAGGGATTCATCCCCATCAGGGGCCCTGAGGCCCTGGGAGCAGCATACCGATGCTGGGAAATAGGAAGTTTGGATTCCCATGGCAAAGCCCGTTCCTGTGCAGAGGAGTCACCTCCATGGCCCCATCCTTCGGTAGGCCCCAGGGATGACGAAGGGAGAGGGAAAGAGGATGACAGGTTACTGTGGGTCCACCAGTTATAAACTGATGGAGGGGAGGGATCAAGACTTGACATCCCCCACATCTTGTGGTTGTGAGTGTGTGTGTGTGTGCGTGTGTACTTCTCCATGTTTTACCCCATCCATCTTGCCCTTCACCTGATTCTCTTTCTTATCCATCTCCCTTTCCTTTTTATTGCTTCTTCTTGATTGCAGTAGATAACTTAGCAGAGTTCCCCCCCTTTCTCTCCTTCCTGACCCCCAGCACCCTTAAGACCTCACATTCCTCTGAAATCTCATCTGGTCTTAAGAACCCAAAAGGGAAACAGGGTTCTTTTCACAACTCTTAGCCCCTTGGCTTAAGGCTGCCCTGTGCTGAGCCCCCCAACTTACCATGATCTTTTTGGGAGCGTGGGTTCTGTAAGTAATGGCAGGGGTATTATGTAAGAGATGGCTAGATCATCAGGTATATGGTAATTAAAAAAACAAAACAAAACTGGTGGGGTCTGAGGAAACTGAGCTCTTTCTGGGGTGTTGGGATTGTTATTGCCTGGAACCTTCTCTTTTAGCTGGCTACCCAGAACTGGAAGTCATGGCGGCCTCCCAAGGATCAGGATCTGAGGCTCTCCCCATGGGGCAGGGGCTGAAGGTACAGGAGAAGGAAGTGGTGGTGGTGAAACAGGGCTAGGGGTGGAGGTGGAAGGAATGTGGGGGAGCTTCCAGTTTTCCTTAGGTCTGGATGAGAGCTGGATAGGTTGAGCATCCTATTTCGCAGGTTAAGGGACCATTCTCTGCCCAACTTTCTGAGAATTGAATCAGAGGGGTTGGATTAATACTGATGTGGGAGTAGTGATTAGGATTTCCTGCGGAAGAATGGTGAGGTGAGGACTTTGGGTGGGTCAGGGGAGATCTTAATTCTGAAGATTTTAGAATCAGAGAGGCCGCTGCTAGACCAGAAAGTGCCGTGTGGGGGTTATATAACTTCAGGAAGGCGAGGTTCAGCACGTGGATCCTTGCAGCTGTCAGAGGCCAGCTTCCCTTTCTTGGACTCCCCATTCGTCAAATATATTCTTTAATCTTTCTTTTCCTCTCTCCTCATGGTGTCTGGATTGTGTTGGGTTCAGATTTCAACAGGCGCCATTAAAGAGCTCCTGGACAAGAGCTACAGGTGGAGGCAGGAGGAACCTGGAGGGAGGGGCGCGTCGAAAGCCAGCCCAGGATGTCACGCTTCGCCCCAGGCTCTCCACTAGGGAGAAACCCTGGCTCAGCGGTCTCCTTTGGGGGCTTTGGCAGGTAGCTCTCCGCCTAGTTAACCTGCTTTCTTTCCCATTTATTTCCCATTTACTGAGCACGTACTGTGTGCTCTGCACACAGCAACCAGGATAAACGAGTCACTGTCAGTGCCATCAAGACACTCATAGTCTACTATGGGCTGATGGACACCAACACTTCTTGAAGGATAAATGACTGAGATTGAAGACGCCGTGATGGAATTGTCTCCGACCTCTCTCCAAGCTAACTACATGAGTGAGCCCCCTCTGCCCAGCACCTTTGGTGCTGGGCATAGTTAAAGCCCCAGTAGTGAGTTGTAGGCTTGCTGACCCGGCTGAGGTTGACAAATTGTGTGACCTTGAACAAGTCACTCAACCTCCCTCATCAGGTGACTGTGAGGCTCAAACAAGGTTTGCAGTTGTAAAGGAGAGATCGGGACCATTTTCATTTGCCCATTTCCTCTGTTAGGGGACTTCCTAATTACCAGTCTGCATCCAAACGAGATTCACTTCTGGACTTGGGATAGAGAAAGCAGGTGCCGCCGGATTTGAAAAGAGTAAGCTATGAGCTGGGTAGGGCCAGTAATCCCAATTCAAATCACGTTTATAATGACCCATTGTATGTGCCAGGCCTTTTGTATACATTATTTCATTTAATCCTCTTATTAACAGCCCTTCACAGGTGGTTTATTATCATCCTCACTCTTTTACAGATGAAGGAAATGAGGCTCTTAGAGGGACTCAAACTTTAATGTGCATGAGAATCATCTGGGATGTTTGTTAAATGCAGACCCCTGGACCACACCCTCAGATATTCTGGTTCATAAAGTGCAGTGAGACCTAGAATCTAAAATTTCCCAAGTCCCCCAGGTGATTCTGATGCCAGTAGCCTACAGGCCACATTTTGATAGATACCAATTAAGAATTAGTGACTTGCCCTGACTGGTATGGCTCAGTGGGTTGGGCATCGTCCCCTCAAACCAAAACGTTGCCAGTTTAATTCCTGGTCAGGGCACGGGCCTGGGTTGCAGGCCGGGATCCCCAGTTGGAGGCGCGCAAGAGGCAACCGATCGATGTTTCTCTCCCTCTCTCGCTTCCTTCCCCTTTCTCTAAAAATAAATAAATAAAATTAAAAAAAAAAAAGAATTAGTGACTTGCTCAAGGGCTCAGAGCCAGGAAGTGATAGGTTTGAATCCAAAATTGCTGCTTCCCAGATTCCCTGTATTGGAAATAGGGATAGTAGTTCCTCCCCCCTCCTTCCTTCCAGGCCCATTGTGAGAATA
The DNA here is from genome assembly GCA_004026545.1 of Mormoops blainvillei. Lineage (NCBI taxonomy): Eukaryota > Metazoa > Chordata > Mammalia > Chiroptera > Mormoopidae > Mormoops > Mormoops blainvillei. The sequence continues at coordinate 302,638 of PVJD01000756.1, forward strand.
AAATGAGATAATGTAGGAGAAAGCACTTTTAAAAATGTAGAGCTGGCAGCATCGTTAGTGATTATGCGAATACATGCAAATGAGAACCCGTGGGCTTGACTGTTCACTTAGAGAGCTGGGATGTGTGTTTCAAGAGGTTGGTCGAGGAAAAAACTTTGATGAAGGGCATTGACCCTTAGAGGCAGAGTTTTTGGTTGTAAAAAGGGCTGACCAAAGTGGAAGATTAGGGCTAGGACAGGAATATGGGTGGAGATGGGACAAGAGGTCTTTCTTCCTATGCTGTGTGTCTCAAGATTTGAGGGCACCTGGCCACAGGGACTGACCAGGAGAGGGAAGCCTGGCTTGAACCTGGGCCACAAAGGCAAAGTGCAGCTTTTTGTTCTGCGAGAGCTGAAAAATGGGGTGGCATCCTGGGAGTTGCTGGCTCAGGCCCCCCCTTTCTAGCTCATTGGCCGGAAAGCCTTTTCTGTGGTCTAGCCTCTATCCTTCCCATCTCCTGAAGCCCCAGCTGGGTCTGAGCTGTACCGATCCCACTGTTTGCACATGGAGTGGGTGCAGCAGGAAGGCTGGAAGTGGGGTTTGAAGACAGCCCACTGAAGAGGCTGCAGTGTTGCCCTCCCATTTCCGCCCTTTCCCTTCTGCCCCGCATGTGTTCAGACATGCCTTTGGCCAGGACTGCTGGTCCCTGAGGTGAGAGTTGGCCTGTGACGCTTCCTGGAGCTGGCTATTTTGGGTACCCCTATTCCAAAGCTGCTGAGACCCTGGGATTCTGGAGTTGCTTCTGTTCAGGAATGCCATTGTTCTTCCTCTCCCCCGGCATCCCTGAGAATTGATGCTAATTTCAGCTTCTGGTCCCTGACTCATTCTCTGCTCCTTGACTCAGAGGGTGACCTTGGGTTTCTGCAGCCCCTCTCAGTGGGGAATTGTGATGGCCACCACCTCACCCTGTCTAGGCGCTGTGGGGGCATGGCTAGGGCAAAGAGCAAGAGGGGAGTGTTTAGTCGCTTTCTTTAAAATCACCATCTGAAGTCAGAAAGCATTGTTTGCTTTGTGACTGCTTGGGCTGGGCTCACCAGACTTCTAAGAAGCTTCCCAGTTTCATCACCAACCCCCAGAATTCATGAGTGCAAACTGTGGGGGATTGTCCCTTCAAGCAACGCATTCCATAAGTGAGACCACTGCCCTGCCTGCCCTCCCTGCCTCTGGCTCTGGGGGGAGCTGCTGCATGGTTGAGGTAGGGGATGGGTACTGTCACCCTTTGCCAGAGGTTCTCTCTGGTATTGGGCAGGCAGGGGTTAATCCTGCTTTGTCCTGGTTGATGGATTCTGGAATCATAATCCATTAGCTCTGCCTGGATGGAGTGAGGCCGGGGAAAGCATGCAGCTTGCTCTTTGTTCTGTGTCTTTGCCGTCTCTGCCAGGACGGGGGGCGGAGGACGGAGGACCTGCACCTCGCTCCCCGCCGTGACCGAGAGACATAATGAAGGAATCTTGGGCACTGATTTTGATTGCTGTTGATCCCAGAGTCCTCTCTCGTGGGGGAAATAAGCAGCTTCAGCTCTTGGTTATTCCGACTATGAAAGAGACCATTCCCAGAACATCACCCCAGGGCCGTGTACCTGTCTAATTCTGCTGAGCCCTGGGCAGTCTAAATAAGAATGTTCAGGAAACACTGACTAAAGGGGAGAATGAAGAGGTCAGAGGTGGATGGGGGCAGTGGAGTTAGGAAAAGCCTGGGATTAAACTTGGGTGGGGGTGGGGGTAGATAAATTTAATATAGGCATGGCAGTAGCCTGAGGTGAAAAACATTAGCTGCTATTAGTCTTACTGTTAGAATGATTAATGATTTATGGAAGACCGAAGCTATTTCTATAAAATGCATTCTATGAGGAGGTATCCTGTCCTTATGACAAGGTAGCAGTGCCTAAGCAGGGTGTCTCTGTCCCCTCCCCACCAACCCCTTCCCAGGCTACGCTACATGGTGAAGCAGTTGGATAATGGGGAGGTCAACATCGAGGAGCTGAAGAAAAACCTGGAGTACACAGCTTCCCTGCTGGAGGCCGTCTATATAGATGAGACTCGGTGAGCGTGGTGACAGTGGTCATGCTGGGCAGCAGGGAGAGACCTATGCACAGGGAAGTAAGGGGCCAGATAGACACAGTAACCCAGGGACTGGGAGTCAGACAGAAAGCCAGAGGTTGAGACGGGCGACGGGGCCAGAGCAGGAAGGAGGAGTGGGCTGGGCAGAGAGGAAGAGATCTCGGTAGGAATACCAGCAGAGACAAAGAGACAGAGGAACAGACACAGTTGTAGAGAGAAAGGCAAACACAGGTGTCAAGGAGAGAAGACTGTTGCTTTAAAGCTCATCTAGTCCCAACTTTCTTCCCAGTGTGGAATCCCTCCAGATCTGCACTGCCCTGAATGGGAGCCACTGGTCTCAGGAGGCTATCAGGGCTTGAAATGTGGCACCTGTGAACTGAGATGTGTCTGTATTTGTCAAATATGTGCTGCATTTCCAAGGCTTAGAGAAAAGAACGTAAAATATCTCATCAATATATTTTATGTTGATTCCACATTGAAATGGTATTTTGGGTGTATTAGGTTAAAGAAAATTTATCATTGAAATGAATTTCACCTGTTTCTTTTTACCTTTCTAATGTGGCTGCTGGAAAATTTAAAGTTATTTATATGCGGGTTGCATTTTATTTCTGCTGGACACTGCTGCTGGTCTATAGCATCCCTGACAGGTGGTGTTCCAGTGTCTGCTTGAATACTTCCAGAGTTGGGAAGTTCACTACCTCATGTAGGGATCTGTTTTATGACTGGGGACATGAGACAGAGAAACAGAATTAAAAAAACATAGCGAGAGAAAGGCAAGGGAGGATCGGAGAAGGGAGAAAGCTGGCCTGAGAGTTGCTGAGGTGTAGGGTGTGGCTGGGCCCAGGGCCTGTAGGCTGTGGAAGCACTTGCTGTCTTTCCTCTGTGCCGCCCCCTCTGGGGCCTCAGGCAAATCTTGGACACAGAGGATGAGCTTCAGGAGCTTCGGTCAGATGCTGTGCCTTCAGAGGTGCGGGACTGGCTGGCCTCCACCTTCACCCAGCAGGCCCGAGCCAAAGGCCGCCGAGCAGAGGAGAAGCCCAAGTTCCGCAGCATCGTGCACGCTGTGCAGGCTGGGATCTTCGTGGAACGGTGAGGCTCCCCGACGCTCAGCCTCCCTCTGCCCCTAGTCCCGTCCCTCATTCCCAGCTACCCTGGTCTTCCAGGCCCTGCCAGTGGTATTGGCCTCACATGTCCACCTGATCAGGTCCTGCTCTGCAGACCTTCCTACCTGGGTATCTTTTCACTATTTTCCCTTAGGATGTTCCGGAGAACGTACACGTCTGTGGGGCCCACCTATTCCACGGCGGTCCTCAACTGTCTCAAGGTGATTCCTGGGTTTATGGGAAAAAGGAAAAGGTTGTGGGGGGGCGGTGGCGAAAATAGCCATTGAGACTTTTGGACCCTGTTTATGGGATGATTTTTGCCTTCCCTTTTACCTGCTGTTCTCGTGTTCCTCAAAACAACTTTTGCCCCCTCCAGAGGCAAACTCCTGCCTTTTTGTCTGTCTGATACTGAGCGACATCTAGGAAAAAAGAAGCCCTCTTCACTACCTCTTTGTTGACCTGCTTCTCAAGACTCTGTAATCATTGGGAAGTCCTCCTTAAAGTCTAACTGCAACCCTCGATGCTGCCAGGATGCTCCCCTTGGGAATCTCACTGCCTAGTCTGTTGTTTCTTCACAGAACCTGGACCTCTGGTGCTTTGATGTCTTTTCCTTGAACCGGGCAGCAGATGACCACGCTCTGAGGACCATTGTTTTCGAGTTGCTGACCCGGCATAATCTCATCAGCCGCTTTAAGGTTGGGCAGCATCCTATCCCTGCCTTTGGGCATGATTCTCACTCCCATCACTCCTGTTCTAGAAGAGTCCCAATAAGTAGATTCCACAGGCTCCCTCACTTAGTCTCACCGTCAGGGTAGTCTCCTTATACCCAACCCAGCCTAACCTTTCTTTCATTTGCTGCAGTCCCACCCTCTGACCTTATTTTGCTTCCTTGGCGAAGATTCTAGGTCTGCAACCTTCTAGCCTAGGATTCTGTTCTCTCCCCTTTTGCTTTTTCCCCTAACTTGACCTCTCCGGGCTGGCTCGATGTTTACCTCCCCATTTCAGCTGTCCTTTCTCCTGCCCATGGACACCAGAGCCCTAGGGCCCAGATGCTGTCAGCCCTTTGGGACTAGAGTCCCTCTATGTGTTGGGTGGGGGGGAAGGGAATAAAATTGGCCATCGCCCCCTCCCTCCCAGCGCTAGTGCCTGTCCGAGGAAATTTATGGAGAGGATCAGCTCTTGGCAGGGCTGGGTAGGACTCCACAAGGGGAGGGAGGGTGCATGAACTCCCTTTGCTCTGCAGCTTGGCTGGCCAGGCAGAATATAGGATTAAAGTCCTCTCCAGATCCTGTGCCAGGAGGGAATGTGTTTTGGGAATTCAGGCTGGAAAAAACCATTTCCATGTGGAAAAACCACAGTTGGAAGAAGAGGGCGAGGGGGGTTGAAGAACTGCAGTGGGGACTTAGGTGGGGGCTGGGAGGAGGTGGGCAGTAGATGTTAGAGCAGAGGAAACTGTGTGTTCTGAGTGGTCCATGGCAGCTGCGGGGTGGGGGGGTGGGCATCAAAGGAGTCCAGTTGGAGGGGTCCCTCCCAGGGGGCTTTGGAGGATCATCCTGCCATCTTGTGCCTCCATTTCATTATATCAGACCATTGGTTCATGTAAGTCTTTCCTCTGCCCTGACTCCCCCTTTTACAATAACTCCCAGGGGGGTTTCCAGATCTTCCCTGAGATGCTCAGTTGGGATTTTCTCTGGGCAGGAGACAGCAGGATCCTTTTTCCTAAGACTTTTCCTGGCTCATGTTTCTTCCATCTGGTTCTCAGACATACTTCAGGCACGAGCTTCTCTTAAACTCTGCTTCTTATAGGGAAGGACTGGTTTTGGGGGGGATCCTAGGAATAATTTCATCAGGTTAGGATTGGCCCAGCCCCAGGCCACCTTGCTCCACGGCAGAGAGAAAGGGCACTCACTGCTTTAGTTTTCACTCATGGTAGAGCCCCCATTTGGAGCCTTCCTTCTCAAACTCCGCATCCCCTTCCTGGGTACCCAGTTCCTCTCCTGCTGCTCTCCTACTATACCCCTCCCCTCCCCACCCCCCCCCGGCTCCCCTCCCCCCCCCCCACCCCCCCCCCCAAAGGATGCCATGGCAACACAAAAGCAAGGGCAGTTGTCATGGAAACAGTCCTCTAAAATTCCCTGAATTTGGGGCACAGCCCTCCAGGGGTGGGGGAGGGGGATGTTAGGGTCTGACTGATGAGTGGCACATCTTCTGTGTCTCATTGCTCTCACTCATCTCTAGAGAAACTTCCCTGGGTCCTGACCCTTGCCCTCTCCTCCCAGCCTCAGGAGATTCAGGGACAGGTGCAGACACCAGCCCTGCCCCCTAGGAGCCCTGAGACTTTGAAGGAGGCACACATACCCCAAGAGCATATGCAGAACAGAGACAGAATTGAGTAGCTGGACAGAGCTCTGGCTCCTGGTGCTTGTGTGTGTGTGGGGGTGGGGGGGTGGGGGGGGGGGGGAGGAGGCTTCTCAGGGGAGGAAGGGTCCTCTCTACATCATCTTAGCCTTTTCCATGCTTCTGAGCCCTTCTCCATGATATCGGATTGGGTTGGGGTGGGGTGGTTGGAAGGTAGGAAGGAAAAAAGGAACTTTCCTTTTCTCAAAAATCTCTAGGGAAATAATAATAATTATAGTTACTCTTTAGTAACTATAGAGCACTTACTAAGGGCCTTGTACTTATCTCATTAAATTCAAGGTAGGAGGTGGTATCTTCACTTTGCAATTAAGTATCAGAGGCACAGGGAAGCACGTGACTTGCCCAGGGTCGCACAGCCAGCAGGCGGTAGAGCCAGGATGTGAGCCTAGGTTCACCTGACGGCTGAGCCAGGGCGCTGTCCGAAGGCCATGCTGCCTTCTAAAGAAAGACGGCATTGCTGATCTCAGGCCTGGGCCTCTTGCCATTCCTGCAGAGCCTCCATGTACCTCTATTTCCTTCCTCCTACTGCAGATTCCCACAGTGTTTTTGATGACTTTCCTGGATGCTTTGGAGACAGGCTATGGGAAGTACAAGAACCCTTACCACAACCAGATCCATGCAGCCGACGTCACCCAGACAGTTCATTGCTTCTTGCTTCGCACAGGGATGGCGGTAGGTGCCCTGGAGATCACTCTTCTGTGATTCAGGTTTATGGCTGTGTAATAGGATGTCTAGACTATATTCCAATTTTACTTCTTCTCTCTTTGGTTCCTCTCCTTTGGCATCCCACAGTCTTCAGAGTCAAATTGGACTTTACACAGTTCTTGGGTGGACCATAGTTTCACGGGATGTGTGCTAGAATGCAGTGGGAATGTTGTAGGTTGGGATGGAGGAGGGTCTTTGGCCATTACAGGACCTGAGAGACCTGGCTGCATTAGCCCAAGAGCTGGCCTTGAAGAATGAAACGGATGGCCTGAGTGACCAGGCCTGTATGTGGAGGTCTTTGGGCAGTGGCCCACAGGGCACTGGCCCCTCTCATCCTTTGTCTCTTTCTCCCAGCACTGCCTGTCAGAGATCGAGATCTTGGCCATCATCTTTGCAGCAGCCATCCACGACTATGAGCACACAGGCACTACCAACAGCTTCCACATCCAGACCAAGTGAGGGGTGGCACGTGGCAGGGCAGAAGTGGATGTGGGGAGGTTACCGGAATGTCTGCTTCCAGGGAGCTGAACACAGTGACTTTGGGCTTTGCAGGTCAGAATGTGCCATCCTGTACAATGACCGCTCAGTGCTGGAGAATCACCACATCAGCTCTGTTTTCCGAATGATGCAGGATGACGAGATGAACATTTTCATCAACCTCACCAAGGATGAGTTTGTGTGAGCAGCAGCCAAGAGTGGGGACCCCTAAGACAGCCCCTCACCCCAACCTTCTCTTTCTACCTCCTGGACCTCCTGCCAGTGGTGGGACTGATCACTTTTCTGCTTCTGTTTATGCAGAGAGCTACGGGCCCTGGTCATTGAGATGGTGTTGGCCACAGACATGTCCTGCCATTTCCAACAAGTGAAATCCATGAAGACAGCTTTGCAGCAGCTGGAGAGGTGGCATCTGGTGGGGTGTGGCCGGGGCTAGGCCAGAGCGAGGGGTGTGTGAATTGGGGGGCATGCAAATGGGTAATTGGTGTGCCAAGTCTTTACCTGGCTGCAGATAGCTGAGCATATCTCTGTGTGTGACATATGTGTGTGCATGGCCCTGGGTTTATGTACAGCCCAGGCAGCTGGTCTGCTGGAGAGCACTTTGGGCTGGGATGCCCGGAGAGCCATTTGAGATGGATATTGTCATCTCAGCTTCAGGACAGGTTTACTCTGCAGTGTGGGGAAAATCATTCAACCCCTCTGGACTCATTCCCTTATCTGCAAATTGTGAAAATGATATGTCTCCTTCCTCAACGGCTTGCCACCAGTTCCCACTCTAAGAAGGCTATTGAGAGAGTCATGTGAGGTTAAAGACAAAAAGCACAGAAAAAACACCATGATTATCATATAGTGTTGCTTAAAAGTGGGAATACCTAAATGTGTGTAAGAGAGAATGGACTATGTGTGTGTCTTGAAGGTGTGTGTCAATGTGTCTATGTGCGAGAGAGTGTGCAGCATCAGAGCATACCATTGTTGGAAAATAATAATTATAATAATTATAGATTACATCTACTGAGCACTACTTATGTGCCAGACACTTCTAAATACTTCAGTGTTCTATGTCATTTAATTTTCAGAACAATTCTACGTGGCTATTATTTCTACTTAGGATTGAGGAAAATGAAATAAGGCAAATTTAAGTAACTTGCCCTCTGTCACACAGCTAGTGTGTGATAGGTATAGTGGGGATTGAATCCAGACCTCTAATTCTAAGAGCCTGGGCTACTTGCTATATGTATGCATGTGTGCGTGTACATGTGTGTATCTCCTCAGAGGGTGTTTGAAGTTACCTGAGAGGATCTGAGAAAGGGCAGGTGATAGGAAATTAGAAAAAGTCTAGGCTTCCTTTTCCTAAAAGATCAATTTCCCTTCTCTTGCTATCTGCCTCGACCAGGATTGACAAGTCCAAGGCTCTGTCTCTACTGCTCCATGCTGCAGATATCAGCCACCCAACCAAGCAGTGGTCCGTTCATAGCCGCTGGACCAAGGCTCTCATGGAGGAATTCTTCCGCCAGGTAGCATGGCATCTTTTCCCAGCCCCTGCCCATGGGGCCTCCTCTCCCCTTAGTTGTCCAAATTTTCCATACTCCTACTCCGGATCTTCATTCAGCTACCTGCAGCTTCTGACTTGGCCCCCAAACTCGTGGGATAAAACGTCATCGCCCTAAAAGCTGAACGATAGTTGATGACAGGTGCATCCTATTTGCATATCACTCATTTCCAGGCGACAGGCACAGAAATTCCTTTTCCCTCATGACCTCCTGCCACCCCCAGCTTCGCCCCGGATCTGGCATTCTGAGGTATCCTCTCCAGCTTTCCCACTTGTCTTCTCCCCCAGGGTGACAAGGAGGCAGAGCTGGGTCTGCCCTTTTCTCCACTGTGTGATCGCACGTCCACTCTGGTGGCGCAGTCCCAGATTGGTGAGTCTCCTTTCCTGCAGGGAGGAGAGGGTTGGGAAGGGAAAAGAACGCTGTCTGGGCCTGGGCCAGGACTGCTCCAAGTCCCCAACCCTCAAAACTATTCCTCCTATAGAGGCAAGGCTGCTATGTGAGAGCAGCAGGTCCTGGGGTGGAAGGCTGGTGGGGTGTGATGGTGGGGAGGAGTTCTCTGGGGCCACAAAGATATCATTGCAAAGGCTGCTTCCATTGGGAATTTTTCAGCCATAGGTTCCTTTGTTTTATACGCAGACGGGTCACAGCCATGCCACCCATATCCACTACCCAGTCCTCCAGGTAAGACATCTTCGTGGTGTTACCCTCTTCACTGCAGGTTTTATTGACTTCATTGTGGAGCCCACATTCTCTGTGCTGACTGATGTGGCTGAGAAGAGTGTCCAGCCCCTGGCGGATGAGGACTCCAAGTCTAAAAATCAGCCGAGGTGAGGATGACTGGCGGAGCCAGGTCTCCTGGTTCTGGGGGAGGAAAGCTGGACTCACAGACAGGTCTGACTCACAAGGAGGAGGTGCAGCCATGGCGAGGGTGGTGGAGAAGCAGGCTACTCCAAACATGGGAGCCCCTCTGCAGTGTATGACACATGGGGTGGAAGAAAGGGACCATGGGACCAGAAACATGTGACTTGCACCTGTGCTTCTCTCCACCATATTTTTGTCTCTTCCATTAGCTCTGTCTTTATTGCCTTTCTGCTAATCTTGTTTTTATTTTCCTTCTAGTAAGAGGGAAGGTGTGGAGAGGGAGGGGTAAAATCTGGGAGGAGAGGGACTGGGACTTGGAGGGTAACTAGCAGAGGGAAAAGAGGAGAAGGAAGAGGCTCCCTAAGCCCCCTCCAGGTCTCCCATCCTCTCTACCCTGAGGGCCATGAAGGCAGCTCTGGAGTGGGCTGAGTCTCACCTCTGGAGTTGTGGGGGGTGGGGCTGTTTCTAGCTTCCAGTGGCGCCAGCCTTCTCTGGATGTGGAAGTGGGAGACCCCAACCCTGATGTGATCAGCTTCCGCTCCACCTGGACCAGATACATTCAGGAGAACAAGCAGAAATGGAAGGAGCAGGCAGCGAGTGGTGGGTACCATTGTGGGGCATGAAGCCTTGGGAGGGGGCAGCTAATGGCATGGGAGCAGGTCCATTCTCCTTAAGCTCCTGGAGCAGCCCTTTGACTCCTAGAGTTGGGAACGGAGCTGATCAGGCTAAAGTTAGATCACAGGAAAGACTGACTCGCTGATTGGCCTAGACTGTTTTAGAGTGAGGGCTGGAGAGAGAGCAGGGACAGCCATATTTCACAACTCGAGGGGCCCAGTGCACACTGTAGTCTGCGAAGGGTGCTCCCGTAGCTTTGGGTCAGTTGGTGGCTCTGGCTGGGAAATCTCTTCCTTTGTGTGGGAGTTGAGGATTGTGAATTTTAGCAAGGCTGGAGAGGCTCCCCTGAAGCGGGCAGGGGTTGAATATAGCTCAGCCTCAAGGCGGGAGGCTGCACGAGAATCCCTTACTTTTCTCCACATGCTCCTTGAATTGTGTGGAAAACGATTTTTTGGTCTGGTCCCAACTTCCTTCATGCCCCTCTGCAGGCATCACCAACCAGATGTCCATTGATGAGCTGTCTCCCTGTGAGGAGGAGGCCCCGCCATCCCCTGCTGAAGATGAACACAACCAGAATGGGAATCTGGACTAGCCTGGGGCTGGCCCAGGTGAGCCCATCATGGTGGAGTGGGGAGGGTCTTGATGCTGGATGGGGAATAGGGAGAGCTGGGTGTCCAACAAGGCATGTTGAAGAGCCTCTGGAGCTCAGTGAATGTGAGCTTCTCCCAGCCTCCTTCCAGGCAACAAAGTGGAGGAGTGAACACAGAGAGCTGACTCAGGGCATGAGTGGGAAGCAGGGAAATACTTCCAGCTCTTCTGTGCCAGTCCCTGCAGTTGAAAAGCAGGTAGCTCATTAGAACAGGGTAGGTCCTGAGCAAGGGTACAGCCATCCTGTGTGGCACCTTTATGAGGGTTCGGAAAAAGGAACCAGCCAGCGTACAAGGCTCTGGGAGGTTAGCTGGCATGACTTCGATTGTAGCTCCTGCTTACACCTTGGCTGGGCAACCTTCTGCAGGGCATTTATTTATTTATTTTTGCACAGCTGAATGTGGATTGAGTAGGGATGTGGGTGGGACTTGGAGAAGGTAAGTCGGGCTGAAGATAAAGGCAAAGATCAAAGCACTGAGACTCCGTCCTCTTTCCCCAGGTCCTCATTGAGTTCAAAATGTTTGACGTCATCAGCACCATCCATCGGGACTGGCTCCCTCATCTGCTCCAAGGGAGCATGGAGGTCGCAGAACAGACAACCCACCCAAAGGCCAAATGCCAGAGATTGTGGGGTTGGGGGAAGGGCCCCTCCCCACCCGATACCCATTGGGTCGCACTTTACTCTCCCGGTAGCGAGACTGGGGAACTTCAGGCTCCCAATGGTCACTGTGCCCAAGCCCCTGCCTCTGGACTCCCCTCTATGGCCAGATGGCTGTGTGGGAAAGGGGAGCTTCCTGGAGGCTTCCCAGGGCCTGGGGGGAGGGTCAGAGATGCCAGCCCCTGGGCCCTCCCCCATCCTTTTTGCCTCCAAGTTTCTAAGCAATACATTTTGGGGGTTCCCTCAGCCCCCCACCCCAGATCTTAGCTGGAAGGTCTGGGTCCCCCTTTTCCTCCCCTGGGAGGGGCTGGAATAGGCTAGATAGCTGGGGGGTTTTAGAGCCCTATGTATGGGGGGGGAGAGTGGGCTCCTTCAGGGCATGGCATCTTTCCAGGGCCTGGGAATGAGGGGGGCAGCCTCTTTACCCCAGACCTGCACTGCTTCAGCCCCGTCCCCAGCTTGACCCCTTGCAGTCTTGCCTCTCTCTCATTCTGTAATGGCAACTGGAGAAGAGGACCAGGGGCTGAGAGGAGGTCTTTCCTGGGGTGCTCAAGAGCTTGGGACTGGTCTAGGCCCCTGGGACTTGTCGTCTGCCATGGCTGATGCCTGAGCCTCCTTCCTTTCCCCTGGGGTTGGGGGGCTCCCATCCGACCAATGTCTGTAAAGTGCTTTGAGTCCCCAACAAAGCACCTTTAGGATGCATCTTATGAGCACAGGCAGGAGAGAGCAGCTGGGTCAGTCAAGGGTGCACGGTGAGGGCGAGGTATAATCCAGTAATGCTGTTCCCAACAGCGGACCCCTCCCCTCTCTCACCCCCCACCACTGGCACAGCTGCAGGCACCAGGAGGCCCCGCCTCTGGGCCAAGTGGGGAGTGGTGGGTAGAAGGCAGATGGGGAGGGGCTCAGGGCTGCTGCTGCTGTCATCTGAAGAGCCCAGCCAGGCCCCTGCTCCTTCCTCTCCTCAGGCTCCTCTTGCCCCACCTCGTCCCAGGAAAGGCTCAAGACCAGGTGACTTCCTTTCTCCTTTCTTGTGAATACCAACCATGCATTTGTACAGTGGGTCCTGTTCGTGTGAAGTCCATATCCATGGTCTCTTAGACCTGCCACCCTGCCACCTGTCCCTCCTATCCCACTCTGAGTGGGGCAGAAATGCATGTGACTCGCCCCTGCCCTTGGTCTCCCAGAACCCTGCTATAGTCAGAGATCAATAAAGAAGGGAGACGAGGCGTGGCTGTGTTTAGTGATCACTGGGTGGAAGTCCACCACGTTGTTATCTTCACGTAAGCTGTCTCTGAAGCTTGATAAAATCCTGGTGCGGTCAGCGTTCTCTCTGTTACATATATAGTGGACAAGCTTAGACCCAGAGAGGTGAGTTCTTGCCTGAGGGCATATAGTAGGGAGGGCCGCTGTGGGACCTTGCACTTCTGAGTTCTGAGGTCCTTTTTTTTCCTTCCTCCATCAAACTGCTTCTTAAGTAAGGAGGGGGAGACTTTCCTTCCTTCCTTCCCCCTCCCCGTCACTGGAAAAATCAAAAGCAGTGGGCAGGAGTGGCCTGGCTATGGGGTCTGAGGAAGTTCTTTCACCTATGCTCAGTTTTTGTCTTTTACCCTGGCCCCTTGTGTCTAGGACAAGGGGGAGAGGTGACCTTCCCAGTTCCCAGCAAGGGCTTTTAGTTAATAGCCACTGTGTTCTCAGTACATCTTTGCTGATGGGTTGGAATAGGGGTGGTGGTCTCCTCACACATGCTGATGCTTGGGAATCACTGAACCTTGGAGGGCAGACGCGGAGGCATCCCCGAAACAACACCCGCTCTTTCCCATGGACCATGCCAGGGTACAGTTCCGCCTTTTGTCCAGCAGATGGTGCTCCCAGAAAAGTCACAGTTGGACCGGGCTTAAAAAGCAAAGTTTCACAGCAGCGGGGCAGCCCTGCCAGGTGGTGGTATCTTTTCTTCAACAGCAGAAGAGATCCTGGGGTCATTCTTTCTTCTTGGTACCCTGGAAGTTAGCCCTTCCCTCTATCTGACTCCCATCTCTCTTCCCACAGCAAGTAAGGGCAGGGCTGGAGAAGAACCCTCCTCTCCAGTCTCCCGACCAGCTCCCCTATTTCTCCCTTCCAAAGGCAGCCGGGCAGAAGGGTAGGGGGCTGCAGAGAGGGCAGGAGAGGACGGGAGGGAGAAATGGTTCTCCGAGTCGGGAAAGAAGGAAAATGCCAAAGACCTAACACCAAATTTATCACTTTAAAAACAAGAGAGTTTCCCCCAAAAGTGGAGAAATAAGAAACAGATCCAGTGTCTGCACACTCCCAACTGCAGTCTTGTATCCAGGATATCCCTTCACTCTCAGACCTGTTGTGGAGAAAGGAGGCAAAAAGAGAGGGTGAGAGAGACGCCGGAGGGCCTGTTGTCCCCTCCCCTGCTGGTCTGCCCGACTCTCCTGTTAGTCAAGCATCTCACTTCTGTTGTCTGACACCAGTTCCCGCCCCTTGTCCAGTCTACACAGGGGAGGGAGGGCTGTAAAATCAAAGCTCACAGGGCTATTTTATCAATGCTTCTGCTCCAGGCAGGACCACTGCTCACCCAGCTTGCACAGGTGAGAGTCTTCCTGTGGGCTACAAATGCCCTTTATCAGAAAACTCATGGTCTATTTCCATCACCTATTCCAGGAGCCAGAAGTCCTAACACAGAGTCTAACCTGAGTCCCTCCTGCCGTGGCTTCTCTTTTTTCCATCTTCTTGCCATAGAGAATAGCTCTTCACTGACTAAAGCTGGAACTTTGTTCCCCTTTCCCTGGCTCCAGATCTTAGTCCTTGCCTTTGTCCACACAGCCTGTTCTCCTGTAGAACTGCAGTCCAACCCTGGTGGCTTACCGAGTTGGCTCCCTGGGAATCCAGTGGTGGTATATGGGTTGAGGGTTCCTCTGTGCTGGGTTTCTCACTGTTCCTCTCCTGAGTTTTGGGGGTGGATTCTGCAGGCCCTAAGGAGGGAAAATGGGGGTGGGAGGGAGAGGTGGTATTCATGAGGTCTTGTAGAGAGGCCAGTGCTTCTGCTCACACAATCCTATACTCCACTGACCCTGAGAGGAGCCGAGAGCAAGCTGGGGCAATGGGGCAAGACCAACAGGGTTTTCTCTGCAGCACAATTCCTACTCTAGGATCACTTTAAAAAAAAAAATTTATCTGCAGGAAAAAAAAACAACAACGAACCCCTCAAAAAGTTATTAAAATTTGGGTACAATCTCAATATGTGGCTAAATCTAACCTGAACTGATATGAAGCTATGAAGCTATTTATAGTTTATTCATCCCACTTAGTGGGACAATTCATTTCACTGTAGAAATATTAATGTGTTTGATTACAGGGTGCTCTGCTGGGGGCATTATATAATATACAGTATACATACTATATCACCTTCATAAAATTGGAAAAACTCTGACTGCAGGATAATTGGGATAAGGGACTATGGACACATATTCACAGCACCCCCAGCAGCTTCCATTTATTGCACACTTTGTACGTGTCGCTACTGGGCAGTCTCGTTTAATTTTCACAAACAACCCAGTGAAATAGGCATCATCATTATCCGTTTTATAGAGTGAGATTCAGTAAGTTGCTCGAGGCCTCTGGGCTGGGAAAGGGGCAGAGTGGGGATGCTCAGCTGTGAGTGCCGTTCCCATTATGACGGGCCGCTCCCAGACAGCCACAACAGGGAGGCCTGACGCCCAGTGGGGAAGGGTTGGCGTCCTTCAATAAGGACAGGTGAAGAGATGCAAATATATGTAATACAGACAGATATATCCATATTTTGAAGACAGTTTCTGGCTACTACTAGACTCCTCCCCACAACAATCAGCCTTGCCGTCTCCTGGGCTGGGCCCCACCTCGCCCCCCTAAGCCTGAACATACTTTGTGCTTTCTCGGAGGTGCCAAGCCTTGATTCCGCTTCTGTGTCTGTGATCCCAGGTGGGCAGGCCTCCTGGGTGGCTGTGCTCTCAGCTGCTCCCTCGGGCTCCTCTCCCTGCTGTTGTTGCCCCAGGTGATGTTCGACCATCATCTGGAGCTCTGAGGGCACAGAGAAAGGGAGAGAACAGTGGGCATGACTGTCCAGAGCCTCCTCTGTGAACCCTCAACTTCAACAGCCCCACCAAATGGCCATGACACACTGCCAGTGTGGCTTGATTTTCCCATCCCCTGAGACTTGAGCGAGGAGGGACATTTGCTAGGCAATTAGGAGGGACTAAAGCTAGACAATAAAACATATTTCCTTCAAAGGTAAAAAATAGGTGTAGAGAAGAGCCTTTAAGAACAAAAGATCATCCTAACTTGCTGGGATACTTGGGTCTCCCTTGGGGGCAGGAGAAAAGACTCGAGTCAGAGTCAAGAAATATTTGAAATCAAAACAGCATGGTGTTGACATAAAAGCAGACACATAGACCAATGGAACAAAACAGAGAGCCCAGAAATAAACCCACATCGATATGATCAATTAATGTCTGACAAAGGAGGCAAGAACATAGAGTGGGGTAAAGACAGTCTATCTAACAAATGGCGTTGGGAAAACTGGATAGACACATGCAAAATAAAATGAAATCAGATCACCTTCTGACACCACATAGAGGAACAAATTCAAAATGGATTACAGACTTAAATGTAAGACCCCAAATCATAAAACTAGGAGACAACATAGGCAGTAAACTCTCTGACATTGCTGTTAGTAATATTTTTTTTCTGATATATCTCCTTGGGCAAGAGAAACAAAAGAAAAAAAATAAACAAATGGGACTGCATCACACTAAAAACTTTTTTCACAGCAAAGGATACCAACAAAACAAAAAGACAACCCACTGGACGGAGAAAGATATTTGTCAATAATACATCCAATAAAGGGTTAATATCCAAAATTTATAAAGAGCTCATGCAACTAACCCCACCCCCCCAGCAATCCAATTAAAAAATGGGCAGAGGACCTGAATAGACACTTCTCCAAAGGGGACATGCAGATGGCCAATGGATACATGAAAAGATGCTCAATGTCACTAATCATCAGACAAATGTAAATTAAAACCACAATGAGATATCATCTCACACCTGTCAGAATGGCCATCATCAATAAATCAACAGTGAGTGTTGGCGAGGATGTGGATAAAATGGAACCTTTGTGCACTGTTGTGGGAATGCAGATTGGTGTAGCCACTGTGGGAAATAGTATGGAGGGTCCTCAAAAAATTAAAAATGAAACTGGCTTATGACCCAGTGATTTCACTTCTGGGTATTTATCTGAAGTAACCCAAAACACTAATTTGAAAAGATATATGTGCCCCTTTGTTCATTGCAGCATTATTTACAATAATCAAGATATGGAAATAACTCAAGTGCCCAGCAATAGATGATTGGATAAAGAAGATGTGGTAAAAATATACAATGGAATATTACTTGGCCATAAAAAAGAATGAAATCTTACCATTTGTGACAACATGGATGGACCTAAAAGTATTAAGCTAAGTGAAATAAGTCAGGTAGATAAAGACAAATACCACATGACTTCACTTATATGCAGAATTTAAAGAACAAAATAAACAAACAAACAAAATAGAAACAGACTTATAGATACAGAGAACAAACTGATGGTTGCCAGATGGGGGTCCGAGGGGATGGGTGAAAAAGGTGAAGAGATCAAGAAGTACAAATTGGTAGTTACAAAATAGTCACATGGATGTGAAGCACAGCATAGGGAATATAGTCCATAATATTGTGATAACTATGTATGGTGCCAGGTGGTAGTGGCCTTATTAGGGAGAACACTGTGTAAATTATATAAATGTTTAACCACTATGCTGTATACCTGAAACCAATATAAAATAATATTGAGCCCCGGATGGTGTGGCTCAGTGGATTGAGTGATGACCTGTAAACCAAAGGGTCGTCGGTTTGATTCCCACTCAGGGCACATGCCTGGGTTGTAGGCCAGGTCCTCAGTAGGAGGTGCTCGAGAGGCAACCGTACATTGATGTTTCTCTCCCTCTCTTTCTCCCTCCCTTCCCCTCTCTAAAGATAAATAAAATCTTTAAAAAATATATTGACTGTCAACTGTAATTGAAAAAAGTATTTGAGTACTTTCTGTGTGCTATGCACTACAATGGGTGAGTTCATATATTTTCTTTAACTTAACTGCCATAGTGAGGTAGTATTTGGAGCTCAGCTGGTTAACCAAGGCCACCCAGCTAGTCTAGGAGGAACAGCTGGAATCCAGCTCCAGTTTGTCTAGCAACAACCCCACTATAATAAAGACTGGCTTAATGACTTCCCAAGGATTCCTTCCAAAGGGGTCGTTAGGTCAAATGTTCAACCTCAGGCATGGAGGGGAAGAAAGAGATGGGAAGGATCTTCCAAACCTTTCATTGTAGGAGTGGTCCTCGTCACCTTCTTCCGTTGCCGTGGAGACATGGCCAAAGTGGACTGTGAAGGACAGAACACAGGTGGGTGCCAGCCCTCTCACCTGCCTCCTCTGCCTTACCATGCTTTCAGATTGCAATTAGGGGTAGGTGTGGACTTTGGAAAGTGGGAGAAGAAATTCCTGCTTCTCCAAACTCTCTGCAGTGGTGAGCAAGGAGACTGTGTGGGTTATGTTGGGAGAAATGTGTGTGTATGTCCAGTCATGCACATTTGGGTGTGGAGGGGAGAGGGAGTCAAAGGTTCTACAGATGGAAGGTTCTGAGGAATGATCCCTTAAATGAGTCGGTGGATCCCCTGGGCTGGGCTGAGTGGGAGGGGCCAGCTCACCTTGAGTAGGGGGTTGGGGATCCGGTCTTCATCTATTTCTGAGGGGAAAGAGGAAAGGAGAAAGTGATGAGGATGGGAAACACAGGGGGTCCCCACAGAACTGACTTCCAGGGGGAGGAGCCTCTGCAATCAGCTCCTTCCTGACCTGACCCTCACCTCTGCCCGTGGTGGTTGCCCCTGACCTACTCCCTCTAGCTTCCTTCTGTTCTGCTGGCTGGCTTTACACCTGCATCTAATTCTGTCCTTGACTCTACCAGTTTATCTGTGTCTACATCCTTGCTTCAGACCTGGAGGTTCCAGGATTTGTGGTCCCTTTGCACTTTTCTTTCCTCTGAAGTATCCATATCTCTTTTTCCTTCCGTCCATTCCCCCATTCCAGGCCCAGAACTGAACCCCGCAAGGAGGGAACGTTGGAAAAAGAATAGCAAATTTATCCTGTGCAGGGGCCAGGAAGGTACAATCCTGTTCAGCAGTTGGAGGAAAGCTGGAGATGTAGGCATCCTAAACTCCCGTCTAGCTTATTAGCATGACCACCTTGCTTTCAGTCTCCTGCCGAGCTCCCCATGACATTCTCGGAGAAGGTTCCTTGTTCCTCCCAGACCTTGATGGGGACACTGGTGACCAGAATGCCAGCTGCTCCCTGAGCTTTTTCTAACCTTCCCTTCCCCCTCTGGGGGCTGTGAAGATAGCTGATGGAGGTGGTCCCTCCCCCCACAGCTGTCACTGCCTCTGGGGGTGGGGACAGCAGCATCTCAGTTGCGGGAGAACCCCGGAAGGCTGTTGCGAAGCAACCGGCACACACTTGACCACCCCGATTCCTGGGGGGCTTAGGAACCAGGTGGTCTCCCACCCCTTCTCCGCATTGCTCATCTTCCCAGGGCAAAGGAAATACTCCTGTTAACCCAACCACCACTCTTCTGCTTCCAGGGTTGAGGAGATCTCTGACTTCTTAGACCCGCCCTTCTTCGTGCGCCCCCCACCTTCTCTCACCGGACCCAGCTGTCTTCAGCAGCGCCCACCCCTTTCAGTGAGCCATCCCAAAGGTTACCTGGGGATGACTGGTCACTGGTCAGCACGAGAGTGGCAGGGGTAGGGCGACGCCTCCGAATCTGAGGGAAGAGGTCAAGTACATGCGGAAGCATCAAAGCCCCACCCAACACCACTCAGCAACATAATCCAGGTCAGCCAGTTACACTTCAAAAAATGTCATGTTACACTGAACCCGCTATCCCAGGGTGGACTTTCTTGGGTCCATCCCTGTCTGCTGGAGACCCAAAAGCCCTCCCCTACTCTCTGCATCCCCTGCTCCCTTTCTGGCTCTGCATCTCCCCCAGTCCTGGCCCCAGGTCTCCATCTCAGCAGCTATATCTGCTCTAGCACATCGATCTCTGGCCTGCTGTCCTTCCGTCCATCCTGGATCAATGGTCAGAAATAACCTGAGAGGGCACAAGGCTCTTCCCTCAGTCTCCCAGCCCACACCCCAAACAGACATTAACCCCTTGTGGGCAAGCACTGCCGAGTACCCTTCCATCCCACCCCCCACCCCGCCTGGGAAGACAGCACAGAAACCGTAGGTCTGAATGTTCATTCCCTGAGCTGTGCCCCTCACTCTCCAATGTCCTTCCTATCCTTGGACACATTGCCTTTCTGATTTGTCAGGAAATATGGTCTGTGGAAATCCTTGTTACGGTAAATATAAATGAGCTGGAGCCTGGTCAGGGCCTAAAGCTAAGCCAGAAAATCTTATCCTGGTCTCTGGGTCTCCTGCTAAGAAATTAACATGTGAGAGCTACCTGCTGGGCTTCTGAGCCCCTTTTCCTCTCGCTGTTCTTTGGTCGCGCTGCCAATAAATCTGATTGCTGTAGAAGTTAGTCTAAGGACTCTTGGGACTTGCCCAAGTTTTTGCCCTTTATTTGGAGGGTTTAGGAGCTTGAAAGTAAGGGGAATGGTGGGGTTGGAGTCTCAGCAGCTCCCTCCAGGGTAGCAGAAGGGAGGGAAGGCTAATGGGACTGGGAAAGGGGCTAAAATTATCCAGGGCTGAGAGGGGTAGGGTGAGAATACTGAATGATCAAATTCCTATCTTTGCGTATCCATTATTTAGTGCCATCACCAGCGGGGGTGAGGGTGGTAAGATGTCTGCCCTTCTCTATGCCCAGAAAGCGGGTACCGGCCATAGCAAGAGAGGCAGTGTCGGTCTGAGAGGAGGACTCTCCCCACAGAAGAAACGGGTTGCATAGAAGGGGGGTATGCTGAGGTAGGGCATTGCTTTCTCAAGGGAGTCCAGTGGCATCTGTTTTGGGTGACATATCAAGGTCCCTGGCACTAACGGTCCTGTGTATGTGTGCACACGTCCATGCACGCACTGCACACACATTAGCTGAGTCTGTCTCCGGCTATTCCTGGTGCAAATGTACTGGGTGCCAGCAGGTGGGCACGTGCGCTTCAAGTATGTGGGTAGGGGTCATGCTGGTCCTAGGAGGGAACTCCTCCTCTCTGTTTCTTTCCTGCCCTGGGGAGAGGGCTGGCTGCGGAAGAGACAGATTAATGGGGGTACAGATTAGCAGTTGGTACCTGAGGAGACTCCAAGTGTGACGGAAAGGGCCTTTGAAAGGACAGTAGGGCTCCGTGATCTTGCACAGGTTCCTTCCTTAGCCCATTTCCTAGCCTTGGACAAGATTTCTAAGCACTCAGTGTCCTTGAGAACTGTGAGGGAACAAAGTAACACTTCCCAAAGCACCTTCCCAGGCACCTGAACTACTACTAGGAAATGAGTAGATGATCTCTTTTCTTTCTTGCACTTATCCCAAATCCTAGCTCTCAAGGACACCTGGTGCCTCTGCCTCTGATTTATTTCCAAACCAGTCATGCCAAGGACCTGGTAGTTGTGACCCGCCCCCACCGCCCCCTCCCCCCATCCCCTGACACTCCTGTTCCCCAGATCAGATCTTCTGACTGTTTTTTTGCCCTTTCGTGTCAGTCTGGGTTAGGAGCTCCTGCCAAACCTGGAGCTTTTTGCCTGCACACTTGGGTAACACAGCAGGAGGGGCTGAGGTTAGACTGTAGGTAAAATTTCAGGCTTGGTGGACAGATTTCTGAAGATTAGAGAAAAAGCAGGCTCAAGTCCCAGCTGTCTTTGTCCCTCTGGCTCCTCAGCACTGTCTCATCCCTCTCCCCTGTCCCCCATCCCCCAGGCCCCCTCAAACCAGTTGGCCTCCCCCCTCCCCCAACGTACACCTATACCTGCCTCCTCTAACACCAAACAGATGCAGGTGTCAGGTAGTGATGCCTGTTTGTGCCAGTGGAAGGCAGTTCTGCTTGACGCCTCATCTCTAACCTCCACAGTCCACACTCTTGGGCCCTTTTTCCTGGGTCTGAGGCTATCTTTGCCAGTCCCCCGCCTGCAGGCATAGTTGTCTTTCTCCTGACCCCAGGGAACGCTCCCCATGCTCCTGGCTCTCCACCCTCCTCATCCTCAGGAGCTTTGAAGTCTCACCGCAATCCCTCTACTGTCCCACCTCAGAGGTCTGGAGATGTGGTTCCCCCAGGCCTGGGAGAGGATGGGGAGGCAGGTACCTAACTCCTACCCATAGGGGAAGCCGAAGTTACAGGGAGAGAGTGTGCACCTTCCCTTTCCTTTCCCAGCTAGCCCTTATTCTACCAAACAGCTGGATCAACAGAAAGAACATTGTCTCAGCCCATCCTGAGAGGCCACAGTGTTTTTCCAGGTGGGGAGGCCCCGCAGAGCCCTGGCAGCCAGTTGGGGGAAGTAAAGAACTGACCTTGTGGGAATGGATATGCTTAAGGAAGAGGGATACCTAGGCAAATGGATGGAGAACACAAAGGAGATGGAGAACCCAGCAAACGAGCAAATATTTTGCAAACAGGCTGTAGTAGTGACCAAGGTGGTCACCCTCTCTACTCACGCTCACTCTCCCTGAGACACACACTTGCTCACACCCTCTCACACGCTGCCGCCGCCTCTGCCAGGCTGCTCCGAGCTAAAAATAGTCCAGGCCAGGAGGCTGGGCCCGGGCCCTGGACTCCCACCCCTTGAGCAAAGGCCAGCACAGTGCTCCTCCTTTGCCTGTCGCTCAACTTGAACCCCAGCTCCTCCAAAGCCCCTGCCTTCCCAGTGCCATCCTCTTTATGCCAACCCCAGTCCCCGCTCCAAAAGGCAGTAGTTGGGAAAAAGGACCCACGTGTCCAGACTTGCAGAAACGGGAGCCTCAGCCTGCAGATTGGACCACCTTTCTTCCCAAAGCCCCAGCCCTCTCAGTGTTTCCCTGCCCCTGCCTGTCACTCTCTGGGATCCAGCAGGGCCGCCTGTAGTTAGGAGAGGCCTGGGAGGGCTGTTTCTCTTCTTTCCATTGCTACTGCACCAGGCTCCCTCCATTTCCTGCCCTCTCAGCTCACCCCTCCTGCGCTGCCGCGAGTACCCTTCAGCCAGAGAAACTCTGGCGGGGATGGCTGGGTGGAGGATGCAGGAGTGGCGAAGGTGGGAGGGGTCGTGTCCTCAGGCAGCCCCCTCCCCCAGGGCTGGGGAGGCAGGGAGCGACTCTCGCGGGGACAAGCTTCGAGTGGAGGCGCTCGTCCTTCTGTCTGTCTCGCAGAAGCACAGATAGGGACATGTGGCTCCGACGGTGGGGGAGGGAATAGGAGACCCCCAAACTGGGCGCATCCGCCTTCAATGGCTCGTTGCTAGGGGAGGACCAAGCAGGGATCTCGGATCCTACAGTCCAGGGATCTTTCGTCCTTGGCTGGGCAAGTCACCCGCCGCCCCGCCCTGCTCCGCACCTGCTCCGCCGCCTCGGGGTCAAGGTGCGGCTCCAGCAGCGGGACCGTGAACTGGATCTTCCGGGGGCTGTTGTCCGGCTCCATAGCTGGGCGGCGGCCGCTGGCCCGCGCTGCGGCGGGCGGGAAGGCGGCGGGACTCGGGGCTCCGGCGGCCGCGCTGCCTCTCCGCTCTGCTCCGCTCTGCTCCGCTCGGTCCCCGGTCCCAGCCCGGCGCGCTCAGCTCCCGGCTCCCGGCTCCGCGCTCCCAGCTCGCAGCCCCGGGGACTCCGCGGCCGCCTATTGGCTCCGCACCCGCCCTTCAGGCCCCCCTCCCTCCCCCAGCCCCGAGCCTTAACCCCGTCGTGGCTGCGCCGCCGGCTGCGGGGGTCCCCACCCCGCGGGGTGTGGCCGGTGCCAGTCGTGGTGGACAGCTCGGCGGGCGTGCAGGTGTCCTCGGAGTTCTGGGCAGGGAGGGGTGTGGGGGAGCGGCTACCAAGAACTTCTCCAAGCCCCGGCAGGTTTTAGGGGTTGGGAAGGTGGAGGGGCACTGTGCGAAGGGAGGCAGCAAACGCGAAAGGAAGATTTCATTTATGATACTAAAGGGGGTTGATCGTCTCATAGAGAAAAGAAGAAAAGGGGATTTAGGCATACAGCAGGAAGGATTAAGGCTAGACAGGGAGAAGGACTTTCCCTTGAGAAGAACACACTAGAGCGGAGATGGAAACTTGCAGGGGAGGTGTGAGGTCTGGACACCAGTCCTATGTTCCCTGGGTGGCGGCGGGGTGGGGGGGAACTGAAGACCTTAGAGGGACTCCTGAGGCCAGAGCCTCTTCTTAAAGAGCTGCTGGCCGTGGGTGGAGGGCTCAGAGAGAGAGCACCATCTGGGACTTAGCAGAAGGCGTCATGGGGATGGCAAGCCAATAATGCTTGTGAAACGGATTTCTTTTTCTGCTTGCTAAATTATGAGATGGGAAAGCAGGTGAAAGGCCTACAAAAGAGGATGCTGGGGAATGAAGAGGAAAACTCCTTTGGTGGAGTGGCTTGTTTACAGATGGCTTGGGTTTCCAATGTCACTACTGGCAGAATAATGAAATAATCTACTGTAACTGAAGGAATGGAAGTTAGACTATGTGAAGAACTTACTAGTTTGGTGTAGGACCAAGATGTCAATCAATACTAGAGAGTGAAGTAGAATATTCATAGGAGCTGTGGGCACTATGGCAGGGGCTGGGGGCTACTGGATAGGTAGAGGAGAGGTGCTGGGGCCCTGGGGAGAGGCAGGGCTGGGCATTCTAGGGGGAAGAGCACTGGGGGTGGAGGGGAGAAGGGACAGGGAATTCTGAGGGAGGGGCCCAACAGGGACCAGAGACGGAGATCTGTTTCTTTTGCTTCAAAATGAGCAACTGGAAAGTTCCATACAGCTCAGTGCCTACTTCCCTGGGGACCCTATGGTCATCCTCTCCTGTAAAGGGTCAGCCTCAACCCTCAGTTGCCTCCTCTCCCAGGCAGCCCTTCCTTGGTCCGGATTTCACATGGTCCCTTCCCCTGTTACCTCCCAAAATAAACTCCGCTGCTCTGCCCCCACCGGCCATATCACTTTACACATGCCAGGCCCATCTCAGTTTTCCCAGGGCAGTGCTGGAGTTACAGGGACCCAGTGGGCCAGCCAGACCTCCATTTGCTGTTAACTGGCCCCTGTTTTGCTGTCATTTGGACTCCAGGGCCCCCTACACCCAGCCTGTATTTGCAGGTTTCCCTTGCTCTCTCTTTGATGTAGCAGGGCCAGCCTGGGAAACAGCGGAGGGGAGTCCTTAGCCCCCCTGCAGGCCATTTGCTACCCACCCCCAGGTGTGACAGCAGAGGGAAGGGCGTGAGGGCGAGATGCCAAGCAAGAGAAGGATGGGGTGGGGGATGCGAGGGCCCAGCTGAGCCCAGGTGCTCGCTCTGACTTCTCCATTCGCCCTCCTCCTAAACACACGAATGCAGAGCAGGGTCCAAAGTACCCTCTAAAGAGCTGTCCTGTTTATTCCCTGCCCCCTTCCGTCAGGACCCTGGAACTCGAAGCCAGAATTCCTACGCCCCTATCTCTGGGGCCTCACACTCTCCTTCCGGGGCCTTGGTTTCCTCATTTGTACAATGGACAGAAGAGCCCCTGCCTGATAGCGTTGAGTATTGTATGAGGTGAGGCGTCTGGCACAGAGAGCCCTCAGTGAATGGAAAGCGGCTGTTTTCCTTGTCTTGTTATCTCCTCAAAGGACAGCAGAGTTAGGAGAACGACCTCGCCAGACTCTCATGAGATCTTCCACCCCCCAGCCCAGTCATCCAGTCTGCCCGGGCCTCTTTCACAGTCCCTTCTTCCTCTCAAATTTGGTCTAGTCATGGAAATTCCTCCAGAGCCTCACGCCGCTTTTCATGTTGCTTGCTCACGCTCCAGAGTCTCATGCTCTTTGGCCCAAAAGCTGTAGGTCAGAAGGGGGGCCCAGAGAGCTCAGGCCTTGGAGAGATGGCTGATAGGGTGCTGTGTGGAAAGAGGGGTCCCAGGAGCAGCTGGTGCTGGGGTGGAAGCAGAGGAGGGGAGAGCAGGGAGAGGGAGGAGAGACAGCTCCTGGTACTGGCTTCTGGAGGAGGCTGGGGGTGGGCGGCAAAGTGTTTATGGGTAGCGGGGAGGTGGTGTGTGACTGGCTTGCAGACTTCGGTGCTGGGGGCTCCACGTCAGCTGTCATGGGTCTGTCTATGAAGGTGTGAGGATGACATTTTGACTTTTTTATGCCCAGAGCTGGGTGAGTGATTAAGTGTCTGTTGGGATTGTGGGTGGAAAAAGGTGTGGGTGGCTCACCGACAGGGCTGGGGAGTCGTGGAGCACCTCATGCCTGTTGTTGGAATCATTCCTAGAACGAGTGAGGATTGGAGCCTGCCTCTCCCAGTCCCCTCCCCCAGCTTGCATGTGTCTGTGCAAGGTGTGCTCGTGTGGCCTGTGTGCAAGCACAGTCACAGCCGCTGCTGGAGAGCCATAGCTGTTCTGCATGGTACACTTCTGGGTCGATGAAATATTTAAGGTTGCAGAATGTGACTTAGTGATGCAGTCACTTAAGGGCTCCCACCTGCCCCTACTCTCGGAGCTGGACTCTGGTTGCTCTAATAGGCTGCTCCTTGTTGCCGTCAGCACTTTCTGCTTTTATTTATCTACCCTCCACACCCCCCACGAACCTTCTCATGCCTTCTCATGCATTACTGCTAATCCTTACACCTGACCAGGAAGGAGGACATGTGGTATGATCTTTATTTTGCTTTTCAAGGGCAGAGTCCTATAGAGAGGTGTTGCTGGGATGGGCTGCCTGGGTTGGGATTTGGGAGGCCAGAGTTCAATTTCTCCCTCTGCTACCAACTGCCCGGGCCCCTGTGGGGCAATCACTCCCTCCTATCCTCGATGCGCACACACTGCTCTCAGTTTTCTTACCTGTAAAAGGAGGGGACCGGGGACAGCATAGGCTTCATCCTGTTCTAATATTTTGTCATTCTGAGTTGGGGTGCTCCAGTGACATAGGCAGGAGGCCTGAGAACCCCGGGAGGCTGGGCCCTTACCTCTACCTTTGCGTTTCTGCCTGTCTGGCCCACGTGGCAGGCCCAACCCCTGCTTGTTGAATCCAAGACGCATGCACGCTTTTCTACGTACACAGCCCTGAGGAGGTGAGGCTAAAGATTGATTTTATACACCCGAAGGAACAGTGGCCCATCTAAGTGGTCCCCCTGGGAAGCCATATGCTCATACCACTTTGCTGCAGCTTATCCAACATTCCCGGAAACTCTTTTGGGGTCGTCGCAGAGCTTGTGGCATGTGCTCAGAGAGCCCTCACAGGGGAGGGAGTCTTTGGCTTTCAGAGTGGCTTGGTTCTTCTGGGAATGAATGGGAGTCTTTAGGGGTCATGCTGTGTGAAGAAGAAAGGAGGCCAGGTGAAGAGTGGAACTTGATCTGGAACAGAGGTGTGGGTACTCTGTGGTGAGGGTCTGAGTCCCATGGGGCTTCGAAGACCTCCTAGAAGGCCTCTCTGCAAGAGAAGTTTCCAGAGCTTCTTGTGAGCCCCAGCACCACCATTAGAATAGACATGTGGCCTCTCAGGGGCTGAGTGAGAAGGCCCAGCCTCCCCCAACTGTGTGCGTCCTGCTTTGCCCGGGAAAGCCCATCGCGCAATCCTGCCAGGCTTGGGTGCGCACACCCCTGCAGCTGGCACTTTTGGGACTCGGTCCAGAGCTGGTGATTCAAACGGGGGATGCTCATTTCCAAAGTGCTTTGCCTCTTTTTGAACCATAAACTGGTAGAGATGGAAGAGACTTAAGAATCAGCCAATCCACCTTCTTTGAGGGGGGAAAGGATCCAAGAGAGAGAGGACAGCTCTCCCAAGGACTAGAACCCATGTTAACACTTCCCCACCAGATTTGCTGGCTATGGCAGGGCGAAGGCTGAACTGAAGCAGGGGCATGGACCAGATGACCACTTGGGATGCATTTTTAACCTATGATCATCACCAGTCTAGGAAACCCAGTCCCTACCTAGCCGCTAGCTAGCCCCTTCCACCTCCAGCTCTTTAAGAGGTTGAATTTATTCTTCCAGCCAGTCCTTGTGGGGTAGCCACGTGTGGCAGGCAGCATGTTAAGTGCTGGGGATACGGTGGAGCACAAAACAGGTACAGTCTCTGTCCACTAACGTCTTATAGCCTAGCAGGGGTCAGTGTGGAATTGGCTGATTAAGTAATTATAAATGATGACTAAGTAATTATAAATTATTTAAAAAGCAGAAGTGCTATAAGAATGAGGCCCATCAAAGAAGGAGGAAGGAAGGTGAACATGACCTCTGACTGCTCAGATGCACACTGCCCCCCTCATCCAGCTCCTGCCGGGCTGGTGATTAAATACCCAGCCTCTGGAACAGTCTGCCAGGGTTCAAATCCCAACTCTGCAACTGAGTAGCTCTGTGACCTTGGGGATGCCACTTAACCTCTCGGAGCCTCAGTTTCCTCACCTGTAAACCACAGGCATGTCTATTATTGTAATGAGGAGTGGGATGAGGTACTCTCGATAAAGAACCAAGCTCAGTGCCTAGCACCCATCAAACACCTGAAGAATGGACATTAGTGAGGAGGAATTCATCTTAGCAAATGTTTCTTTTGACTCTGGAAAAATCAGGGATGAAGAAGGGGGATTTTGAAGCTTTCAGAATTGGGAGTAGACACCCCTGCCCCTTCTCAGCCACATTCTGCTCCTCCCCACCCTTCTCTGAGCAGCTGTTCTCAATGTCCAGCTGTGTCCTCATCAGCATGGATGATCACCCTGCCCTGCTAATTAACACCCGCCCTGTTAATGATTAAATCTAATGACTTTGACTTGGGGGTGGGATGGAAAATTCCCCAGCCACAGGACAGGATGAGGGTAGGTTACTAGGAGTAGGAGCAAAGGGCCCTCTGGGCTCCTGACGTGTTGTTGATGGTAGGCAGCTGGGGGAGCAGATGCCAGGTTTCCTCCCCAGGCTGCTCAGCAGGGGAGTATGTGTGGAGGGGGGGGGTCATTTGAAAGTTACAGCCCACCCTCCTCCCCCAGTCCTCCCAGTCTTGGCAGAGGGCACTGGGCCCCAGCCCAAACCTTGGCATTCCTCTTGCCAGAGGTGGTCCATTGATTGCTGCTCGGGCTGGAAGGATGGGGGCGAGATGGTGTATTAGTTTCCTCGGGCTGCTGTAACAACGTATCACGACTGGGTGGCTTAAACAATAGGAATTCATTCTCTCCTGGGCACCTTCCTGGACCCTCAGAGCTTTGCTGCCTCCCACAGTTCTGGAGACCAGGAGTCCGAAATTGAGGTGTCAGCAGAGCCCTGCTCCTTCCGAAGGCTCTGGGGAGGAAGTCCGCCTTGCCTCTCGGTCCCGGGGGGCCCCAGGTGTTCTTTGGTTTGTGGCTGCGGCATAACTCCAGTCTGCCTCTGTCTTCACACATGTCCTCTCCTCTTCTGATAAAGACATCAGTCATTGGATTTAGGACCCACCCTAAATCCAGGATAATTGCAGCTCAAGAAGCTTAATTAATTACACGGACAAAGACCTTAGTTCCAAATAAGGTCATGTTTTGAGGTCCTGGGTGGACATGAATAGTTTGGAGGGACTACTGAACCCACTACAGGCAGTAAGAGCGCCTGAGAGCGCTGGGAGGGGGTGAGCACTGGCGCTGGCATGGGAGGACAGAGGTGTGTCTCCTCTCCCCCAAGAAGTGGAGGCAGTGCTCAGGACCCCTGGGTGCTTGGGACCGGTGCCCAAGAGGCCTCCAAAGAGAGGCTACTGATGGTAAATGGAAGAAGGAATGGGAGCAGGGGTGTTCTAGATCGGGGGAAAGAAGGCCGAGGGAACTTGGAAAGGGAAATCCCGGGTCCTTGTAATTTATTTAGTTCAGTTGAAGGGGAAAGTATAACCTGCATTATATTATATATTATACCTATTATTGTATATGTTTCATATTATATATTATATACTATATGACAACCACAACTTGCCATATAATAAAAAAATTAAGTTGCGCTTTGGTTACATGATGTTTGATGTCATGAGACAATCCTTTATACTTTATTGGGCCAGTGGTCAGGGGCAGTTCTTCCCCTTGCTTCTGGGTGAAAACCCAGGAAAACCTTTTAACTATTCTGCTCACTCTCAGGTGAGAGACCGACTCTGAGAGATCAACTCAGAAATTAGAATGACCAGGCCAATATAGGTATCAAACCCTTAAACTATTCAGTGTCACTCTTCCACAACCCGCGGGCTCCTGCTGCAGTTGGAGCCGTGGAAAGGGGTGTCGTGCTCTCCGTGCCCCTGCTCCCCACTCCTACCCTCCACCCACTCCCATTAGCTGCTGTTTCTGAGTGACGCATGTTGGGGAGGAGATTGACTGGGTGGTGTAGAGCAGACGGGAGGGGTTGGCGAGTTTTCCATCAGTTGGCACTCAACCTCCTCCTCCCTCAAGTAGCAGCATCCTCATTCCTTCCTCTCTGACATCCTCTGGTGACTATTCTCTCATGGGCGCCTTTCCGCCCCTCAGAGCTTTGCTGTCAGGCACATTCACCTATGTTTCTTTATCCCAGAAACCTGAGCCTCCTTCAGCTGCTGGGGTCCCTTTGTCCCTTCAGGTAGCCCCACTAGACAACACCCGAGATGGATGCATGGGGATATACCTGTTTCTCTCCCAGGACACATAGCTAGCTCTGTTTGTTGCCAGGCAAATGTTGGCAGCCCAGGGCGTTCCAGAGTGCCAGCTCTGCAGCCTGCCCACGCAGCCCTTCCTAGTTCCTTCTCCCACCTTCTAAACTTACGGACGGTACTCAGGGTCCAGGACACTCTGCCCCTAACTCTAAGGGCACATGCGAACAGCCAGCAGGTTTGCTATAAGGGACTAGTGCCTTCTCCCTTTTCTTGGGAGAAAGGGGATGGGGCTCACAGCACAGCTGTATCCATACATTTCCTTCTCGCAAAATCTTCCCTTCTCTCCATACTATGATGCCTTTTTATATCCTCAATCTGGCTGAGGGGGTTAGAAACTGGCTTTTAAAAATTTCCTTTGAAATTCTTCATAGGATGGTTTGGTACCTTAATTTGAAATTTCATCTATTGTACCTCGGTGCTTAGTCGAAATTCTAATTTTAGTATTCTGCTATATAAGCATCTGGGACAGTTAAGATTGTGCCAGGGGAGAGGGGCATCAGGTTCGAAATCCATATGGTCGACTTCTCTATGTCGGGGAAGAGGACGCCAAGCAAACGGCCCTGAGGCAGAATGGTCACCAGAGGGCAGCAGATCCCGCTTCAGATGGTTTCCTTCCTTGGATTCATTGGAGCTAAATTATACTTCACTCAATGTCCAGAGACCAGGTGGTGCCCAGGTGTTGGGCCACGAGGAGGGCCTCAACTCTCCTGGCACGTCACCTGGCTCCGCAATGTTGGCCCTGCTTCCCGACTTGCTGCAGCCTAGTCACTGTTCTTCCATTTGCAGTATCAGAAATGTTGGTCTGTATCTGACGGTAACAGACATTTATTGTACTAAACACCTACAATTGTAATGGGCCTGGAAATTAAAGCTACACTTTCCGCCCTGGACAAGCACAGCCAAGGGGGGAGGTCTGCGAACAGACACAATGAATGCAAAATAGCAACAGCTGTTGTAGAGGCAGAACTAAGGGCTTTGTACTGAATCTTTTGTATTAGAAAGAGAGAGCAGGCTGATGGTTGCCAGGGACGCAGGGCGGGGATAATGGGTGAAGGTGTTCAAAAGGTACAAACTTGCAATTATAAGTTACACGAGTCCTGGGGAGGTAATGTACAGCATGGTGACTATAGTCGACAATATTGTCTTGTATATTTGAAAGTTTCTAAGAGAGTTGATCTTAAAGGTTCTCATCACACACACGCATTTGTAACTATGTGAGGTGACAGATGTGCTAACTAAACTACTTTTGTTCATCGAAACCCTTTTCACGAAGATGGCGCCCCAAGCGGAGAAGGGAGGGCCTGCCCCTCCCAAAGCCAAAGCCAAGGCAAAGGCTTTGAAGGCAAGGAAAGCAGTGCTAAAGGGCGTCCACAGCCACAAAAAAAAAAAAAAAAAGAAAAAAAGAAGACCCACCCGTCACCCACCTTCCGGAGGCCTAAGACACGGCGGCTCCGAAGGCAGCCTAAATGCCCTCGGAAGAGCGCCCCCGGGAGAAACAAGCTTGACCGCCATGCCATCGTCAAGTTCCCCCCAACTACCGAGTCAGGCGGGAAGAAGGTAGAAGACAACAATGAACTTGTGGATGTCAAGGCCAAAAAGTACCAGATCAAACAGGCTGTGAAGAAGCGGTATGACATTGGTGCGGCCAAGGTCAACACCCTGATCAAGCCTGACCGGGAGAAGAAGGCACATTTTCGACTGGCTCCAGACTATGATGGTTTGGGCGTTGCCAACAAAATTGGAATCATCTAAACTGAGTCCAGCTGGATAATTCTAAATATAAAAATTTTGTAATGTAAAAAAAAAACAACAACTACTTTTGGTAATCATTTCACTATATATATATATCCAATTATTATGTTGTACACCTTAAATTTATACCATGTTATATGTCAGTTATATCTTGATGAAGCCAAAAAAGAAAGAAAGAAATAAGGGCTTTGGGAGCACCGAGGAAGGGGCAGGAGCTGGAGAAGGCTTCATGGAGGAAGGAGAATTGGAGTTAGTTTTTTTAAGGATGAGTAGGATTTGGGGGAAGAAGAGGTGTGAGGATAAGGGGGAGGTAGGTTGACAAATCCTGGGGGACAAGAGAGTTGACAGATGACAAGGAAGGTGGAGGGTAGCAGAAAGTGGTGGTTGTCAGGGTGACTGGGACCTAGTGGGGGAACTTTGGGAAGACTCTATTTTCTGCTATTAGCAGAAGCAGAGGTTCCTTTTCAACTCCTCAGTCTCCAGGAAGCGGGGCTGAGGCTAGATGACTAAAGATTTTATTGAATTTAGAGGTTATCAGAGAAAATGGAGAGATGGGAGAGCCCTGAGCTTCTCAGGGAAGAAACGCGTGAAGGCTTTGATGTTGTTTAGCTGGGATTAAAGAAGACTCAGTAAGGGGTGGGGCGATCTCGGAATAACAGGGGAGGTGAGGGCTGGAATCAGACCGGCCTTGGAACACATCCTGATTCTTCCAATACCCGAGTGAGCCTGGGCTGATTGCTTTACTTCTCGAGTTTATTTCCTAATCTACTGTTTGGGAATAATAATTCCTACACACTAGAGATGTTGCAAGTATTGAATGATACAATATACATAAAATGCGTAGCACAGTGTCTGGTAAGTATTTGTTAAATGGTACCATTTATGATTAGAATGATCGTTGCCTTCAGATGTTTCAAAGGTTGTCACATGGAAACCACCAGCTTATCTGTTCTGCTCCACCAGGCTGAACTAGTGAAGCAAGTGAGAGGGAGATAGATTTGGTCCGGCTGGGAGGAAGAATGCTTTAGAACCAGGGCCAGCCAAGTCTGGAAGGGGCTTGCGTTGCGTGTAAGGAGGTCTCTGTTACCGGAAGTACACAGGAAGCTGTCTGGGGGATCCTTACATTGGACCCAAAGCTGGATCTTTAAGGGCCCTTTCTAACTCAATCCTTTGGGATCCTTTGGGTCATCCTGAAGCTGTGCATTGTGGTCTACAAATGGAAGAGTCTGTCATTACCCTTGGAGAAGAAGGGCCCCTGGGAAGATGGAGCTGGCAGTGGAGAGAATCGGTGTCTCCAGACAGCAGTGTGGCGATGACCAGAGGGAAAGGGTTGCATGGGGGTGGGCAAAGGGGGAGAAAACGGGGACATCTGTAATAGTGTCAACAATAAAAATCAAGTCAAACAAACAAACAAACAAACAAACCACCCAGGAAAACAAAGAATCAGGGTCTCTCCTGGCCTAGGGCTGAATGGCACACGGCTATCCAGTCTCCTAGGGCGGCTATCCAGTCTCCTAGGGCGAGGGAGGGCGTGCAGGAGGCCCTGAGGAAGCTGCCCCGCCCCTCCTCCTGCCTCCTGGCTATGTGACTCCACGTTCCGCGTAGGAGTTTGGGACGGGCGAGGGATATTCTTTAAGCCCCTTCCCTCACGCCCAATAAAAGAGAGTGCCTTTTCTGGGGTCTTCCTGCTTGTACATGGGTTGAGAAGCCCTTCCTGAGACATAATCCCAGGCTTCGCCACGGCAGTGTCTGGGCCTCTGATACTGTACCTTGTTCTCTGGGAATATGGCCTTCTCCTCACCTCTGCATTAATTCTACAGAGGCTGGGGAAGAGAGCAATGGGACTTGGAGCAAAGACTTCTCAGTCCTTCCCAGAACCTTTTCTTTCCAAACACTTTCAGGGAGGGAGACCCTTACCTGCCACCTCTTGCCTGTGCCCCTTTCCATCAGAGGAGGGGACTCTGCTCCCTTCTTCACCAGAGCATGAGGGTCAGTGAGAACACCTCGAGTTTCTCTCGGTCCCTTACTTGCTCCTTCCTAGGAAAGGAGTAGCTAATCTCACCAATTCATCCATTCATCCATTCATTCAATTTACTCATGAGTTCAATTCAGATTCATTCACTGAGCTCCAACTCTTTGCCTAATAATAACTTACTGTTCAAGGTATCAGAAAGAAAATGGTGAATAATACTGATCACCAAGTTCCCCGGTTTCATGGAGCTTACATTTTTGTGAGGCAGAAAGTATACAAACATCTAAACAAGTATATAAATAAGATAATTTCAAAGCACGGTAAATGTGGTGAGGGGATAAACAGGTGAGGTGACAGAAGCGACTGGTGGGAGGGCAGATGGGGCGGCCAGAGAAACTCTCTTTGAGGAGAGACTTTTGAGCTGAGACCTGAAGGAGAAGAAGCAGTCAGCTATGCAAAAAGCAAGAGGAACAGAGTTCTAAGCAGGGGAACGGCAAGGATGAAAACCCTGAGCTGGGAAAGGTGCCGTGTGTCCCAGGACCATGAAGGATGCCAGCATGACTGTGATACATTGAGCAGCAGAGTGGAATGAGTTGAGGTTTGGGGGGTGGCATGGGGGGATAAGTGGGAGCCAGATGATGCAGGGGCTACGGGCCCTTGGTATAAAGAGTTTGGATTTCATTTGAAGTGCAATTGGAAAACACCTAATGGTTTTAAGGAGCAGTAGACTGACCGACATAAGTTAATATATACTTTAAAAAGATCACCTGCCTAAATGCTGAATGGAGGATGAATCAGAAAGCGTCAGAGTGGCAGCAGAGAGGTTAGTCAGAAAGTCATTGCAGACGTTGGAGGGATAAATCACGGTGGCGGACCTAGGCTGGTGGCAGCGGAGGTGGGGAGAGATGAAGTCAAGACATAATTTGGAGATAGAGCCTAAGGCCCTGTTGATGTGGGGATTGATAGAAAGGCAGGAATCAAGATTTACTCTTAGGGTTTTGGCTTGAATAATTGAGTATATGAAAGTTATATTTAATGAGATAAGAAGATCAGATAGACAAATATATTAAGATACTGGTTCAGGTGTAGTAAGAAGATCATAATACTAGGACATAAACAGAAGTTAAATGGGGGCAATAGGGTGGTTCCACAATATTTCAGACTCAGGCTCTTTCCATCTTGTCACTCTTTCTTTTTCGGAATGTGGTTCCACTTAGTGGTCTATGATGGGTGCTCCAGCTCCCAGCTCTTCATCTCATTCCAGTCAGTGGGAAGGGGACAAACGGGAAGCGGAGAACATACTCCTTTTCTGTCAAGAACACCACCCATAATTTGCCCTTATCACATTTGCTCACATCCTACTGGCCACAACTTAGTCACATGGCCACATCTTTCTGCAGCAAAGCCTGGGAAATGCAGTTATTAGCTTCATGGAAAAAAAGGCAGAGTCAGTAGGTTGGAAGTCTGGATAAGGTCAAAGAGTTGTTACAACTGGACTTTTAAAGTAAAGGAGATGGAAGATCAGGAGGTTGTAGACAGAGAATGAAATTCTTGAATTGAAGACTTTGGGGGTTACGGTAGCAAAGTGTATAACAAAGACTGAGGTACAAAAATCAAGGACCGAGAAGCCAGAGGGTAGGAAAGGTCATCTGTGCGGATGTTGAACAACGTCGAGAATGATGACGGGAGCGAGAAGGGGGAGGAAGGCCTGGAGCTGAGGTCATGAGCGAATGAGGGAGGGGGTCTGGGAGGAGGGACAGCTTCCTTTCTGAGCTTCCAAGGCGGAGAACTTTTGAAGTTGGAAGGAGGAGCGGTGGTGTAGAAGCAGCAATGGGGAGCAAGAAGGAGTCCTCCTCCCAGTTTCTGGCTCCGAGGTAACTGATTATGAGGGAGAAAGCAGCTTCCACTTGAGAACCTTGCAGAGGTTGTGAAATTCTTAGGAAATTTAAGAATATCATTTAAGAATAGGCAATAGAGAGAACATTCTAAATAAGATACTGGCAATATTAAGGAGTTTGCTGATCACAGATAAGGAATTCTAGAGGGCACAATTAAAAGCCTTGGGAGAAAGAGGTTGGGCAGAGGACTAGGTTGGGGTAGGGGTGGACAGAGCTGCATGAGGATGGGAGTCTTGTTAACAGAGTCCTGGAGGCTTTGGCTTGGCCCTGGTGATGATTGAAAGAAACAGAACAGGAGTGAAAATAGGCACTTGGTTGCCCACCTTCCTCTAAGAGCAGCTGAGACAGGATACGACCTCAGTACCTAGTTGGATAGCTTGGGACCTCTGGCAACTGATTCCTGTGGTTTCAAAGACTAAGGGGGTGTGGGTGGTGGTTGATCCCATGGGAACAGGAGATGTGTGGGAACAGAATAATGACTTTCAAAGATGTCCATGTTCTAACCTCCAGAACCTGTGAATATATTAGATTAGCTGGCAAAGGGGAAATAAGAATTAAAATTGCTAATCAGTTGGCTTCAAAACAGGGAGACTATCCTAGATCATCCAGGTGGATCGGAGGTAATCCAAAGGGTCCTTAAATGTGGAAAAGGGATTCAGGAGAGAGAACCAGACTGATGGCAATGGGAGAAGAACTTGGTTGGATATTGCTGACTTTGAAAATGGGAGAATGGGGCCATGAGCCAAGGCATGTGGGCAGCCTCTGGAAGCAGGAAAGGGCACAGAAATGGATTCTCCCTTAGAGCTTCCAGAAAGGACTGTGACCTTGCTGACACCTTGATTTTAGGCTGGGACTCTGACCTCCAGGATTATAAGAAAAATATTTTGTTTTGTTTTAAGTCAGTATTTTTGGGGTAATTTGCAAGTAGAAGTTGTAATTGGAAAACTAATAGAAGGTACAAGGATCTCCTCTTCTGGGTGAGTGCTCCCCCTTGCAGGGTGAGATGCTATGGCAGCTGGAGAGACAAGGTGTATTGGACTTGTTTCACCGGGAGTAGAGTTAATGCATTAGCAGGAATTTAATAGACTAGCATTGTCTCTTTTCCTGCTGTCCTCTCCTGATGCAAATGCACACACTCAGACAGGGCTTCCTGACCCCACCCCCAGGTCCCCTGGGGGATATTTGCTGTTTCCCTCTGTTTAGTGGCTCCCACGGGGAGGGAGTGGAGGAGGCTCCGTTTGGACTTGTGTCTTGACTGTGTTCTCCAGCTGAGTTTGCCAGAGAGGGCAAAGTGTTGTGGGTCATCTGGCACTTGTCTGGCTGTTAATAAAATGAACACTTTGGTCTCCTTTTGCCCTCTGTTCGGAGTGCTTTCTCCATTGGCTGGATTCCGTGGGGTGAAGGGATGACATGCTGGTGGGCCTCTGTGGAGTCTTGTCAGTAAAATCAAGGACTGGCCTGGGGTGACTTCTGTACCCTGGATTTTAACAAATAAAGTCTTGCAAGAGAATTCTAATCTGCAGCTTTATAGGTGCAGCTGAAGATGGAATGAAGTTACCTCAACCCATCGGGTAAAGAACAAAAGAATATTAAATTTTGGATTCACAATATTTAATTATAATTAACTGGGTGCTAATCTTTAGTGAGTGATGCTAGGTTGGCCATCCCAGATCCTGATTGTCTCCTTTGTTTTGAACTGTATTTAGGGCTACAGAAGGACCAATGGAAGGAGGTTATTTATGACCTGTCCACAGGCTTCAGGAATTATTTCCTACCACAAAGTCTCAAGTTGACTCCAGGTTGTACATTTATTAAAGCCCTGACAGAAACTGTGGAATTCTGATGCTCTCTGTGGTGGGACTTTATACAGATCTAAAGGACCAAGACCCGTTCTATGTAGGAAACGCAGATGTGAAAGCAAAGAAACACTTAGTTTCTTTGAACTCGAAGGGTAAAAGAGACACAAACATGTCTTGTACCTGGAACACTCTGTCTCAAGACATCAGATGTATTCAGGGAGTCAAGGAGACATGGAGTCCATATGAGATGCAGGTCTTGGTTTTAAACGGAGAAAAGTCAGCAAAAGAGGGAAAGGAAAAAAAGGAAGTTCTGTTGATTGAGCTAGGGGTAGAGACAATTTTCATGGGAGAAACGTTGACTTCTTAGAGGCCGCGCTTGAGATTTGTTAAGAGAGAAAGGAAATGTTTCTACACTTAAATGCTTTGAGGGACGTAACTAGAAAAGAACAGGCTGTTTTACTCATTTCGGAATCAGGGAGGAGGAGTGGGGTCTAGAGAGATTTAATAACGCAGTAAAGCCGAGTGAGGCCGCTAGAGGGAGCGTGGAGCCAGGAAACTGGTGTAGACAGCGGCTTGCTTAGCGTGAGGGGAAAAAAAGACCAGGGGGTTTAGTGGTGAACACTCGGAAGTATTGTTAGCTAAGTTTGAAAGGGACAATCCTTGGGGGGTTGTGAGGAGGTATCGCCTGTGCCCCTTCCTCCCTGATTTCCCCCTCTCAGCGGGATCCTCCCTTCCCACAGCCCAGGGCACTTAGGAGCAGGGCAAGGACAGAGGAGGGCATTCACCGTGATTCCTCAGCCCTCCAGGCTTATTCCCTGATACCACTAATAATCCACAAGTTTAGGCCTCCATTATTTCCAGACTAGGCTATTTCGGTCCATCTTCTGTGCCCGAGGAATCTCCTGAAGTTCATTCATGTCGCATCTCTACTCAAGTCTTTAAGGACCATCCATTACTCATAGCATAAATTGCAAACTCCTTGGCCATGTGTTCAAGGCCCTTCATCTTCCAGACCTGGTTTCTTGCCTCTGTGTATTATTCCCTGGTCACTGTAGTGTTAGACCCGTGTCCATGCTGTTTCTCTGTCAGGAGTGAGCTTCCCTCTCCGTCTGCCTGCTGTGTTCCACATCAGATGGTGCTGCCCCCTGGAGTGAATCCAACCTTTTCACTATCACACCTCCCTTTGTTAGTCTCCTCGACTGTGTGGTCCCACAATACATCATTTACATCTTCATCTTTTTAGTATCACATTTCACTACTACTTATTAAGTGCCTGCCGTTTTGCAAGTTGTGGGGATGTAGCGATATGCCAAAAAGCCTGGCCTTGGTCTAATGGCATTTGTTGGCTACCATTTATCATGCTCTATTGTAATTCTCTGTTTAGAACTACTGCTCCTACTGGTCAGTTACTATTTTGAGAACAAGAGCTGTAATTTATTTATTTCTGTTTCCCAATATATTTAGCATAGGTCTTAATACTGAAGTGCTCTAGTAAATTGAATGAGTCATTTTGCTTGTTCAAATCCGGCCCCTCAGGGATATGTTTACTCCTAGTGGGTGGAGGGGCATGATATAGGTACTGGAATTTCAACACTGAGCAAAACAGACCTTTCAGATTAAGTCACCCAGTTAAATGTGAATTTCAGATAAGCAGCAAATAAATTTCTCTTGTGTATGTATGTCTCAAATAGGGGATATATGTATACTAAAAGGTTGTTTATTGTTTATCTGAAATTCATATTTAACTATGTGTTCTATGTTTTGTTTGCTAAATATGGTAATCCTACCCCAGGGCTCCAGATCAGCCCCCGCCCGCCCTGCACTAGCTGTTCCTCCAAGAGCCCCACTTCCACCTGTGTGCTTGGCTCCCCACATGTGAGGAGAAAGATGGACTAAAGAGGTGTCCAAGTGCCACACCTACAGTTCCCTTCTGAGAAAAGAGGTCACAGTGGTTCTTCACACACAAGTTCCAGACTTTGGATCAGATGACCCTATTACTCTGGCCATTCCTATTTGGTGGGGGAGCCTGGGTCTTATCCAGAGGCATCCATCAACAGGCTGCACATAGGAGACCAGTGGCTTCGGAGGAAGTCCGGGTGAGAGATCTGTCCATCTCTGGTGCTCCACATTGGGTGGTTCCTAACCAAGTCAACAAGATCCCTCTCAGTGAATTTTGAGTGTGAGACAGAAGAAAAACTCACTGAGATGTAAAAACAGTAGTAAAGAGAGGCCAGAAAGCCAGAGAGAGGTCAATACCTGTGCATACAGGAGCTCCTGGGTC
Organism: Mormoops blainvillei; assembly: GCA_004026545.1. Lineage (NCBI taxonomy): Eukaryota > Metazoa > Chordata > Mammalia > Chiroptera > Mormoopidae > Mormoops > Mormoops blainvillei. The sequence continues at coordinate 342,274 of PVJD01000756.1, forward strand.
TAAAGTTATAGCAAGATGACTGTCACCAGAGCAACTGGAAGGGCTCACTGCCACGGCTGTTCCCTTCTCAGCACTCCATGAGGCTGCTGAGATGCTTTCCTGGTCATCCTTCCTTCCCCCTGTCACTTGATGAATGCTGAGTGAGTCTTATAAACTTGAAAAAGCCTATTTTACTAAAAAAAAGCATTAGCAAAGCGTCAATGTAACATTATCTTACTGTGTGGCCTTTGACCAGCCACTTCTCCTCTCTGGGCCTCATCCTCCTCCTCAGCGAGGAGAAGAAGGATACAGAGGGTTCTCTGAAGGTCTCTAGGACTCCTCTTCCGGGATCTGACATCCCCTTGGGTAGGGGGTAGAAGCTTCCCTGGAGACGGCCATCGCAGGAAGGATAAGAGCAACCAGACAGGTGTTGTCCTCGGGGCACGCTAGAACCAGCTGGGGAGGCTCTCTTCTTCTCCATTTAGTGGGTTTGAAATGCAGCCCAGAAATCTGCATTTTAAAAACCAGCACCCAGTGCAATTCTGATGCGGAGATGGCGAGGACCACGCTCCCTTTTGCTCACAGAATGGCTTCTAAGCAAAAGCTCGAACGTTTTCTGGTAAGGATTTTGGGAGGCACGGAGTCGATTGTTTTGAGTGTGAGTGTGTTATTGCTGTGGTGGCTGCTGGCCTGGACATTGGGCACTGGAAAGGGAGAGGAGGAGACTAAAATTCTGTGAGACCTGACCTTGAGCCAGGTATGTTGGTGATTTAATGCTCATAATAATCTGCAGGGTAGTACTGATGGCCTGACAGATGGGGAAAACTGAGGTTCAGAGAGGTTAAGTAAATTCACCGAGGTGACACAGTGTAGCTGGCATGTTTTGGATTTGAACACTTATCCACTTGGCTCTGAGGCCCATGCTCTTCCCATAATGCCCTCCCCACCCCCTACTCAAGCATCACCAGAGTCAACACCGTAGCAGAGCAATCATAAATGCTTGGTTCCCAGCAGGGCTCTGTTTCGTGTATTCTGTGTGTTTCCCACATATCCATGGACTATCCCTGAACACCAGCATTTCTGCCTCTAAACACTTCCCAGGCTGTATTCATCTTTAGGAGCAGTAGGGGAGTCTCTTACCACAACTGGGAGGAAAATCAGGCCAGTGATAGGGAAACTCAGAGGGTAAGAGAGTCAGAGGGAGCAGGTCCACATTGGAGGGGGAGGAGGTGAAGGGGGTCAGAAGGGAGTCAGCAAGAGGCAGCTTCAGTCAGCCCTGGAGCAGGTGGGGAGGGAGAACAGCGTCTGTCTTGCTTCTAAGTCAGACTCTAGCCGTTTTTCCTGAGGGAGTCTCTAGTTCCCTCCTCAAGGTCCAAGGCTGACAAGTCCACTCCAGCCACATCCAGTTTCTCTGCGGGAAGGTTTGAGGCAGACTTGGCTCTGCCTGGGCAATCTGTGGGAAAGGGTCCCATCTGGGACATGAGACCTTGAGGATGTTTCCTGCTTGGGCTGGCTGCTCTGGGAGTGACGTGGGTGTGACAGCCGATGGGCCAGCTACACTGAAAGTTTGCAGTTACCAGGATGCCTGAGGACCACTCACTTATCTCTGGGACTTCAGGCAGGCTTTTTACTTCTCTTCTTAATGCCCATATGAACCACCCCTCAAACTACATGTGCAACACTACAACTGGATTTTTAAAAACCACTATCACTCCACAGCTTTGATCTGTGGGGTTATATTCCAGAATGAGGTTTGCAGGCTATGGGCAGGAGCTACAGCAAGTCAGGGCGGGTGGAGGTTGGACGCCCTGGAGGCCAGCGGATTTGTCTTTCCCATATTGGGAGGTGAAATAAAAATGGCAGAGTGCACAGTGGAAGAGATGGAGATTGTTCTTGGGGCGAACACAAAATGATGGATTTTTCAATTTGGAAGTAATCATATGACTTGTGGATCTACCGTGAGGACTCTAAGTGAGGAAAAGACCCTAACAGGTAGTGGTCGTGGCACATTATGGTCACATCTATATGTTAGGGGTACTTCTATTCTCATTAATTCCCTCATGGGGGTGGTAGAGGGCTTGACGCTGACTTTCAAGTGCAGGTTTTGAACGCAACCCAAAGCACTGAATTTTTCTTGGCTAGCTTCAGGTAGGGTGCTTTCACTTCCGAATAATGGACAGTCCAATTCAGCTGGCGAAGACAAAGAGAAAGGAATTATCTCTTGTCACAGAATCCTGGAGGTAGGCTTGGTTAAATCAGATGTTCAAATAAATCATCAAGGACTTAGATTCTTGCCGTTTCTCCACACTGCTATTTTCTGACCAGGAGCCCTGTCTTCTGACTACGCCTCTTCAGGTAAGCAAGATGGGTGCTGCTGCTCCAGGTATCATCCTCACAAGATCCAGAGGCAGAAAAAGGACCTTTATCTTTGTGTATCATTTTAAAATTACATTTTATTGATCATGCTATTACAGTTGTCCTGATTTTTTCCCCTTTGCCCCACTCCTCCCAGCACCCCCACTCCCTCAGGCAGTCCCCACACCATTGCTCACGTCCATGAGTCCTGTGTGTAAGTTCTTTGGCTATTCCATTTCCTATACTGTACTTTACATCTCCATGGCTATTCTGTAACTAGTATTTGTACTTCTGAATCCCCTCACCTCTTCAGCTATTTACCTATACCCGCTCCCATCTGGCAACCATCAAAAACCCTCTTTATGTCCATGGTTCTGTCTCGGTTCTTCTTATTTTCTTAGTTTGTTTTTTAGATTCAATTGTTGATAGGTATGTATTTTTGCCATTTTATTTTTCATAGTTTTGATGTTCTTCTTTTTCTTCAAAAAGGCCCTTTAACATTTCATATAATAATGGTTCAGTGATGATGAACTCTTTTAGTTTTTCTTATCTGGGAAGCTCTTTAATTGCCTTTTGATTCTAAATGACAGCTTTGCTGGGTAGATTAATCTTGGCTGAAGGTCCCTGCTTTTCATGACTTTGAATATTTCTTGCCAATCCCTTCTAGCCTGCAGAGTTTCTTTTGAGAAATCACCTGACAGTCTGATGGGAATTACCCTGTAGGTAACTAACTTCTTTTCTTTTGTTGCTTTTAAGGTTCTCTCTTTATCTATCACCTTTGGCATTTTAATTATGATGTGTCTTGGAGTGGGCCTCTTTGCATCCATCTTGTTGGGGACTCTCTGTGCTTCCTGGACTTGCATGTCTATTTCCTTCCCCAAATTAGGGAAGTTTTCTTTCATTATATTTTAAAAATAGTTCTCCAGTTTTTTGCTATTTCTCTTTTCCTTCTGGCATCCTATGATGCAAATGTTGGACCTCTTGAAGTTGTCCCAGAGGCTGCTTGTACTATCCTCATTTTTTTGGATTCTTTTTTCTTCTTGTTATGATTGGTTGGTTTTTGCTTCCCTATGTTCCAAATCATTGACTTGATTCTTGGCTTCATCCACTCTACTGTTGTTTCCCTGTAAATTGTTCTTTATTTCAATTAATGTATCCTTTGTTTCTGACTGGATCTTTTTTTATGCTGCTGAGGTGCTCACTAAGTTCCTTGAGCATCCTTATAACCTGTGTTTTGAACTCTGCATCTGATAGATTGCTTATCTCCATTTCATTTAGCTCTCTTTTCTGGAGTTTTGATGTGTTCTTTCATTTGGCCCATGTTTCTTTGTCTCCTCATTTTGGCAGTCTGTGTTTGTTTCTATGTATTCTGTAGAGCTGCTTTGACTCCATGTCTTGGTTGCATGGTCTAATGTAGTAGGTGTCCTATAGGGTCCAGTGGCACAGCCTCGCCTATCACCCAGGCTGGGTACTCAAGGCGTGCCCTTTGTGTGGGCTTGGTACACCTTCCTCTTGTAGTTGAGTCTTGGTTGCTGTTGGTAAATCAATGGGAAGCATTTATTCAGGCCAGTCAGCTGCAAGGACTGGCTGTGACCACTAACCACCAACCTCTGCCCTCTGTGGAGGATCAGCTGTGCAGGGGCAGGGTGGTGGTGCTTGCAAGTGGTGTAGCTGTCCACTGGGTGCACTGGCCCTGGAGTTTCCTGGGTGGTGCAGGCCAAGGTCACTTGTGTTTTGCATGGGGCCACCCTGCCTGAGCTGTAAAGCAATCTGAGATGGCTGCTACTTGTGCTGGGCTGGGAGATTCCCAAGCCAAGCTGTGAATCTAGGCTGGCTACTACTAGTGCCGGCCTCCAGCTCACTGACGCCAGCTGTTGCTTTTTTGAGAGGGTTTAGAAAGTTGTGTAGTATGAGCCAAGACCAGCCATTCATATGGAAATGCAGCTTGAGTGGGCCCATAAGTTGGGTGGGAAAGAGTCTCTGGGGATCTCCAAGGTGGGTCAAGCAGTGTTAACCAGGTTGACAGAGTCTCATATATGGTACCAGCCTGCTGGCTCTGTAGCTTTGCCGGGGAGGGCTCAGAAAAGGGCAATGGCCTCTGCTCCCTCCAGCGCCAGACAGTTCAGCCTCTCCCAGTATACCACTGGTGCCCTTCAAGCTGCCGCCCCTGTGCTGGAGCTCAGAGGGAGTGAGGCTGAGTAGGTGAGTCTGTGTATATGGGTTCTTTAGGGGGAACTGCTTGGGGCTCCAGAAGTTTCATCCACTGACTCAATCCCAGCTGGTTTTTGCAGCCAGAAGTTGTGGGAAGTTATCTTCCTGGCACTGGACCCCTGGGCTGGGAGGCTTGGTATGGTACTGGGACTCCTTGCTCCTGTGATACCCCTCCTAAATTTTTATCCACCACAGGTGGATGTGGAACAAGCTCGTGCCGCATCTGCGCCCCTCCTACCAGTCTGGGTGGGTGCGGTTCCTTTAATTCTGTAGTTGTCAGACTTCCATCCAACTCAATTTCTGATGGTTCTGAGTATGGCGCTCTATATTTTAGTTATAATTTTCATATGGTTGTGTGAAGAGGCCAGCCATGTATGCCTATGCCACTGTCTTGACTGAAGGTCCTTGCGTCATTTTTTTATACAGACTGTGTATCATAGTAATGTACACTTGAACCCTGTATGATCTTATTAACCAATGTTACCTCAATAAACTTAATTAAGAAAAAACAACCACCCTTTCTCAGAAGTCTCCATGGCAAAATTTTCCTTATGTCTCATTAACCAGAATGGCAACACATGTGAGTGCTTGGCGCCGTCTTTGGCAAGGAGAATGGGCCCACTTCGATTGGCTTTGACGAATTATGATTCATCCCTGGATGGAGTCTGCCTCCTGAAGCACATGGTTAGGAGGAGAGGGCATAGAGGAATGAAACAGTCCGTCAGCAAAGGGAGAGGGGCTTATAGATTTTGTACAGGAAATCAGTAGCATGTAGTGAACAATCTGAATTAGATAGGGTTCAGATGTGAAATGGTTTTAGTTTTTTTAAATCACTGCCTTAAAAATGCTCTGTAAAACATCCATTTCTGGTCCTTTAATAACATCTCAGGGATAACCCATAGTCAAGTCCAGTTTGAAATTTAATATATCCAAGTCGGCACTCACTTTCTCCACCTCTTCTCTGCCTAAGCACAGTGTATGTCCAAGCCCTGACCTCTCCTTTCAACTCTGGTGGAGAGAGAGAGCGGGGAAAGTTGCTGAAGTGTTGGTGAGAAGACAAGAGATGCTCAAGATCTGTGTTTTCTTTCTAACAAAACAAGCACTTTCTGCTGCTGTGTCCCTTTGGTTTCCCTCTCCACACCCCATCATGCTGATATTGTCTAGAATCTTAGCTCTATGGTGTTATAAATTTAGTTCTGTGATATTCTTTTTTATTTTCCTTAGTCCTTCAGACAACTGTTTAATGATTTTCATTTTCCATATCTCCTGATGCATCTTCCTAGATTGAAATAATTTGAATATTTCTTCCATAATTAAGTGGACACTTTTGTGGCAAAACTTCTGAGTGTGGCTTTATTACCAGTATCATTTAAATGATAAAATCAACTTTAAGAAACATGAATGTTGAATTGTTGTCAAATTATTTTGCAGAATATTTTGGGTATAACCATATGCTTTACCTTCATCGATCACTGACATATATAATTATATTCACACATTTCCTGGTACTGAACCATCCTTTTGCTCCTGGTATGCGCTGCACTTGCTGCTGGATTCAGTTGCTAATGTCTTACTTAGGATTTTGCCTCAATGTTTTCAAGTACGAGAGACTGGTTTGTTTTTAATTAAAAAAATTTGTTTATGAGCACTTAAAAAAAAAGATTTTATTTATTTATTTTTAGCGAGGAGAAGGGAGGAAAAAAGAGAGGGAGAGAAACATCAATGTGTGTGGTTGTCTCTCGAGGGTCCCCTACTAGGGACCTGACCTGCAACTCAGGCATGTGCCCTGACTGGAATCCAACCAGTGGCCCTTTGATTTGCAGGCCAGCACTCAACCCACTGAGCCACACCAGCTAGGGCTCTTTTGGGTTTTTAAGTCAGTGTTTGGCTGGCTTTGTTTTTGTTTTTGTTTTTGTGAGATTTTCTCCTCTGTCTGTGCTCTGGAATGGTGTAATGAAACCAGGTTCCTTCAAGGGACAGTAGACTTCACTTGTGAAGTCCTCGGGGCCTGGTACTTTTTTGTGTGATAGTTCCTGATAGTTTCTATTTCTTTTCTAATACTTCATCTGTTTATGCAGTTTAGCTCTTCTGGGGTCAGTTTTCTTGGATATTTTTCTGGAAAGTAATCCATGTTACTAAGGTTTAATCAATTCATTTGCAGATTGAAGTAAAAATAATCTTTTAATTATTTGAATTTCCTTATTATCTTTGTTATGTCCCAATTCTTATTTCTTATTTTGGTTTCTCTCACTCCCATGCCCCACCTCTTTTGTTGTTGTTGTTGCTGTTAAGATTTAGATAATGGTTTATCTATATTTTTCCTAAATAATTGGTTCTAAGAGTTATTAAAGTTTAGGTTCTATAATTTTCTCTTTTTCATTTAAGTTCTGATTTTACTTTTATTAGTTTCATCTTTCTGCTTTCATTGGATTTACTTTGTTCTTTAATTTTTTGAGTTGGTTGCTTAATCAATTTATTATTATTTTTTATTTTGACTAATGTTAATATTTAAGACTGAAATTTCCTATGTACACCATTTAGCTTTATCTCAAATTTTGATATGTAGTATTTTCATTATTGTTACATTCTAGATATTTAGTAATTTTGGTTTTATTTTCTCTTTAAATCAAGTTGTTTAAGAGGATTACAAACTTCCATAAGAATGTGATTTTTGGGGGGTAGTTATCTGGTTCTGTTCTTAATTTCTAGTTTTATTGTTTTATGATCAGGAGATGCCCACTTGCATTATTTCTACATGTTAGAACTATTGAAACATTGGTTAAGAGTACGGGCTCTGGAGCCAGATTGCCTCCGTTCAGATCCTTAGCTACATGATTTTATTGAACTTCTCTGTGTTTCAAGTTTCATCATAGGGCTGTTATGGCGACTAAAAAAATTAAAATCTATAAGGTGCTTAGAATAGTGCCTAACACATTTTTAAGTTTTATAGAAGCGTTAACTATTATTATTGTGGTTGCTTGTCATTATAAAATTTTGATGCATTTTTTATCAGTTATGAAGTGAAGGAATACTCTCTTTTCAAGAGTATTAAATTAGCTCTATCTTACTGTTTGTTACTTAGATACATACTCCATAGCCGTAGTTTCCTGGTTTACCTGACCTTTAGGGAGTGAAGGTGAATTAGATACTCTACAATGATTAATCTTGTGTTTTCTAAAGTTTTGGTGCTCTTTTACAATGAACAGAAATATTTGTCTCTGTTAAAATTTTTGTTGTGGAGGACTTCCAGCCAAGATGGAGGTGTAGGTAGATACACTTTGTCTCCTTGCACAATCAAAAGAAGGACAACAACAAATTTAAAAACAAAAAATAACCAGAACTGCCAGAAGATCGAACTGTATGGAAATCTGACAACCAAGGAGTTAAAGAAGAAACATTTATTCAGACTGGTAGGAGGGGCAGAGATGGAGATGGGAAGCCGGAGTGGAGGGGAACATGGCAAGGTGGCAGCTGGAGGACCAGACGTTCCCACATTTGTGTACAGATAAACCAGGAGGAACAATTGGGCAATGAGAGAGACCGCACAACCCAGGGTTCTGGCGCAGGGAAAAGAAAGCCTCAAAACCTCCACCAGTAAAAACCTATGGGGGTTGCAGCAGTGGGAGAAACTACCTGTCCCACAGGTGGGTTTGTTTGAGAGACCCATGGGTCCTAGAATGTACTCAAACCCACCCACCTGGGAATCAGCACCGGAAGGTCCCAATTTGCTTGTGGGTAGCAGGGGAAGCGACTGAAAGCCAGCCAACAGCCAAGCAAGTGGCATTGTTCCTTCTTGGATCCCTCCTCTGCATACAGCACATACAAGGCAGTGATGTGGTTGCCCCACCCTGGTGAATACCTAAGGCTCTGCCCCTCACAATGTAATAGGTGCACCTACACCAAAAAAAGAAAAAAGAAAAAAAAAAGGCCCAAACGAAAGAACAGATCAAAACTTCAAAAATAGAGCTAAGTGATGAAGAGATAGCCAGCCTACCAGATGCAGAGTTCAAAACACTGGTAATCTGGATGCTCATAGAACTGATGGGGCATGGTCATAAAATAGAGGAAAAAGTGAAGGCTATGCAAAGCGAAATAAAGAAGAATTTACAGGGAACAGACACCAGGACTCAAATCAACAATTTGGAGCAGAAAGAAGAAATAAACATTCAACCAGAACAGAATGAAGAAACAAGAATTCAAAAAATGAGGAGAAGCTGAGGAACCTCTGGGGCAACTTTACACACTCCAACATCCAAATCACAGGGGTGCCAGAAGGAGAAGAGGAGGAGCAAGACATTGAAAACTTATTTGAAAAAATAATGAAGGAAAACGTCCCCAATCTGGCAAAGGAAATACACTTCCAGGAGGTCCAAGAAATTCAGAGTCCCAAAGAAGTTGGACCCAAGGAAGCACACACCAAAGCACAGCATAATCACATTAAAGATAAGGAGAGAATCTTAAAAGCAGCAAGAGAAAAGGAGACCGTTACCTACAAAGGAGTGTCCATAAGACTCTCAGCTGATTTCTCCAAAGAAACCTTACAGGCAAGAAGTGGCTGGAAAGAAGTATTCAAAGTCATGAAAGACAAGGACCTACAGCCAAGATTACATTACCCAACAAAGCTATCATGTAGAATGGAAGGGCAGATAAAGTGCTTCCCAGACAAAGTAAAGTTAAAGGAATTTATCATCACCAAGCCCTTATTAAATGAAATATTACTGGGACTAATCTAAGAAAAAGAAGATGATCAAAAATATGAACAGTAAAATGGCAACAAACTCACAACTATCAACAACTGAACCTAAGAAAACAGAAACAAAAACAAACTAAGCAAACTGCTAGAACAGGAACAGCATCGCAGAAATGGAGATCACATGGAAGGTTATCAGCGGGGAGGGGCAGGAGGGAGAATGGGGGAAAAGGTACAGGGAATAAGAAGCATAAATGGTAGGTACAAAATAGACAGGGGGAGGTTAAGAATAGTATAGGTAAGGGAGAAGTCAAAGATCTTATATGTACAACTCACGGACATGAACTAAGTGGGGGAAAATAATGGGAAAACTGTAATAGCATGATCATTAAAATATATTAAAAATTTTTTTGTTGTGAATTGCAGACTTTATTTACACTCATATACTCTCCCATGTCTTATTTAATGTTTGTGCTAAAATAAATGTAATCTGATATTAAGATCAATAATCTACTTTCTAAAATTTGCATATGTGCTTTTGCCTCTCCTTTGACTTCCAAGCTTTCTGAGTTCCTTTTCTTTTCTACTGAATTTTATGGAATTCCTACAAACAAGAACATCTTCATCATAACCTCAATACCAACACTAAAATCTGAAAATTAACATTTGATACAATATTGATGCCTTATTACCATTTAAACCACAGGCTCTATTTGAATGTTGTCAGTTGTCCTAATAATGTTCCAAAAACAAAGGAATCTAGTCCTAGTATTTAGCTTTCACAGTTCCTCAGCCGTTCCTTGATTTTCACAAATTCCTCTTTCGAAGATTACAGGCCAGTTGTGTAGGATGTTTCCTGATTTGGGTTTGTCTAATGTTTCCTCATGATTACATTCAGCTTCTGCATTTTTGGCAGGAATTGCGAGAAGAGACACCATCCTTCATATCACATTTTATCAAGTGGTACATAATTTCTACTTGTCCCGCTTTTGTGATGTTGACTTTGATCACTGGTTAACCTGATGTCTGCCAGATTTCTCCACTGTGGACCTACTCTTTTTCCTCTTTGTAATTAATAAATGTATTGTGGGTCGGTGCTTTGGGACTGTGTAAATATCCCGTTCTTCATCAAGCTTTTACCAGTTAGTTTTAGCACTCATTGATGTTTCATGGTTGAATTATTTATTCCTGTGATTGTTGCCAAACAGTGACTTTCTAGTTCAATCATTCCTTCTACATTCATTGCTGCAGTTCTACTGTAAGGAAAGCCTTTCTCACTTCCCCATTTATGAATATATGTACATTCATACAAATAAATAATACATGTATATTTACACTGACTCATGGCTTTTAATTTAATCAATAAATTATAATCTTGTTTCCACCATTATTTATTATTATTATTACTATAGTATTTTGTGATTTTTTTCTTTCCTATTGAACTTGGTTAGTCTGGGACAATTTGACAGCAATGGAATTAAGCTAGCTTTCTGGTTAGCTTTTGTACTCTTTTGATGTGTTTCCATCATTCTTTGAGCACTTTTTAACTTTCTCGCACAGCCAGGCATTCCAGACTCATCATGCAGTTCTCTGCCCTGGCCCTGGTATCAGTTATTTTTCTCCAAAGATCTGTGTTCTTTTAATGGTATTTAGAAATGAAGATATAGGAGGTTTGCTCATTGTGGTTGGAATGTCACTGCTTCCAGGTCCTCCAATTGGTCGAAGCCAGGGAATATATGTTTGCATGAATGTATCTATGTTCATGCAAATAAATCATACATGCACATTTACACCTAGATGTATTTCTACATCTATGGGGTCCGGCACAAATAATGCACCCCCCCCTTTTAAATCACAAAATCATAAGCATGTAATGTTGTACCATAACAACATCATACTCAAGCACATGCTATGAAATTTTAGGTGAAGTATTCAAGTTAAAACTATAAATTATTATACCCATATTATTATTATTGTTTTTTTATTTTTTAAAAGATTTTATTTATTTATTTTTAGATGGGGGAAGGGAGGGGGAAAGAGGGAGAGAAATATCAGTGTGTGGTTGCTTCTCATACTCTGAGAATGTTTGCTTTTAATACATGAATTTGTGCTATTTTTATTTGTTCACATGAAAGGTGTGTTTGGTACTACTTTTATCTTTTTGTTTTTAAAAAGATTTTATTTATTTTTAGACAGAGGGGGAGTAAGGGAGAAAGAGAGGGAGAGAAACATCAATGTGTGGTTGTCACTCACATGCCCCCTACTGGGGACCTGGCCCGCAACCCAGGCATGTGCCCTGACTGGGAATTGAAATGGTGACTGTTTGTTTCACAGGCTGACGCTCAATCCACTGAGCTACGCCAGCTGGGGCAGAAATAATCCTTTTTTAATTGAACAATTATTTTTTGTCATTTCATGCCATTTGGGGTGGGATGAGAGGTAGAAAGCTGTGCTTGGCCCTTTTTCTGGACCCACATGTGTTTGTATGTGTCTTGAGTGGTTTGTTCCACAGAGAACACTCTCTACTCCTCACACTCCCAACAAAAGTAACATGTTAGAGTGGCCAGACCTGTACCGCAAAGGGGAGCTAAGTGCGCCTTTTTTCTTGTTAGTCTGCCTGGGTCCTTTGGATTATGATCATTGTTTGTGGGGATGAAAGAGATTCCCACAGTACCTGGGAAAGCTATTTCCACCTCATCTGGCTCTGTCGTGATCACTGTAGTGTCGAAAGCACTGAGGTTTGGAGGTGAGATAGTTAAAGTTTTCTCTCCTTTGTGGGGGAAGAACCTGGGATGTGTGGGCATGCTGGAAGGCAGGCATCAGCAGAGCCTGGGAAGGTTCTGTCAGTGGGGAGGCGGGGAAGTGTTCTGTGCAGTTACAGACCTGAGTGAACGGTGCCTACATCAATCTCCATGTTCAATATCAATACACCGACCATTTGTTAAGCATCTATTATCCATTAAAGTAATAAAGGTACTGGGATGGACTTACTTCTGAAGAGTTATGTACCTAGGAGAGATGTAGCACAAGGACAGACAATACGTTCTGAGAATAGAGAAGATGGAGATATTGATTTCATAGGATGAGAATGGAGAGGTGGGTAGAAGTGGTGAATTCATTCAACGTTGATTCCAGGCACTGTTTCAGGAACTGGAGATACACCAGTGGAAAGAAACGGAAACCCCTGCCCTGATGGCGCTTACATTCTAGTGAAGAAAACAGATAAATAAGTAAATTATATAGGGTTTTAGGCAGTGAGAAATGCTACAAGATAAGTTTTAGAGATCTGCAGTACAACATAATGGCTATAGGTAACAATATGGCATTGTGCACTTAAAACCTTGTTGAGAGGGTAGATTTCATACTAAGGTGCTAAATGTTCCACAGACATGCATACACACAGAGAGCAAGGGGAGACAAGAAGTTTCGTGGAGGTTTTGGATGTTTATTACCTTGATTGTGGTGATGGTAGGATTGTGGGTACATGCGTATGTCCAAACTCAGCACAATGTATATGTTAAATATGTGCTTTTTTTGCATATTACATAGACCTCAAAAAAGTTGAAAAAAAAAAAAGAAATGCTAAGGACAAAAATAAAGTAGAGAATATGTAGGAGGGTTACAATTTTAGATAGCTGGCCAGGAAAGGCCTCTTTCAAAAAGTAGCATTTGAACAAAGATCTGAATGGAGGGAGGGAACCATGTTGATTATATGGCAGGTGTTAATATATGCCTTTTGCAATTTTACACCTTCAGTAACAAATTCTAGGTTCTAGCTTTAATATGTACAAAGGGGTACTCAGGTTTAAAAAATTTTTTTAGAACAAACTATCAGAAAAAGAAATTGAGAAAACAGTCTCACTTACAATAACATCGAAAACAATAAAATACTAAGGAATAAACTTAACCAAGGATGTAAAAGATCTATGCAGTAAAAACTATAAGACATGTATCTCGACATAATGGGATGTTATTCAGCCATGAGAAAAAAGGAAATCCTGCCATTTTGCAACAACATGGGTAGAGCTTGAGGACATTATGCTAAGTGAAATAAGCCAGAGAGAGAGAAAGACAAATACTGTATGATTTCATTTATACGTACAATCTAAAAAATCCCCAAACTCATGGAAACAGAGTCAATTGGTGGTTGCCAGGGCCTGGGAGGTAGAGGACATGGGTGGTAGCGGTCACAGGGTGTGACCTTCCAGTTATAACAGGAAGCCAGTACCCTGATGAGCTGGTGAATATGTGAGTAAGAGTGTGTTTTAGTTTCCTGGGGCTGCTGTAATCAACTGTCATAAACTGAATGACTTAAAACAACATCAAGGTAATGGCTCTCAGTTCTGGAGGCTAGAAGTTCAAAATCAAGGTGTCAGTGGGCCATGCTCCCTCTACAACCTGTAGGGAAAAAACCCTTCCCTGACTCTTCTAGTTTCTGGTGTTTGTTGGCAATCCTTGGCATTCCTTGTCTTACAGAGGCATCACTCCAGTCCCTGTCTCCATAGTCACATGGCCATCTACCTTTGGGTGACTTTACATCATCCTTCCTCTGTGTCTCTGTGTCCAAATTTCTGTCTTCTTATAAGAACATCAGTTTCCAAATAAGGTCACATTCTTTGGTACCAGGGTTAGGACTTCAACAGATCATTTTGGGAGGACACAATTCAACCCATAATCTGGTGACAATCTACTCGAAGGGAAGGTGCTGTTTACCCAGTGTTTATAATAACCACTGCTCAGGGGGTCTGTTCCTGAGGGTCTCCCTTTGTTTCTTGGGCAGTGTCTTCACAAATGTGTAGCAGCGGTGGGAGGAGTAGGAAGATGTATTTCCTCATTTCTTTAAAACAGAGTCTAGGCTGAAAACCCCTCAACCTCAGGATAGAAGAAGAGTGGCTAAGATGGGGTAGGAGGAAGGACAGTCAAGAATCGGTGATTCTGGGGCATTGGAGAGCAGAGGTGCCATGTGCTGGGCTTAGGGGGAGGAGGTGGTTCTTTTCCTCTACAGTCAGGAGTGGTCCTTCCCTGTTCAGCCGTGTGCGGAGCGTGGTCCCGGACGGAGGTGGAGGGGAAAAGGGATACAGAATGATCACATGGATAACTGTAATGGATTCAATTAGTGGTTCATTATTTCACTGATCTTATCTAATTAGCTTTCACTTTGGCCCAGTGTGGAAATTACGAGTGGAAGGCAGGAGGGATGCATTTTTAATAGTGGCACAAGAAAGTGCCTTTTGCAGCAAGGGCTCAGGCTTTGACTGTCTTCAGGATGACAAATCCTGGCTCTTTGGAGGTTGATTTAATTTTTGGAAATGCTCGAATGTCACTAGGAACCCTGTGTGAAGAATAAGGAGGCCGACCAGAACCGAGAGGCATTTGGACCAGAAGGAGGCCCAGGGCATGTGACCGTGGCTCAGTGTGACTAAAAGGGCTGGTTAGAGGCAGTGTCCTGAAGGTGGGCTGTGACTGGCTCAGGGCCTGGGCTCCAAGGCACGGCTTTTTTCCTCCCTCTCTCCTCCAGGGCCCACCCCACAGAACACAGGCACGTGACAGTTGCATGCTTTCAGTTTAATTGCTCTGGGCTGCACACATGTTTAAGGCATTAAGTTCCCAGATCCCATTCTTTTCAGCTAATTCAGAAATCACAATTTTCTTGGATCCAAAAAAACCTTCCTCAGCCTTTGTATAAAGTCGGCTCCACCTGTTAGAAAGCAGAGATGGGAATGAGGTGTGAGGGTCC